>CM038637.1:7698312-8123312 GCA_021554675.1 Leuciscus idus | reverse complement strand
AAGTAATCTGGACAGACCAAGGGCCTCATTTATAACCGTTGCGTACGCACAAAACAGGCTCTGAAAGAGGCATACGCCGCTTACGCATAAGTTGTGATTTATAAAAACAAACTTGACGGGAAAATGTGTGCACCGGCTCGAACATTTTGGAGACGGAGCAGTTTGGCGACACCGATGGTGAGCTGGAGTTAAATGTCTTTTTGGTCACTTTTAGACAGAACATTTTAAGAAAATGATATAGGCCTACAGAAAGATAATACAAATATACTTTCACTTACCAAGCCTATCACATGAAGCAAACATCCATCCATTTTTTTAAATGGACCGTTTAGTGAAACTGACGCATATTTATCTAGCGGCAGATGCAGGAAAACCGTAAATCTTCATTATGAGTCCTAATCATAAATATACAGTGCATGTCCAAAGTAACAGTTTAAATAAATAAAATAATGATTTAAACTATGTTTTACTTAAGACATAAACATTTAGATTAAATATGCCATTCTCATTAATGGAATTAAACACTTAGATTACATGAAATCATTACTGAGAAGTTACAACATTTTTTTATATTCAATAAATATAAATATTTGTAGTGGATGCACTGCTTTTGAACACTTTTCCTGTGGAATGTTGTGTTTTAATGTTTGAACTACAGAGAAAATTGCTTATGTTAATAGCAGATTGTCTGAGAAAATATTTTCATGCAAATAATGCACAACAAGGCCTATCTGTTTCCATTAAAAATATAAATCAATTAAAAATACAATTTGGCTATAGTGGAAAAGATTGAGAAAAACTTTCTCTGAAATGTATTTTACACTATTTGTTTTAGAAATACACAGTTTTATAAATGAGACCCCAGGAGTCTGCTTAGATTGTGAGATATCAGACAGGCCTTGGGCAATATTTCAATCTTTTACACCTCATGCAGATATATTATTAAGCGATTAGTTCATGTACACAGAAGTTCCCCCGTCAAATTTATGAGCTGCATGAAGTCTCTATCATTTAAAGCTTGAGATGTTAAAAATCTCAAGGTCAAGAAAAAAAAAAGAAGCACCAAAAAACTTTCCCCAAGCAGTAATAAGCACGACAAATGCACAGACACAAGCTGCCGTATCCCACATATGGCTGCAGACATCCATCAGAACACAGTCAGGTGTGGACAGAAATAACCCAGTTTCCCTAAATGATCCGTGTCTGATATGGTCTTAGGGGGAATATTCTATGGAGAGAAAGAGGGGAGGGGTGTTTGGAGGCAGATAGCATGAGTGAACGAAGCCGTGTTGAACTCTGGCAGATGTATTCCCCAAAGACAACGCTGCCCCAGACTGCTTTTATAAACCTCGGGAGAAATATAGCAGTACCTTGCAGACAGGACAACGGCAATTACATAGACTATGGGTCTGTGTTTGCGGCAGCGGTCTGATCCTGCAGACTTTAGTGGTGTATCACTGTCAATCAGGCCTGCAAATTACGAAACGTGAACTTTGTTGTACGCCTGCATTATACCGCTCTGCACGGGCACAACATGTTTTGCGTGTCACACAGATCAACTGGGTCATCCTTGTGCAGTTTTCAGTAGGACAACGCGCCATCCTCTCTGCCAATTAATTCATAATTATATAGCATTACCTCATTATGCCTCGACTAGCATATCCACACACGCCTAAATTCACATATACACACTAATTAGACGCTCTTAATAGGACAAGTGAGAAGATTCTTCCTCCTTGCTCGACTCCCTCGCGCATCCTTCGTTCCTCCCCTTATATAGCATCATGGATCCTCCCTTACAGCCGCTCATAAACACGTTTTCAATGCACTAATCAAAGTGAGATAATTAAGTGACAGTCCTAAACATCTGGCAAGAGATTTTTTTTTTCTTCTTTGTTGTATGGTAACAGGCAAAAATAATAATATAAAAAAGATTCACTGGCCTAATGCTTAATAGGCATGCTGTATCAAAGATTAATATCCAGAATGCTATTAAACCTCAAGGACAGCCTTGAATGATAATTAGAAAATGCAATCATGAAAATCACCACGCATAAATTGGTGCACACAATTGCGGGCATTTTTTTTCCCAGAACGTTCTTGACATTGCAGAGGAAGGGCTAAACTAACATGATTTTTTTTTTTTTTTTTTTTTTTTATCTTCTTCTTCTTTTCCCCCCCTTTTTTTTTTTTTTTACATTTTCTGGCACCCTGTCCTGCAGTCATCATAGAAACACACAATTTCCTGTCTGGGCCTTTTTACAAGTGTTAACATCTCCCCGGCAGAGCTGGATATAAACAGCACTTCTCACTCCATTATTATGTTGTGTAAACTTCCAAAAACCTTGTACAGCGTGTGATTTGATAACTCAGCTCGCCATGCCTAATGAAAACAAAAGCAGCCCGAGGAGGTAAACGTCAATTATTAAACAACACTTGTGAACAATGAGAACCACAAGTCGTTTGTGCAGTAGACATATGTGTGGATAAGAATTTGTTATGGCTTAAATCTCATTTCTCAGATTTTTTAGTAATCCCATGTTGTAATCTCAACAGCATCTTAAACTGTGCTTAATCTTGCCAGAATACCAGAGTCTCCAATAAAAAGTCTCATCATATTCTTCCAACACGAAAGTATCCATGCTATGCTATCCTCATTTAAAGCTTTACTAATATATTTTTAGAGAAACAAAATTGGGTATTGAGACATAACTCTTTTGAGAACTATAACATTGAGAACATTAAATCTGAGGTATGAAAGAGCAACCTCTAAACATCAAGGGAACATTGATTCATCAGTTTTTAAACACAAATGTCTAAAAAAGATTTAAAAAAATGTCTCAAACTGTGCTCACATTTGACAATATACCAACATCTGCAAAAATATGTGTCTCATATATTTCTCAGATTTTTCTTTTGTGAAAAACATTAAGCTACCAAATTATTATTAATTATCTTTGCTGCTTTCCACATTCATTTTATAACTCTATACGCTTACTGTTTGTGATTTTTTTTTTCTATTTATTTATTTTAATGGATTTTTAGGACAATCATCTGATAGAAAAAACAAAGATACTTGAATGAGACATGAGTGAGAACTCTGTTAAATCTCCTGAGCTATAAAAGGGCAACCTCTGACAGGACAGCACTCATGAATTTGGATCCGCAATACATTTCAGCAGACTTCAGGAAAATACATTCAATAAAGTACATACAATAAATAGGCTAGTAATAAATGCCTTCTGGTTCTCAGAAGTCTGCAATAGACTAAACTGATTGTGCTGCTATCCACATTCATTTTGTAGCTATACTCTCTTACTGAATGCAAACAATTTGTGCTATTTTTATTTTTCCTAAGCAATTTTAGAAAAAAGATGAAATTGGTAGATAAATGACACATCACTGAGAACTGAATTCAATCTATCAGTGCTATGAGGAGGGGAGCGCCAATAAGCAGACTTCATTAGGTCTTGAAAGAGCGTTGCAATAAACATGCATGAATCAGAACTCATTTTTATTACTCTTTTGTCCATGCTCACCCTTGAGCTAAGACCACGGATGGAAAACATGTCATAGAAACCGTTAAATCAATCAAGTCGGTTGTGGACCATGACACTGACAGATGGATATTTATCTGTCCGTCAAGGTCACGCCAGAGACTTGAGCAGGTTTTTCTATGCCAGCTGCTGATTACAAGCTTCTCTACGACCCTTACTCCAAAATCAAATGTGGGCGGCACTTTCCCTACATAGACACAGGCCGCCTCAGTTTGTGCCAAAGTGTGATTCACATACCGGATGTGAAAGGCTCAGAAAAATCATGTTTAATTCAT
This sequence comes from Leuciscus idus, assembly GCA_021554675.1. NCBI lineage: Eukaryota > Metazoa > Chordata > Actinopteri > Cypriniformes > Leuciscidae > Leuciscus > Leuciscus idus. Next base: position 8,119,480 of record CM038637.1, on the reverse strand, counting down.
AAAGACCTTTGCAGACCTTCCTAATGCAAAGTTCTGCCCTGCTAGCTAACCTTGAGCTGCATTGAAACATATGTCTGAATGGAAGATTGGGCCACAAAAGGCCTCCTCTGCTGGGGCTGACAAAATTCATTACTCGCATTAGCGAAGCCAGTGATTCCACAAATTACAAGTAGTCTGCACACTTTCAAACGCTGCCTAGTGAATAATTCCTAACTTCATCCATATCTCATTAAGTAAATTATTGGATTCGTATTCACAAGACAATGTTAATTTACATGCATAACTTCAGTCACATCAAATAGAACCAGAGCCCTAATTTGCTCTTAGACAAAGAAAGGAATGGCTTTGTTCGCTGAGATTGCCCCGTTGACACCGTGTGTGTTTTATTTCTCTTTCTTTTTCTCACCCCATTGCCTAGCCCCCCCTTCTTTTCTTTTCTTTGATTCAGATCGTTAAAAAAAAACGCCACAACATTATGAATCTGCTCCTCGTTTGCTTGCGAGACCCCTGGAGACGTTTGCCGTAATGAATGCCTGTCAGGCTAACCTGGCTCCTTGGCCTTTTCCTGCAGACTCCTGGAAAATGGGCTTTCGTCAAATGAGGGAAGAAAGATTTATTAGGATTAACTTCCAAAAGCCAATAAATTATGCATACATCCTCCAAATTACCTATCAGAACTAGTCCTAGAGGAGAGAGCGCTTCTGTGAGCCGCTGCCTTTGCTTCTTTTACGCTAGTTTGTGATATAGAAGTGGAAGTCCTCAGCATTTTTCAGCAGTTCGAGTTTGCTATCGACTTGCTGCGTTTTGCCGGTAACCGCAAATCTATACCGAGTGAGGAAAGTAAATGTTTAGAGATGTTCAAGCTCATGAAAGTTCATCAATTAGAGACCACCAAGTGACTGCTGTGTGCTAAAATCACTTAATCTTTTGTGATCAATCAATATTAATGATTAGTTTTCTAGTTAGCCGACATGATTTTTAGTCAGCTAACATACAGTTACAGAGGGATGTTGTAATATGTGGCACTCGACCCAGAGGTAATTTTGCAAATTAAATGCTTTCTTAAAGATCTTTTCTCTCCATCGCAGGCCCCAAGAAGACATAATTGAAGAGAATTAAGGATAAGATGCCCCATTTCGTCGGTCCCACTATTCAGCAGTATCTTCAACACAGAGCTCTGTTTCTTAATTGATTCCTTGTCAAGGACTCTCCAGGAGTGATCGGATACAATGATAATCAATCAAGTTACTTTCCTCCTGTTGTCCTGCTTGCTGGGCTGGAGCAGTGCACTGATCCGGCCGGTGCCTGGAATTAGCACGTTGGATCGGGATGGACGGACTCTACACCGCACTAAACGAGGATGGATGTGGAATAGTTTCTTTCTCTTAGAGGAGTGGACAGGAACTGGAAAACAGTATGTCGGAAAGGTAAGAGCTGTTACTCTTAGGGTTGAAGGAGCTTCAAATGTTGGGACAGGTGTTTTTACCCCCTATGAAAAAGTACCTTGGTATTACAATGGACATAGTACCATGATGATAATACATTGGTTGTCTTTCAAATGCCTTACAATGCAATTTAAATGGAATATAATCAAACCGTACCAATAAATTTGCATGTTTTTACCATCTTTATCATGGTACTTTTTCGAAGCGCCATTTTAGGCTGTTAGCACAACAAAAACGTATAAAGTGTATTTTATGAATGTACTTATAAAGTGACTATATTTCAAGCCGTGTGTGTGTTTCCTTTAGTAGTTTAAACAGTAGAGCATTGTGCTAACAACACCAAGGTCCTGGAATCGATTCTTAAGGAATGCATTACCTTATAAAATGTATACATTTGATGCAATGGATTAAAGCAATTGCCAGATGTAAAAATGGCAATCGAACCTGTGACTGTGGAGTTGCTAGCATCATTGGAATTACAGTATAAAATATGAGCAATTTCAGTCAGTCTGACCATTAACACACAACACAAACAAGCACAAAGTGTCAGTTATGAACATGACTCACGAACATCAAATGAACTCATACCTAGCGGATAATGCTTTCAGCATGATAGCTAATGATGTATTAGAAGAAAATCAATGTAGGCTATTACGATGAATCGATGTGTGGGATACAAAGAGCCATAATAACCCTCTTTATATCATTGACCACATCCTGACGTTCCAAAACAGAAATTATTGTGTGGGATTAACTCAATGGCTTACAACATAACCGTGAACTGATAATAACAGCTGATGTCCTGGCTTTCAGCATGCACGAAAGATGCATTTTAGCGAAGATCAACTCGGGACATGAAACAGTTGAGAGTCAAACCTAGACGTGCCAGTTGTTGAAAGGTGGGCCTACCAGTGCAACATGATTCGGTTAAAATCAAATGCAACTCGTATGGCGTCAGATCAGAGTGCAACGCTTGTCAAGCCACCGGCATCAGACAGCAGACACAGCAGCAGTTACAACCCCGGTTCATGCGATGAGGGGGTCGGCGCAGCCTGTTGACGGACAATTTTACGTCAAAGACTTCAGCTTTCATCATCGCATTCACTGTCTACAAGTAAATGGGATGCTTTGGTTGGAGAGATGAGTGGTAACACAGACAGATCAACATCTCTTCCTCTTATGGTGCAGGGTTGTTTTTGTTGAGAATACTGCAAGAAAAGAAACACGCGAGCGCACGGAAAAAGAAAGGCGAGCAAGCAAGAGTGGGTGAGGAGAAAACAATAAATCAATCAAAAACGAGAATGAGATTCCGCCCTCATAGAGTTTCATTTTACGTGACAAGGCAACAAAACAGCGCTGACTGGGAAGAGTCCATCGGATGAGGAAGTGTCAGACTCAGCAGTGTCCTGGCCTCTTTCCCGGAGCTTTGATGCTTCTCTCTTTTCTCTAGCTCTTTCTCCTTCTATCTCTCCCTCTTTTCCTGGCTGCTGCGTTTCTCTGGCTTGACAGCAATCACATGCTTTTGGCCCGCATCTCATCTACCGTCCACTCTTGTTCCCAATTAAAGTGCCAGAAAGACACAGGGCTCCCATAAATACTGTAGGAGGGCGAGGGAGAACGAAACACCCACATGCTGGTTCAGGGAGACAACTGTGGAGCGACTTGATCATCCATTCCATCCATTTCCCCCCATTTCTTACTAGTGTGTGTGTGGGTGACGTATTAGATCTTGTGTAGTCCAATAGATGGGTACTTTGAGCCCCAGCGAGAAGCCATCAAAGCCATTGATGGTTCTCCTCATAAAGATAATTCAGCAACCTTTTACAGAGCCTTGTGGGATACCATATTTATGTCTATCCAACCAAGGCCTCCACTGGCCCCCCCGACACGACAACAACCTAAAAGAGGATTTATTTTCCAGTGTGGACCCAGAAATAATCCATAAAATGGGAAGAATATTTCCAATAAAACATCAGTCCTCTCATCGCTTGCTTCAGAGGTCTTGCAGTCTATAGCCATTTGATGCGTTTCACAAGAAACATCTACATATGGTACAACTAAACAGTACAAGCTACAGTTAGTTCAACAGTAGTTCTAAAAGAAGTTAGCTACACGACAAGATACAAACAAAAACTATAGTTAACTACATTAAAAGAATATATGTTTTTAGCTGTTATATACAGTAAGCTGTGGAGTTTTCGAGTTTAATCGGGGGTGTTTCACTTGAGCAGTGTTTATATTCAATTCACATTTATTTGTATAGCGCTTTTCACAATACGCATCATTTCAAAGCAGCTTTAATGTACATTAGTCCACATTACAAGTTAAAGTGATCTGTTATCAGAGGTAACATATAAGTTATGTATTTCAGAAATGTACATTTACAAAATCACAGTTAGCGAAAAAGGTATTAATTTAAACAATGTAATAATTGAATGCAGAAACAATAAACTCATTGAAGTAATGAATACTTTTTTGTTCACAAATGATTATTTTATGATTATTATGAAAAATTTTGCATTGGTGCATGTTGATTCAGAGTTTGCGTCATCTGAAGTCTTCGCAGGAGTTGGCGTCGTCTCTTCATAGGTGTTGAGGATCTGCAATCTTCATAATAGGCTGGATCCAAACTGGAGCTGACACACTCTCTAGTTACCTTAGGATGGGCATCCTGAGATAAAACGCAGAAGCAAACAGAAAATAATTAGCGTAGCTGCTGTTCATAACATTAAGCAAGACTAATCATGTGCATTTGATCTGATATAACTGTATAAGGCAAGGAGATGCATTATATGAATCCTAGGCTAAAGAGATGCGTCTTTAATCTAAATTTAAACTGGGAGAGTGAGTCTGATCCCCGAAATCATTGCTGTATGCCATATAAATATACATTTACAAATAAAAACCACCAATAAAACCAAAAGAATATACAAACAGAAATAATGAGCCATATACACACACACACACACCCCTAAAAGTTACTGAATAATTTGTACACAACCAACATTGCAACTAGGATGAATATTAAAGTGAGAGATTCAATATTAGCACTAATGCTCCACAGAGCAAGTATACTATAATTTATAATTCAGTTAGTCCATGATATGTGAAAACAGCTACTGCCTTGAATTAATATGAAGCCGCATCAGGCAGAAATGCAAAATAAACAGGATTAAAGCGACAGTTTTCTAAATGTAATTTTGTGATGACTCGAGCTTAAAACTACTGAGAAATCTTTCACATTTTAACAGCATAAAAGAGATAACTCACAAATCAGAAACATCCTTCTGGCCATCCACTGGTCATTATGACCGCCCAGGCTTCGTGGCCCTGTTGTGCAGAAAGAAGCTCAGAAGTGCTGAAGCCTGCCATGCATTTTGCCGCTTTTGTGTCATGAGTTTGATGTGGGGGCAGCGGCTCACATGGCGTGCCATCAGCGCTATTGATGTGAACAAAATCCTATTAACCTTCTCCAAGCCCCATAATGCATTGTGCAAATAAACCCATTGCCGTTTTCCCGGTGAGCTCTCTTCTTCTGTCTACCTAACCCTTTTGATCCTCTTCACGTAAATACTCTGCGCTTTAATAAAACAAAGAAAGAAAAAAATAAAACGCCACAATTTTGATCATTTTTGCAAGCATTAATATCGAGATGGCTGTGATGGCTCACATTTGAATGTTTAAATATTTAGCACAGGTTCATTAGGACTTGTCAGGATTATAAACTCATCTAAGCGTGGAAAACCACATCATGAAGCGATAGAGGGGAAACTCAACTGCGTGTTAATCTGACAGTTGTAGCACTATTGCAAGTAATTATGGGATGTATTACAGCAATTCTAAATATTACATGTTGTAACATAATTACATAACATAATTATGACATATATATACATACATACATACATGTGTATATATATATATATATATATATATATATATATCAGCCCGATCTCACGGGAAAACGTACAAATTCTACAAAGTGGCTTATTCGTACGAATTCATACGACCTGACTCGTACGAATTAGTACGATTTTTGCAAAATCGTACATATTTGACGAATTGGCCAATTCGTATGAATTCATACGAATGACCTACCCCTGACCCCGCCCCTAAACCTACCCATCACGTGGGTTTAGACAAATCGTACAAATTCGTACGAGTGAGGTCGTACGAATTAGTACGAATTAGCCAACTTTTTATCATTCGTACGAATTCGTACGAATTGGTCGTGAGATAGCGTTGATATATATATATATATATATATATATATATATAGATATATAAATATCTTCTAGCCTTAATCGACATTCTTACCGAACAGTCATAACATATAAACAAAACACACTTTTATGTTAGATGCGATTAATCACGATTAATCAATTTGAAAGCACAATTTTTTAAATATCCATTTACTGTACTTCTACTGCATTTTTACATGTATTGTTTTTATATAACAGTTTTTTTTTTTTTTATATGCACTTGTGACCTGTCACTCCTTAACTAAAATGTTACAACTGTATCATTATCCAGCACCATATTTAAAAAAAAACTCACTGTACTTCTATGGCAATTGTACTTTTTGCTCAATTCGTTATTTTTATTTTCTTGTTCTTGTTGTTATTTTTTATTTAACTTGACTTGTTACTCTAACTAAAATATTTCAAATGTATCAATATCTGTGTAACACCATATAGTACTAGTTTAAATACTAGTAGTAAACATAATTAATTAATAATTCATAAAAAATACATCCTCAGTGACAGCATTAATATGCAAAATTTGAAAATTTCAATTGTTTTCAATTTACATGTTGATGGCTTTTGCACTAGAGTAATCCCGGTCTCATTATACGTCCACCAAGGACCGTTTTGTTGATTTTGCGCACTTCAAATTAAAAGTCTGAACACTCAAGGGTCGTCTAAAAAATGCGAACAATGAACAAAATACAAAAATCTGCTATGAAGCACACTGAACGGGCTGGACAAAACCTGATACAGATCTTGCGGATCCCCCCCACCCCAACACACACATACTTTCTGTCACAGCAAAGTCAGGCCTCACAGGAACCCCCAGCTATCTAAGTAGTTGCAGTGCGTGTCCTTATCCACTCAAATGAACCAGCAGAGTCCACAGCCAGCAGAGGAGATTAGAAGAGAGAGAGAGAGAGAGAGAGAGAGAGAGAGAGACTGCTTCGCTGAGTTTGGGTTCATGTGCTTTTCAACTCCTCAGAGAGTCTGCATGCGATGGAATCTGTTGTAAACCTGCGCGAGTGACAGAAAAAAAGTGTAAAAACTACAGAGCAAACCGCATTGCCTTATGATTAACGCCTAACATTGAAACCACAAAAGGGGTGAGATGAAGCAGCGAGAAGGAGATTGCATTGCAGTGTTTGTGTCGAGTTAGTCAACTTGAATGTGACTCGGTCCTACTCTGAGTGAGCTCAAGATATACACAAAGAAAGAAAAGGGGGGGAATACATAATTATTCTATATCCGTTCTGGGCCCAGGCTCTCATTTTCACAATCTCCTCTCTGCAGTACTAAGCAAGTGTTCACCACCGACCTGACAAGAATTGTCAATGATTTCTCCCGTGCTCGACTGACAATCCCTCTGTGTGTGTGCAGGGGATTTAATTCCTAAAGCTGCTCCGAGTCAAAGGCTAATTTTGTGCTACGCGAATTAGCACAGGCAAATGAAAGCAAGGCCGGGATAAATCCACGCTGCCTTTACTTCATATTCAACTGTCAGCTCATTATAATCAAGAACATCCTTCAAAAAATAATGGAAAAAGCACACGTTCGCTTGGAATGCTGGCACGCTCCATGTGTTTCTCCATGTTGCCTCTTTGGGGACACGGTCGGATTTTTGACTGGCAGAGATTATTTAGGCAAACTCACGCAGGAGACATATTCCTGCCAATAAACAAAGGGTATCTGTTCAGGATTGCCGGTGCCATAGAGAGCTCAGTGTTGTGCCAAAAAGTGCCCCCAGAGCAAATGAGCAAGTGATCAGTATTCAGTGCCATGCGGCACTCTCCCTGTAGTGCATTTGAAATGAACAGAGGGATTGTGGTTAGGGTTGAATCAGGATCTATGAGGCCGAATCAAATCGCTCATATTTTTCACGAGTCACTGTGAAAGGCCGCCACATGGCCGACAGACACCTTATTCTGAAATGTATTTTAATGTGTTCCCGGCAGCCCAGAGGTGCTTTGCCTCTTTCTCTTTTTTTGAGCTGTTTTTTTTTTTTTTTTTTTTTTAGCTGGCAGTAATTAGGACACCCCTAGTCTTCCAGTGTGCAGCCAAATGGAAAACATTGGCTACACTGTGGAAACGAAACATCTGGTGAATTGCGATATAGACCTGTTGGAAAATAAATAAATAAATTGGGTTTACAATCAATTAGGCAAGTTACTAAGGTGCCTGTAGCTATAGTAATCGTACATGTGCCAAGTGTTCATGATATGCAATGATTTTTTGTCCAAATCAGCGTAAACAACACACAGAACAAACATAAACTTGTACTTTTAGGCTAAACAAAATGTTTGTGTGAAGCACCATGTTAATGTAACTCTACACTGCAAAAATATTATATTCCAGTACAAATCTAGTCTATCTAAATATTCTTAAATCAGGATACATTAACCTACTTGAGAAGCAAAATACATGATATATTTAGTCTTGTTTTCTGAAAATAGATAAGGTGTTTAGCATAAAACAGAAATATATGGCAGAGGGTATGGAAATTAATCTTGTTTTGTCCTGAAATAACAAATTGTAAAGCATAAACTCACTTAATTTTGATACTTTTTATTTATTTAATTTTTTTGCTGTGTAATTTACTCTTTGTTGATCTCAACCTGCTGCCCTCACGGGTACATTTAGCATGTTACAGGTCTGCCTGAATTTGTTTGCACTGAGCAAGAAGAAACACGCACAGCCCTAGTGGCAACTTTTCCGAGTTTTCAAATGCGTTATATTTAGAATGAAGCATTTTGTGTTAACGACTTAAAAAGCACTGAGACTTGTAAATTACTGCTTGTAAACATCGTCAATGTTTATTCAGGCTCTTCATTCTCTGCGTAGAATATTTCCTGTTCTCTGACTGCTGAAATAATATGCAAAGGCTAAAGACTCACCAGCAGCGCTGTATAGAACAAGACAGGTAGTTATGAGACGCATTACGCCTTTGCTAAAGCAGGCCCAAAAACATCTTTCACACATCGCCTTCATTCCTGCAGGGATTTTCAGGCTCGACCAAAGTCCACCTCAAATTAATGACCTAATGAAGCCTGTTGTTGTCGCTGAAGCGTGTGTTTACCTCAGAGATTAATGCAATGTTTTATGTGCACCCTTTAAAGCGCGAGTAGACGCTCGCCTGACAAATACCAATTAGCCCTGAGAAGCTGGGGTTTGTATTGGCTTTATGCGGTTGTCTGCTTTCATTGCATGTCTTTGTCTCAGATGTCTTTTTATGGATTTCAAACTCACGTCTGTGTGGGCCATGGCAGCGCTGGAGGATTTCTTCACAATAAAGGACATAGAGAGACTAATTATGGTGCTGTCAAGGGATTTTATACATAGCGGAGATGAAAATGGAATCTACATCTTCATATCGGCTTCCTCTGGTTACAACTAGCATGAAAGCCCTTTTCCAGAAAATATTCTTTGGAGGCACAACGCACTTTGTTCTGAAATTAATGAAAGAGAATTAAAAGATGAATCACAAATACAATGTATTATACGTGTCAGAGGTGTAGCATACATTTACATATGACTTAAAGGCCTTCAGACGTTCATTTAAAACCATCAAGGTTGCACAAGGGTATATTTCAGACTGTAGCTGATGTGATCTGTCATGCTTTTCTGTCTGGTTTAAATGTTAACTCTGCCCTAAACCGTGGCAAATGTTTGAGTATTGAGAGGACGCACTCATGTCTGAAGTCTTGTAGTTCAGCATCAACATTTACGAACCATGATTAGAAGTTCAATATCTCATTTAAGACTAGTGAGTTCTTGGAAACTGTTATGTAATTCATCACTTTATACCTAAAATATAATGATTTTGAATCCCATGGTGAAAAGAGTGAATAATTTTGTCATTTGTAGATCATCATAGGTAAAAGGTAACTTTCTAGCCGTTAAAAAAACAAGTTGCATGCATTTTGCGGAAGAACATTGTTTTGGTTGTGCTTCGGCTCTCCGTGACTGCGGATGAATATGGTTGTCCTACTGCTCATAAAAAAAAATAAAAAAATCACTACTAGGTTTAAGATATATAACCAGTTTAGATGGAACGGAAAGCTGACCAGCTAAAGACGTTACTGTAACTATAACTTTACTGTAGCTGTGGCCTATACTGTAGCTCTACCCTTCACAATATATGCTTTACAATGAACTATGTCAGAGAGCTACATATAGCAATTTATCTGTTCAATAATAATACATTAAATTATTCCTTGATTATGATTTCACTTTTTTAACTTTAGTTAGTGTGTAATGTTGCTGTTTGAGCATAAACAACATCTGCAAAGTTATGATGCTCAAAGTTCAAAGCAAAGGGAGATATTTTCTTTTACAGAAATCGCTTTTTAAGGACTACAACAAACGGCTGGTAGGGACTACAACGAGCTTCTTCCCGGGTTGGTGACATCACGAACCCTAACATTTACATAAACCCTGCCCCCGGGAACACACAAAAAAAGGGGGTGAGGCCATGTTAGGCTGCTTTAGAGAAGAGGAAGAGCAGTTGTCGCTGTTTTTTACTTAGAAAAAGTTGGTCCTAAGGCTGACGAACGTAGAGACGTTAAAATGTATTTTTAACACTGTTCTTGAACATTATAATCTCAATGTTTGTCTGTGCTCTGCACATTTTACGGAGAACAGCTTCCAGAAGAGAGTGCAATGCAGGCTTTATGCACAAAAGCTTCTCCTGAAAGACAGCCATTCCCATTTTGTCAGGACAATCTGTTGTTTATGGATCACAACTTGTAAGTATATCTTATAATTTGTAGTTGTGTTTTCTATTAACAGTTCCAATTATAATCTTTATGTAGTTGCTTGCAATGATAGCTTCTATGTGATTGAAGGGCAAAGCTTTGCCTCCGCTAGTCTGCTAACTAACATTACAGTGTTGATGTGTTTGTAGCTTTTGTAAGCTCACTGGTTTTGTAAGCTTTTGTAAGGTTCACTGCCTCTTAGGAACATTATCCATGATTAATCCATGAACAAATTTTCCGACAAATATTATTAAATGGTGGATAACATCGTATCTAAAAAAAAAAAAAAAAAAAAAGTCCTCTGAAATCTGTGCTTGAAAAAAAAATTTCCATGCTTGAAATCCATTCAGCACAATCCTCTAGTTCGTTAACATTGTCAGGGTCTGAATCGGGCTCGAAATGTTTTGAAATTGACACCATTGTTAATATTTACATCTGAGTAGAGCTTGCGGTTTTGAAGGGCCGTGACATTTCCTGAAGACGCGCTGAGCGCTGCCAATCACAACACAGTGGGCCAGCTAACCAATCACAACACATTTCGTATTTCGAAAGGAGGGGTTTTATTGAAAACAAAGCGTTCAACCAGACTGGGGAGAGAAGAGCTGTAATAATGTAAAATATGTGAAAAACAATGCGTTTTTGGAACAATCAAGCATGAAAACATATTTTAATACACCCCAAAAACGAAATCAAGACTTCGTAAAAGGGCATAATAGAACCCTTTTAATCACCTGTTGATTAAGAAAAAAAAAAAAAAAAAAAAATTGTCACTTTTACAACTTTTCAAATCCATTAGTTCTCGCTATCTCCAAAAAGGAGCAACTTTTCTCTTTTTATGGATATGATGAGAAACGCACGGCCGAGTGTGTATGCAATTTCTTATGAAAACAAACATTCTTCATATTTGACATTTCCATCAGAAAAAATAAATAAATGCATCTTAAGATGTCATTTCTTCCCAAAAATTGGTTCAACTACCATCACACTTGGGTGTAGAGTCGCTGGCTGTAAATATGTTGAAAATAATTAGATCTTATCTCAAGTTATTTATATCTGCTTTGGCTTTCCTGCATGCTGTGTCCCTCACTCGCTCTGTCACTCAGGAGAATGTGGACCCGTGAGATAGAGCGCACAAACATTTCATTAACCACATGCTAATGATCGCATGCTAATGTTTGCATAGATTACTGGCTTGGAGCTGAAGCAGAGACGTTCTCCCCCTTCGCTTACTCTGCCTGACAAATTCTGGATTTATTTATTTGGACTTTTCTGTCGTTCTTGTCGGTGACTGTAAACATTGAGGTTTGTCATTATGTCGCAGAAGGTTGATTACAACACCGGCTTCATGGAAATCAAGTCCAGGACACTTGAGAAAAAGCATGCAAATATTATATTCTTAAATATTTAATATTGCATTGTGGTCTGTCTGTCTGTCTGTCTGTCTGTCTGTATTGATGGATTTCTTTTCTAGAGCTGGACTTAACAGCTCACTCAACCAAAGTGCACTACTATTTATATATATAAAAAAACCTTTTATGCCCATATACTGAGAAAAAAAAAAAAGAAAAAGAAAAAAAAAGAAATACAGACGTCTGATGTGTGCATATATCCACTGACCCACAAAACCCCTGCAGCGACAGAGTCTGCAGTGTCTGGTAGTCACAAATGAATGACAGCACACCATGTTTACAAGATGGGGAAATTAGAAAGCATACGGTACTACATCTGCACTCATCTAACATACCAAGACAGCATTTTATTTTAATTTCACTCTTAAAAATAAAGGTTCATCCATTAAACCTTCCCGTTGCACAAAAGGTTGTAGTGAAAAAAAGGTTATTCATACTACCTCCCCAAAGAAAGGATCTTGGGGGAACCACATATTGTTCTTCTAAAAACACATTTTTGGTTCTTCTTGGCACCTTTATTTTTAAGAGTGCAGGCTAGCAAATAAGCTTACAAATAAAATTGTTTGTCAAATGTTCAATTGGGCTAATGATCTGAGCTATTGGTAACTGTTTAAACGATTTTGAACATTGTATTGTCAATCATAATTTAATGTTAAATTGTCAATATTACAGTTTTGACATAATTTTTTGAAGATTAAATATTCTGCTATAGATTTGGTTTCCAAATCAATACATACAGCATTGTATTTGTAGATTGTATTAGTATAAACTGCTGTTGCATTAAAAGGCAAAAGTTTGGGGTCAGTAATATTTGTTAATCTTTTTGAAAGACATATCTTATTATCTCCAAAAAACTGTGCAAAATACAGTGAAATAGTAATGTAACATTTTTACGATTTAAAAGAACTGTTCAGTCTTCAGTGTCACATGATCCCTCAGAAATCACACTAAAATGCTGATTTGGTGCTCGAGAAAAAAAAGAAAATGTTTTTTTTTTCAGGAATATTTGATCAAGCACATTATTTATTTAAGATAGAAACCTTTTGTAACAATGTAAAAGTATTTACTGTCTCGTTTGATCAATTTAATGCATCCTTGCTTGATCAAATATGGTTTGATTCTGAACCTCAAAGGCCAGAGCTCAAGCAATGGATATGAACTATAAGATATACTATGGTGAAGGTTTTCCTCATGAATATTAATCATTTGCATGACTGGGCAGTCTAGAAAGGTTACCAAGCAACGTCAGCGTGGACAAATTAATATTCATGAGATTTGCCATCACCATGTCCTAACCACTGATTGGACTGCAAATGTAATGTCCATTGAAGCATTTCAGCAGATTCTGTATTTTAAAAAGATAATATTTCATATTTGGTCTTTTCTTTCTCTCCAAACAAACCTGCATACTGTCCTGAATTTAAAATTCAGAGTAAAATGGGAACGTGTCTTAAATTGTCCACATTATTTGACTACAATTTAACAACAAGCATTGACATTACTTTCTCTCAACTTTCTAACGCTGGAGCCATATGTCTTTTCTAACCACTAGGAAAAAAAAAAAAACTTAATCCATTGTGCATACATTGTGCATATGCTAATATAGTAGGCTACATTTGTCAGGTTTCAAGTACAGGCTCTTCAAGATTTATTAGATTCTGCTGAATACCTTTTTTTTTTTTTTTTGAACAAGCTACAACAGTAAAAAAAAAAAAAAAAAAAGGGTTGTATCTACCATATGGGTCTTACACGTTGACGCTCTCACATGTTGCCAAAACTGTTGTTTTATACATTATTTCAGTGCTGTAAGATATTTAGTTTGTCTTCTTCATGCACTGATATTTGAAGTGTCATCAACAATGATTGTAATTTAAACTGTGTGGTTATGCTGTAAATATGGATAACTGATACGCTCCATAATGCCTGACGTCAACAGATGACTTTTGTGAGGGAGCGGTGTATGTTTCTCTTCTCTCACTGTGTCAGCGGTGACAGCATAATCCCAGGAGAATCCGAACGATCAATAGAGTGTGAGCCAACTCTGAGACTGGAGTTTACAAAAGTAATCAAACTTGTGTTACGTGTGTCACCTCTAGACAGCCAATTCTGACATACAGTACTGTAAGCAAAAATCTTTCTGTTAACAGTACAGATACACTTGCATAAGATATACAGATTGCTGGATTAGAAATGCCCTTGGTTTTTATTCCAAACATCTGTTCATCATCTAAAATTACAGTTTTATCAATGACGTGAAATGTGGACTATTATAGATATACAGTATATATATATATATATTATATATATATATATATATATATATATATATATATATATATATATATATAAATAATTGTAATCATATTTTACAATATTATTTATTTTATTGCATTTTGATCAAATAAATGCAGCCTTGGGGAACATTAGAATCTTCTTTCAAAAGCATTAAACAAAATCTCAATCTAAAGGGTTCATTTACCAGGCCAAAAACTGGAAAATGGGGATGAAAATATGAGGACCAAATATTATGAAATAAATGACCCTCTCTGTTTCGTGTTTGTTTTATAATGAAAAAAATAAAATAAAATAAAAAAAGCTCAGTAGGTATACCACAATAAAAATGTGTATAATTGACTCAGCATGCTGATGAGATTAGAAAATAACCAATCAGAAAGCCACTGGGTAAAACTCCAAACATTTTAATGAAAAAGTTTTTTTTTTTTTAAAAAAAAAAAAAAAAAAAAAAGGTTCATATTCTACAAACAACACACGTTTTTAATAATTCTGGTAATTTTCCATACAAATAAAATAAAGAGGAACTCAGCTTTCTATCTTAAAAAGGGCACACATGCTAAATTCCAAACACTCACACACTATATTCCAAAACTTTTGAAGTCATATGATTTGATAATTGGAACCAAATTACATTTAGGTATTAACTCACTGAAAATCTTGACATCTTCAATTTGCGAATGAATCGTCCTATTGAGTCACATCTCCTCGTTGAATCAGTTGATTCAGTCCACAAACCTGAAAGTTCACTGGAAGAGAAAAACATAAATGCAATTCAGCAAAATGCTGCTTGTTATCCACACAAAGCTATCGTATGACTTCTGAAGACTTGGAACATATAGTGCACAAGTAAAAAAGAGCAAAGAGCTGACGTGTCACGGTGTGGTGTAGAAGACGAAGAAAAAGTTTGAATACAAACTTTTACTCACAATATAACTCAAACAGGTACATATGAGACAGGACCAGGGTGGAGCAGACGGTGCAAACGGTGCAGGCGGCGACGACGGAGGGAGGAGCCATGGTGGAGGCAGGGCTGACGACTCCAGGGGGCTGACTGACGGAGGTGGTACAGTTGGAAGTGGAGACCCGGATGGAGCCAGAGAGCCAACGAGCCAGGGCGATGCTGAGGATCTCGAGGGACATGGCGATGCCGACGGCTCTGGCGACCGAGGCGCAGGCGGGGATCCAGAAGGCCGTGGTGGAGCCGGAGCGACAGAGGACCAAGGTGGAACTGGAGGGAGTGAGGAGCCCAATGGAGCCAGAGGGACGAAGGGACGAGGCGAAGCCAGAGGAGTGTAGTCCTGAGGCGAGAGCAGGCCGACGATCAAAGGAGCCGGAGCCCGGCGGAGGGACGAGGGAGCCCGGTGGAGCTGGTGGACTGATGGGCCATGGTGGAGATGAAATTAGATGAGCCGATGGATCGACGGGCCGAGGTAGAGTCCTGGTCGTGAAGGTTGGAGGCGGAGACCGGGGATCCACCGACCAGGCAGGAGCTGCAGGCTGGCAGACCCACGGCGACCCCACCTCCCTGAAGGTGGTTAGAGGAGCTGAGGGGCTGACAGGCAGTGGCGGAAGAAGGGTTGAGAGGTGGCAGATGGGAGAGGGAGGCTGGGTGGGAATTCAGGAACCGATTCTGGCTCGGGGACAGACTCAGGTTCAGGCTCGGGAACAGGCTCAAGCTCAGGCTCGGGAACAGATCCAGATAAAGGCTCGGGAACAGATTCAGATACTACA
Organism: Leuciscus idus; assembly: GCA_021554675.1. Classification (NCBI taxonomy): domain Eukaryota; kingdom Metazoa; phylum Chordata; class Actinopteri; order Cypriniformes; family Leuciscidae; genus Leuciscus; species Leuciscus idus. Next base: position 8,103,599 of record CM038637.1, on the reverse strand, counting down.
GGAACAGATTCCGGCTCGGGAACATGGACAGTCCTTGGGGCAGGAAAAGGTCTAAGAACAGAAAGGGGAACCGGAACAGGTATCGGCATGGCAGAGGCCATCCAGGCTGAGGGCTCAGGCGGTGAGGCGGCAGCCATCTTGGCTGAGGGCTTAGGCTGGGCAGGCATGACGTGAAGGAGCCTTGGGTCTGGCTGTGTTCCAGATCGGTGCACGACGCTCTCCAGACACCGGATGACGGTCTCCCTCCAGTCCATTCCGGTGGTGTCTGGGAGGTCGATGGGGTGGTTAAACATGGCCCCGATCCGGAACAAGATACTCAGGCTCTCGTCGACGAGGGCACTGGTGACGGCAAGGTGGCAAAAATCCTTTGTAAAAGAAAAAAAGTTTTTGCTCTCCTGAGCCATGATGATCATTTTTACCCTATCATCCATTTTGGGCGGTCCAATCTTCTGTCATGATGTGGTGCAGGCAGAAGAAGACGAAGAGGAGTCAAAAGTTCCAATACAACCTTTTACTCACAATATAACTCAAACAGGTACATAGGAGACAGTCAGAAGGTACACACACTTAATACAATAGAGATCAGACAAAGACTGAATAGAATGGAACTAAATACAAACACAGATGAACACTGATTAACAAGACACAGATGATGATGATGATGACTAAACAAGTGACAAAACTGACGAGGTAACAGGTGTGACAGATTAACTAATGAGGGTTACTGTGGGAACAAAGGATTGGCGGGAAAACAGAACAAAGTAAGACATGTGACTAAGGAAAACAAGACTCAGATGAGGGTGAGTATCTTTGTAAAATGGGTGCATATGGTTGCATTTTACTTTGTGACTTCACCAGACTTAATGTAATGAACTTTTAACATTTTGAACAGCTATGGGAGGAATTAGCATGAACTAACGGTTACACTTTATTTTAATGTGTCCTTGTTACAGTGTAATTATACAATTAATACCAATTAGCCACCTGTACGGGTTAGAATTAAGGTTACAGTTCAGTTTAGGGTTAGTTGCTTGCAATTGGTTTTAGTAAAGTAAGTATATGTAACATGTGTATCAAGGACACTGTAAAATAAAGTGTTACCGAAATAACTAATGAATGCTTTATTGCAATTGCTGTTTGCAGTAAACATGAAGCAAAATCACATTCACAAAGATTTTCCCCTTACAATTGCCAATGCCAGGACATGAAACTACTAAAGAAAAGATAGCCATTTCTCTAAGCAGCTTTCTGGTCTACTGTTAATGCAATTGTGTGTGTAATGGATACCTAATTCAGTTTCAGGACAGAGAGGAACACTTGTTTCACAATGACGCAACCTCCAAATTAAGGTTTTAATTGTTGCGTGTCAAATTATCTACATCCTGATAACAGTGGTTAGAAAAGACTGTAAAATTGTTTCCAATTATAGTGTACATTTAGCTGTAAGTGGACATATTATGAAATTGGGTGCAATGCTTAGAATGCCGCTCTTATAATGGAAGATGTTTTTTGGTTCTTCTTTAATTGCTGCTTACAAAAACAAAGGACTGTTTTTGCAGCCTCTTCCGGGTTTTGATTGATCATTTATTAAATATGAAACATTTTATGGCACCTATGCTGATTGGATATTTTGTCCAGGACTGTATGGCTAGCCTCTTCAGGTAAAATCCTAATCAGGAAAAGAGGAACTGCAATCAAATGGAGAGGGCTGCCGGGCTTCCTCTTGTTGCTAAGAGACAGGTGTAAAATGAAAGTTCTGCTCTGAAGGAGCGTTTTGGGTAATTGTGACCATTCTGAACAAAAACAGGTCATATCTTTCCTCCACAGTGTGAAGGTACAGGAGTCTATTGACAGTTTTCGGAGATATCTGCCATATGCCGTCAAACACAGAGCTTTCTATGCTGTAAGTTCTGCGCTCCTGCAGATAATGACTAGATCGCCATTCGTCGCTCTGTGTTTGCTATTGAAAAGGAAAAGAAGAATTCTGAAACTATTACTGATACTGAAGTGAATGAAATATTTAAGTCGAAATTTCGGAGCTTTACCCACAAAGAAAATTAAACCGACCGGGGCCTTTGAGAAAATTCCCATTCACATATTCATGACTCATTTAAAAACATTGCTCAAGAAACACATTCTGACTTCGACCAGAAAGGGCTTAAACTGCATTTAGAAAAACGTTTAATTTCTGTTTCCATTTGCACAAGGTTTAGGACCACCGCCTGAACATTTTGCCTTGACAGACTGAGTATATTTGCAAAGAATTTGCCAGTCGCACACTAAGAAAACAGTTAATTCGGGAACTGTTAATTCCAACAAAACTCTCTTTGCTCTTTTAAGCTTCACTCAGACATGGACACGGAAGATGGGCACGTGAAGTACGTCCTAACCGGAGATGGGGCCGGAACCGTTTTCGAGATTGATGAGAACTCGGGTGATATCCATGCCACCAGGAGGCTTGACAGGGAAGAGAAAGCGTCTTACACCCTAAGCGCAAAAGCCGTCAACAAAACCTCTGGACAGGATCTTGAGAGGGCCTCGGAATTCATCATCAAAATCCATGACATCAATGACAACGAGCCAAAGTTTGCCAAGGACACCTACGTGGCCAGTGTATCAGAGATGTCGAATGTTGGTGAGTTTCTGCGTCAAGTTTTAAAGGGTTAGTTCATCCACAATTATAGAATTCATAATTTGGCTTCAGAAGGACTTTATTAACCCCCTGGAGCCATGTAGATTACTTTTATGATGGATGGTTGTGCTTTTTTGGCCATCAAAAAATCAGGTACTATTCACTCCCATTATAAAGCTTGAAGAGCCAGGATATTTTTCTTTTATATAACTCTGATTGTGTTTAGCTGAAAGAAGACTTGAGGGTGAGTAAATTATGGGATAAAATGAATTGTTAATGGGGGGTAGCCAATAAGATCTATTGACAGATCTTAAAATATCCCATCTGAATTCATTCAATTATCAGTGATTTTAAACCCATTACGAGCAGCAGAGAGAATCAAAGTAAATGAACGGGATGCTGCAAGCTGAAATCAATTACTCTTCACGAAGCAACAAATTAACCCGCAGGTTTATCTTGAATGAATCAAAACTCATTTGCAGTTCCGACAAAAACAAGGCAGCCGTTTTTGATTAAAGATTTTGTGCTATGATAAGATAATCATTGTGGATCTTAATCATTGTGACCCGGCAAATGAATCAAAGATTAATCACTAGGAAATGAGGAAATTATGCTTGAAGTGGTCCTGGTGTACCTATTTGTGCTTGTAAATTCATAAAGCACTGTTTGAGAATGCTTTACACAATGTCTGTGTAAAAGGTTACCAAACAGGTATTAAATCTTTTTGCATTTTTCCTTTTGCCATTTTTGACACATTATTAACATCAAGGAGAGTTGGGTAAGGTGTGTCAGTGGGTGAGATGTATTGCCTTCTAGAGCACAATCTTCATCATGCCACCATCTATTTAGGGTGCTTTCACACTGACAGTTTAGTTCGAAATGGGTCACGGTTCGCATGAAAAATTTGCAATGTGAAAGCTGTCATGTGGACCAGGGAACGCACCGGGGTGCTGAAGCCGAGACTACGGCTGTGTCCAAAATCTATTTAAGGGGACAGCCATTTTTAGTGGTGACCGAAACCATAGTGGACGTTATCAAGTACACTCATTCAATCCCACAATGCATCACAATAATACTATTACGCAATAACGAGTGTACAACCAATGTATGCTCAATGGCTAGAGAACACCAAATTAATTCCCACGTCTGACCAGAAGATGGCATCTGCAGCTGAATCTGAATCATCCATCCATCAATTTCCCTAACTGATGATCCAATCAATCAATCAATCAATCAATCAATCAATCAATCAATCAATCAATCAACCAATCAACCAATCAACCAATCAACCAACCAATCAACCAATCAACCAATCAATCAACCAATCAATCAATCAATCAATCCCCAGGATTTAACTAACCCCTTGACATGACACTGTTTTCCCAACTTTTTTTGAGAGGTCATCATTCTGTGGCATACAATTATCATATTATTTATTCACATTTTGTTAAAGACAACTTAAGAAAATGTGTCACAGCTTACCCCACTCTCCCCTACAGCAGAAAAATGGAAGACTATAAAATGAGCTTGATTCAAACTCACATCACCTGAACTCCAAAGTTTCAAGGTTTAGTTAGCTGGTTAGCACAAGCTAGTTAGCCCTTGCCATAACTACACAATCTGGACAAATAAAACATATTTCTGCAGTGACCATTCAGAAGTAGCCGTGTAGTCTGATGAAATTTTAATGAAAAAGTTAGCGAGCTACATATTGTCACAAATCACACAAAAAATGTCATATTATAGAAGATGCTTCACCAGTGCCCAATATTTTTTGAAGCATGAAATTGACTAATATTTTTCCCTGTCTGCTGCCTTTTAAGTCACAGCTCAGGATAGTCACTAGTGAAGGGTTTGGAACTGTATCCATTCTTGAAGTGCCATCGGCCAATCAACACTATTGTCACATCCTTGTCATGACATTTTCAATGCAACATGAAATGAAATGTGTTATTAAAGTGTATAGGTATTTGAATTTCTGTTAAGTTCTGAATGTCTCATCGGAGAGTATCTTAATGGAGCCATGTTTGCTGAAAGATGGATCCCTGAGGCGTGAAACACTATCAGTCATCCTTTCAGACAAATGCAAGACCCACTCCAGGGACTCTCAGTTGGATTCTTGCATTACAGTGCCTGATCTCCTTTATGTCTCTGCTGTCGAGAGTCTCAAAGCACCTGTGTTTTACAAGCTGAGAACATGCAATGTTGTTTTATTCAGATCCTTCAGAACATGATACATGTCAGATTTGCTGTCACTACTGATATTTATTTCCCTCACAAATTTAAAACCTCGTCACGTTACAGCAGTTCAACTGTGGGCAGAGTTATTTATTCAACACAAATCTGGTTACAACAGCCTTGTAAATGGACCACAGTCTTTTCCCCCAAGGCTTTTGCACTTGAAACCGAAGCTCAACCTTTATTTTTTCCGCTTCTCTTTCTGGCATGCTCGTTCTCCCTTTCATTTCTTTATTTCTCCATGGGGTTGAAAGTTACATCATCCCCGGCACCCCGTAACGTAAATGAGACACCGTGCTCGTTTGACACTTCGCTGGAGCTCTTCCTTTCTCCCGCCTGTGTACGAATTCACGAGCGGCTCTGCTTGCCAAACCATGAGGTCACGGTGGCACTCGCGTTTAAGCCGAACAAACCGCCCATGTGTTGCGAACGTGCCTGCCGTTAATCAGATCTGGCCATCCATGAAGTCTGAGACTCTGTTTCCCTCCGTGTTATCGGAATGGGATTGGAGTGCGACAGATGTTTCCGCATTCATTAGTATTCTCCGAGCCGTTCAGAGAGCGAATGGCACTCGGCGGAGGTCTTGTTGATGCCAGGGACGCCGCTGATCCATGGCAGAAACAACATGTGCATTCGGTCCACCTTCAGAGGTGAGACTGAGAAGCCGCGAAGTCACCTCTAAAGTCTATTCAGAAGAAAGAACTGTAAGATGTCAGTAGTACACAAATGAGAAAGGCGAAACCTCATAGGAAACTGCTCACAGGAAGCCGTGACTGTAATGGAAAGCGCGGCTGTTGGCAACTACGAATGAGGAGTGATTTTGCCCTTCATGTGGCAGGACAAAAGTTGTTGTCGCTAGTTATATCTGAGTCCAGGCCAAGATCAGATTTTATTGTGGGTAATGATGTACTACACTCGTGAAAACATTACAAGACTTTCAGTAGCACAAATGCCTCGGCAATATAGCTACAAAGAAAGAGAGAAATCTTGATATTTTTTAGCCTTTTGATGATATTCAAAAATGGTTTTTGAAGGTCTGCTTGATCTGAAATGGCCAGAGAGTCAATGAATTTTGTCCCACTAAATGAATGCAATAATTTTCATGTATAAGTACCAATAACATCACAGCAATATTTATCTGCATGTTATAATAAAGAAGTAACATTTAAAGAAGTATTCAATAACACAATAATTTCCCATATTACATAAAATAGATAAAACTGCAATATTCCCATATATTATTATAAAAAATAAATACTGTGCATAATAAAAAATAAAAATAAAAACTTTGAATTGATTCACAGAAATAAATCAAACTTACCAACACTAATGCCATTTTTTGCTACTGAAGTTTAAATCAGAGAAGCTACTCATACCTCTCTGTTTTAATACTTTTAATAGTGGCGAATAGTAAAAGATTTCAAAATTACTTGTGACATCTTGTGAATTGCCTACAAAATCATTGTGAAAATGTAATATACTGCCCTAACAGCAGCCAAATGGGTTTGAAATGAGTTTTTTTACATTTATTTTTCATTACTATACACCATGGCCATGGTCAAATTTTTGAAGAGCTTTTCATATCAGAGACATTTTTTTCCCCCCTCCCACATCTGTCCAAAGCCATATCAAGCTGAAAATGAACCCCCTAAAATCATGTTACTTCTAGATTAATTGGTGTAATTATAATGTTTCTTTGAGCAGATTATTGGTCTGACGTTTCCCAGCAACATACAGCAGATTCCATCAGAGCGGAAAATGAATGGGATGACCCAGTGAGAGCGGGCGAAAGAAAAACTACAATTAAAGATATGTCCATCTCACCGTGCAGCTGGAGTAATTATGAGACTAGGATTTAGATAAGAAATACACTGAGATAAAGATGAAAGAACGAGTGATCATGCATTCGCCTTGATCATTGCTTGCGCTGGGAGGGTGTGGGTCTCTCCATATAGGATATTAGCGAGTTTTACAACTTGGAATTTGTCGTTCATGGTGCACCTTTAGGATGCACTGCTTTGATCATGGTTGAGGTTTTAATACTGGATGTGGGGATCATGTTTTACACTCATGTTAGGGCTCTTTGGAACTGAAATACCTTGCTCTATAATTCTCTTCTACCCTCTCTCTCAAGGTGCATTTGTAATGAGAGTTACAGCCACAGATGCAGATGATGAAGCCTATGGAAACAGTGCCAAGCTGGTTTACAGCATACTGCAGGGCCAGCCATATTTCTCAGTTGAACCTGAAACGGGTAAGTTGAGCAAAGATGAGAGAACATGTATCATTTGAAATGATTAAAAGATGGGGTACAATACTAATAAGGTGATACAGCATTTGCCAACATAGTTTCTAACATGTTGTCGGTGAATCGCATAAAGCCTGTCAAGAAAATGCCCAGGCCATATTTTACACTAAATGAGCATATTTCTACAACAAAGTAATTATATTTTGCATTAAGAAAACTAACACAACATTTACGACTTAGCATTTTATGTTTGAGAAAATTCACATTTTACCACCCAAATGACCATTACTGCAATCTGTCTTGAAATTGTACTATTCTCATTACTTCCAATTATGACTCTAATTACTGTATACAGTATTTTGCTGTATTAAAAAAAAAAAAAAAAACTATTATATTTTTTTTTTCTCAAAAACAATTATAGTTTTCTATCTGCTTTACTGAATTTGGTACAAGTTAAGTGTGTTGCTTTAAAAAAAAAAAAAAAAAAAAAAAAAAAACACATACATTCTGTTCTCATGTTCTAATAACCTTATCACAACATAATTTGTAGATTGACATCCTACTCAATTAAAACTCGCTCTTTAAAATACCCCAAGGCTGGGAATTCATTTCCATGGTTATGTTTATTCCCCCCTCGTCCAACCTTCTTTTTTAGCGTGACATTAGCATATAAATAATGAAGTCAGAGAAGCTCATTAGATAGCACCTAAAAACTGTGTCCATCCATTCTGTCAGGCATCATAAAGACGGCGCTTCCGAACATGATTCGAGAGAACCGGGAGCACTATCAGGTGGTGATTCAGGCCAAGGACATGGCGGGACAGATGGGTGGTCTCTCCGGGACCACTACAGTCAACATCACCCTTATGGATGTCAACAACAGTCCTCCTCGATTCCCACACAGTAAGAACACAAAATATCCATCCATCCATCCTCTACTTTTTGCTCTAAACCTTTAAATAAAAGAGTTTAATGTACTAAGTGGCAATAATCTAAAACAAAATGCAAAGCTTTCTGCTCAATCCACAAGAGATCAACTGCAAATAACGCAAAACCGTAGCAAAAACAGACCACTTTTTGGTCACATGAAACTAAATTATGACTCATTTTGATGCAAATTACCTTGAATTTATTATTATATGGAATTTGATTAAATCTACTGAACAAAAGGCATAGAACAAGCCCAGCAGGTTTATATCAAATGAACAAGAGTTTGATTGCCAGTCAACAATTAATAATTGATGCAGTCTAGATTATCAGAGCGTTTATGAGCAGAATTGTGGTTGGACTTGCAAATAGACTTCAACAAAAATCAGCATATGCAATGAACTGTTCATGTTTCGCATTCCTCCGCAAGTGATATTTCATAAGAACCGCAAGCATGTACGTTGTGGTTCAGTTGAATTATCATGGAAATGCTTTGGGCCCATTTCTCCTACTGACCAGGATGAGTCACACTGTGAACCCAGAACAAAATCTCCACAGAGAGAGGCTTTTAGAGTGAGAGAGAGAAGGGTGGATGGGGGTAGAGAAAGAAGGATAGAAACTAAAGACAGAGAGATGTAGAGAGAGACAGAGAGAGAGAGAGAGAGAGAGAGAGAGAGAGAGAGAGAGAGAGAGAGAGAGAGAGAGAGAGAGAGAGAGAGAGAGAGAGAGAGAGCACAGCGGGAGCTTAATTTGGGGTGATAATCCCTCTCTCTTCGCCACAGTCTCAAATCCAATACAAGAGCCACATCAGAAACAGTTTCCACAAACTGGGTTTAAGAAGAACCTTCTCCAATGGCTCATCGGAGCCGAAATTCTATTAAAGAATAACCACTGAGAGGCAGCTCTGCTTTTCCCCCCGAGAGAAAGATAAACAAATAGACAAATGCACGCTGAAGCACCCCGCTCGAGAACAAAGAGTTCGTACAAACACCTGACTGTTTACTCAATTGATTTATTTTGCTCTCCTTTTCCAGGTACCTACCATCTCTCCACTCCAGAGTCGGCCGGAATCGGATCATCGGTGGGCCGGATCAAAGCGTACGACGCAGATGTGGGGGAGAACGCCGAGATGTGGTTCACCATCCTGGATGGCGACGGGCAAGATGTTTTCAATATCATCACAGACAGCACCAGCCAGGAAGGAGTGATCATAGTAAAGAAGGTAAACAGGCCCTATATCTAAAGTTTTAAACATGACACTGTAAGTCGCCAGTTAGAAATAAAATCCGCACCATGCCACGGTCTTTCCCTCATTCTCATTTTCTCATTCTTTCATACGTGTGCACGCGTCCATACAAAGCAAAGTGCTTAGAAAGTAATCCCCTAAATCGAAGCCTTCGTGTCCTATCAACTTTACAAAGGTGCTTAATTCTATTCACAGCCCAAAAAAAGTCCCTTTTTTCCTTTTGTGTGGCACAGGGATCTATTTGCCTGCTGAAATCTGCCTATAGCTTATTTCCACTCTTTGTCAGGTCAGGCTTTGACGAGGCTCAGGCAATTATGCAAATCTTATTGCTTAAACTAGAATAAAAGATAGCTACGGAAGAAGACCTGAATGGGCGAAAGGTAAAAGATCGCACCTTGAGTCTTTAATCGTTTCATAATTAAAGGCTGCATTAAAGCACGATACCCTGCCTTTATAAAAAAAAAGACATTCAACGTTAAAGAAAGGGGATAGTGATAAGCACACTTCAATGAACGCTTCCAAAAACGAGCTTTAGATTTGGAAAAGTTTAGGACATTGCTAGAGAATGTCGTAAATCTGTGACCGAATAGACCTGAGCTGAAACAGATCAGAGAAGTATAAGCCTTCCTTTATTCAGACAGGACATGAAGACTGGCCTAACATCTTATCTTTCTTCTTGTAACCTTTCTCCCATTCAGCAACTAGATTACGAGAGTAAGAGGTTATACTCACTACGGGTACAGGTGACCAACACGCATATAGATCGGCGCTTTGAGCACCTGGGGCCTTTCAGCGACACGGCGATGGTCCGAATCACAGTCACGGATGTGGACGAACCTCCGCTCTTCAGTCGGGCTCTGTATATTTTTGAGGTGGACGAAGACACCCCGGCCGGCAGCTCACTTGGCACGGTGTCAGCTCGGGACCCTGATATAATCAATCACTTGGTCAAGTGAGTATCTATTATTGTTTTTTTTTACAAACCTCATAAATCCTTAACCAAAAAAAAAAAAAAAAAAGTATAAATGTATTAAAGGGGTCACAACCATTTTCACCTTCTCATTGGCCCTTAGAAATAAATTATTTTAATGCTACTACTCTTTACAAATTTCCGGGGTTCTAATAAGTCATAGTTGGGTAAACGTAGGCTATACCTAATACCTATAGTGGTGAATGAAAACTATAACAAATATAATTTTTGTTTTACCAATTGCTCCAAAAAAACAAATCATGATAGCGCTTCTATGACTTTCGAAAGGAAGAAAAAAAATATTAAGAAATTGATTACGGTGGTCAGAAGGGAGAAAGATCAAATTTGCAGTCACTCCCTCAGCCGTTGCGTTAGAAACACTCACACAGCAGCATTAAATAGTTTTCAGTAATTTAATGCCAAGGTCATTCAATACAACGTATATAGTGTTATAAATGTACATACATGTTTTAAAAAAATGAAAATATAAAAAATACTTGGCTAGATTACAGTGTTAATAACTGTGGAAATGTCTGTGAAAAGGGTCCATTACCACAATTTTCACCCAATAGGCATCATTAACTTCCGAACGAAGACGATCATGTTGCCGCATTCTGCGTGACGTCTAGTGATGCACCCAAAGGAACATTCTTGGCTGAAACCAAAAATAGTGGTCACATGTTGGCTTATTATTTCATACATTATGCAACATAACTGGACTTAAAAAATAAAAATAATATTTACATAATATTTAATATAATTACCATGTATTTAATATTAGACTAACTACAAAAAACTCAAATATTATTTTTATTTGACATTATTAATAAGAATTAATTCATTTACACTATATTTCATATAAATATGATGTAAATAAAAAGTAGCACAATATATTTTAGAATACCAGACTCGTTTTGACTACACAAATGTTAAACATTAAACAGTATTATTTTTATTTCAAATATTATTAGTAATCAATATTACTTCATACATTTTGAGTTTATGAAATGTGCTTCTTTAAAAATAAAATAAAAACTCTCTTACATTAAAAGATTAAGGAAAACTCAATTCTGCATGATATGACCCCCTTTAATGTTTTGGTGTTTGTGAATCTGATGCTCTTACTAGCTTTGTGATGCACTTGCTTTCTGTCGCACTCATTATATTAGTTTCATTACCATCCAAAGGCTTATTTAGCTAATAAGGAGGCTTCTGTCAACAGATAATCTTAGCCAGTGTAACAGGCAATTTAATGGTCCAGTAGATATTTGAACAGAGGGACTCTTTGTAATTAAATGCCTTTGAATATGAAGCTAACAAACAAGTGGCTCTTTTCACCTTAGACACAAATAAAAGGTGCAAAATTCAAACAAAACCTAACATCCAACACTTGGGGGGAAACAGCAAAATGCCACCAAGAAAAGTGCTTCCCAAAGCATCTGAACATGAAGTTCATTATGGCATATAAAAAGCAAGCATAACACATCTTCACCTTCCACATTTTAGTTGTTGATCAGATTTTTTGGTGCTCGGTTAAATCCAATCCATCAACATGTTCCCAAGCGTGCGCGTGTGTAAAGGTGAGGGAAAAGCAAATTATTCATGGGGCCTCAGTTGGTGATTTCCCTCCGGAAGTTCGGCAAGATGAATACAGGCGCTGTTTTATCTCTCCTCCCCTCCCTTTCTGAATTCAGACTTTTATAAGTCACAAAGTTGATGTGAAAGAGTGTGTCTTGTCTTTCGTCTCCTGTCCACATGCGCACTCTATGAGCGATTGTCTGAAAAGCCTGTCCTTCTGGCTTACTCATGCACGTCACACTCAGTTGCATATTTAAATGTCAGCAGAATATGTAAGCTGACATTGATAAATGGGTTTAATAGGAAAGATTTCCTTTTCTTATTTCATGAAAACAAAAGGCAGGGGATCAACAGAGTGATTAGCATTCAGGCTCTTTCAAACGAGCCACTTCAAAATTCAAAACACGCAATATGCGGTTAAGGATAATTGATAGTTGCTAGTTGCAAGGTTTTCGTCACAGCTGCCTTTTCATCGCATAACGCATAACTGATTACTTAAAAATTAGCAGTTACTGGCATGGAGCACCACTATTCTGCTGGGATAAACAGCATTGCTGGTCTTCAGGTTTCGAATGCTACTGTGCTTGCGTTGCAACAAGATGTAATCAATGTAAATCTAAAATAATTCAGAATATAATTTCCTAAGTATTCAATACCTTTAATATGATACACACTAAATAAATTCATGAATGAATGGATGAACACCTATTCAAAAATGTTATTTTAGGTTAAAAATATAAAATCCAAAATTACCAATTATGTATGCAATATAATACTTAAATATTCACTGACATAGTTAACTGTTTTTTGAAGTTACATACATAGTTCAATAAAAATCATTTGTGTGTAGTCAGGTTTTTTTTTTAATTGTCTGTGGTATAAATACACATCCATCTGTAAGGTGTAACATTGTAACATTGAGTCATTGTGGCATAACTTACACCATTACAACACTCAAAGCAAATAGTAATTGAAAAGCACAAGGCATGGGATGATTACAATAGATTTTCAATGTCCCCTGGAGTACAGTTACAATCAATAATTAAGAAATGGGAAGAGAGTGGCACAGCTGTATCTATCTAGAAGAGGATGTCCTCAAACAATGAGAAATTGTGCAAGAAGGAAATACAAAAAAAAAATGTTGCAAATACTGAAAAAAACAAGTGTCACTACCTCAGATTGGAAAGACAATCGACAACTGTTCTTTACCAGTCAGAGATTTATAGGAGAGTGGCAAAAAGAAAGCCACTGCTAAAAAGTTGTCATATGACATCTCAGCTATACAGAAGGCATGTGGGAGAATTTGAAGCCAGCTGGAATAAGGATCTCTGATCTGATGAGACTAAAATTGAGCTTTTTGGCCATTAAAATAAACGCCACGTCTGGCGTAAGCTAGACACTGAGCATCAGCAGAAACTCATCATCCCCACTGTGAATCATGGTGGTGGCAGCATCATGCTGAGGGGCATATCGCTTCTCTGCGGCAGGTCCTGGAAGGCTTGTGAGGGTAAAATTAATACAGCAAAACGCAAGAAGTCCTGGAGGAAAACCTGATGGGGTCTGCAAAACACCTGCAGGAGAAGATTTGTTTTCCAGCAAGACAATGACCCGAAGCATAAAGTCAAAGGGACAAAAAAACAACAACTAAGTTTTAGTGGCCTGGAGTGGCCCAAGCATTTATGGGTGGACTTCCACTCATGATCTCCATGCAACCTGACTGAGATTGAGCAGTTTTGAAAAGAAGAATGCGGAAAAACTAACTTTAAAACATAAATACTTGCACAAATGTGGGTTGTGCATCATTCAGAATTGCTTGAACTTAATTTGAATTCAACTGGTATAAAAAATATATATATATATATATATATCTTTTTTTTTATTTTTTTTATGCAATTACTTAATTAATTTATTTGAGTTGCAGTTCAATAAACTCCACTTCCTGCCATTCCAATTCAAGTTCACCTCCTGTGGGTGTGGCTGATTCAATTGAAATTCATGAACTAAAAAGAAGCCAAATGCATTTTACACAATTATTTTGTGCTTAATAACTTTGTATAACTTTGGCATGAAAGACAAATTTTCTGTTGAACACTGTCAAAAGAGCAAATTAGATCCTATGTGATTCAATGCTGTAAAACAACAGCACATAAAATGGTTATTTTATTGGTTACTTTAGACATTCTGTTGACTATATGTAACGTTGCACCTGCATGTCAACTAACTTTCATTAGTCTACTAATACTCAACGAACACTGTTAGGGGTAAGGGTATAGGATTAGTTGAATAAGGGGCTACAGTTTTATTAGGTATGTAAAATAGCTTGATATGAACTTGCAAAGTTACTTATAGTCAGTGAAATGCCTGTTGGGGGACCATCACAATAAAGTGTTTGCAGTTATTAAGCAGACAGTCTTTTAATACTCTACTTATACTCCAATGAGAGTTAGTTGACATGTATGTGCAATATTACTTGACTAATGTTTAAAGGCGACGATCAAATAAATTGTTGACCAAAAAACTTACAAGATGGTGAATACTTTTTAAAAAATGCTGTAAGCCAATCTGGGCCAGCATGGGAATTCAAAATCTGTTTTTTGTTTTTGTTTTTTTCCAGCAGGGTAGTTTGTAGCCGTGGTCTTAAAAAGCAGAGGTACAATGAATAGTTTGTTGTGCTCGGCATGTAACTAACATCAATACCTTTGACTGGCGCAAATTTGTTCTCTAATAGAGATGTCAAATCAAATACGTCCTGCCGTTTGAAGGAAAATTAAACCAGTCTTGGCTGATTTATTTTGGCTGCCTGCACAGGTACTGTTCTGGGCCCTTGATTATGGGTGTGTGATGTACCCGTATTCACTTCATGGGGCCATGTTTACAGCACTTTAAAACACAGAGGATGTTCCGTCCCTGTGCCTGGGCATAATCAGAGGTCCATTGTCTTGCATTCATTACCGTCATTCTTGTTTCAGATACACCATTGATCGCCACACAGACCTGGAGAGGCTGTTTAACATTGATTCCAACAATGGGACCATCAGCACACTGCAGGTTCTGGACAGAGAAACTTCCAAATGGCACAACATCTCGGTCCTGGCGACAGAACTCAGTAAGTTTGCTTCGTGAGCCTTTGCTGGATTACTGATATTAAATGGGATAATGCTGCAAGGTTTACTTTCGAAAATGCGGAGAGACATCGCCTTTCAATTTCAAACTGTGAAATAGTTATGAGGTGAAATTCATTTTAAGTGTTTTTGTTTGTTCAAACCTGTGAAAAATAATGTGTTACAACGTTATCTCAGGTGGACTGAAACCTCAAGAGCCTCAAGACATTTTCAGAAATGGCTAAAACCACAGCACTGCAATAAATGACTGATGACAAAAATCAAACTGTCAACTTGAGTTGTGGTTTAATACATGTTTTCTCCATTCTCTTTAGAAGAATATATGCCTAGGGTAAAAGGCTGAAAGACAAATACAGAGAAACAAAATTAGACCTCTTGAATGCAAACTGAATATCTTCCAAAATTGCTGAAACGCATTAATCATTGGCGTCTAGGTACTGCCCTGCAAACCAGAGTGCCGGTGTTTATCAAAGTGCGAGACGTGAATGACAATGCGCCTGAATTCGCCATGTTCTACGAGACCTTTGTCTGTGAGAATGTCAGAGCTGGTCAGGTATGCTGCTTTTTCATCTTTATTTATTGTTTCACAAAAATATTTCACTGGACGCCTCTGCTTGCTTTGTTTCTTCCACTGTTCTATAGAGCTTTAGCACTACATTTATGATTAGGATGGTTTGTTATTCTACACAGTTCTATTTTAAGTTAGAATGAAGTGAATAATCTTGGCTTATTATGTTTCCAGCTCATCCAGACCATAAGTGCTGTGGACACTGATGAACCTCTTGTCGGGCACAAGTTTGTTTTCAGTCTAAGCACCATCAATCCAAACTTCACCATCTTCGACAATGAAGGTAATTCAGTGGAAGCCTATTTTTTGCATAAAAAAAAAAAAAAAAAAAAATACATGTAAATGCATGATGTTTCAAAATAAAAAAAAATACAGTGTAAAATAGAACTGTTAAGCTCTCTCACACGTACACACACACACACACACACACACACACACACACACACACACTTACTTGATATGTGCTTGTAAATCTTGTTTAATATATATAAAATATATTGTTTAAACTCCAGAAAAAAAAAAAAAAAATTGTAAGTAAATTGTTGGAAATGAACTCACATAAGCAAAACACAAAGCCACAATTAGGAGAAATAGTAACCATTGTGAGAAATAAAGTTGCACTTGTGAGATATGAAGTCACACGTGAAATAAAAGTTAGAATAAGTTAGAATAGTTACTTTTGTATTTATTTTTTACTCTTGAGATAAAAAAAAGCAATGTGCAATTCCATTTGGTGCCACTAGAGGCACAGGCATGACACACTTTACCTTTAAATTAGATAAAACTCTTCATTGTTAATATGTTTGTGCTTGATAACAGTCTCAGAATAAGGCATAGAACACTATGATGCTGGTTCAGTTGGTCGCAGACCTGCATTGCTGTCACTTATGCAAACTCTAAATGGTGTTTTAGTGTATTTAACATACTATTAACCATGATGTCAATGATCCAACAAATAAACGGCTAGCTAAAAATACAACTCAATATTAAAGCTTTGCAAACAACACCGTCCATCACACAGAACCTCGGTTACTCTCTCTTAATCTTGACATAATTGTCTTGTAGACAACACAGCGCGGATACTGACCCGCCGGGGCGGTTTCAACAGAAGAGAGATGAACTCATACCTGCTGCCTGTCGTCATCTCAGACAACGATTACCCCATCCAGAGCAGTACCAGCACGCTGACGGTCCGTGTCTGCGCCTGCGACAGCCGTGGGAATGTGCAGACGTGCAGCACTGAAGCCCTGCTGCTCTCAGCCGGACTCAGCACCGGAGCCCTGGTGGCCATCTTACTCTGCATTTTAATACTACTCAGTAAGTGTTGAAGTGTTTAGCTATTTAAAAACATCCATTCGGCCCTGCATGGTGCCTCCCTGAACAGGGTGCCCCTGGGCAGATGCCCAATTGCCCATATGGTTAATCCGGCCCTGTTTTAAGCCACCCAGTCCCTGTTTACGTATCATTTTTGTTTACTCTAATGTGTGATATAACACCTCATCATATACAGGGTGCTTTCTCAAAAGAATTTAATAGACTATATCAATATCTATCATCTATTGCCAAAACATACACTGATGTCATACCATAGAACAAATCCACCAAAAAGTGCAATCAAAATGGCTCAAACAGAGGCGAGAGAAATGTGTTGAAGCTGCTTCTGTTGTTATGTCTTACCACTTCAGGTCATAAATGGGATGCTACTGTGATTGAGTCCTACATCTCTGGGTTGCTCTCAGAACAGGGTTTGTTTACTCAGAAGGAACTTAAATCACCTTCTGATGAGGAGGAGACTGTACTTTGGCACAGTGTTGTGATTGGCTGTGGACTTCAGAAGTGGCAACACATTATGTTCTACACGTTCTTGTGGATCTCTATCAGAACTGGCCGGTTTATCACAGTCTTTGTTTACAAGTCTTAGAGCCAGATTTACTAAACAGGGCAAATTAGCGTGAGAGCGCAATCCCATAAAAGCGCCGATGGGAGTGTAAAGTTCTTTGCGTGATCTACTGACGACGTGCAAATCAAAGAACACAGACAGAGCTGGATTTTTTCCATAATGACCAACACAATCTACCAAGAGCAGCGCAAATTAGCGCCTGGTTTAAGACATGCTCTTTTGGGATGGTAAATAATGGAGCAAATACCAGCAAACCTAAGTAAGTAAAAGTAAATTATCTTGCATGATTCATTTAAATACTCTCATCCCATTAATTTTGCATCTGAAAGGGAAACCCCTACAAATGCATATGCAATAAGGTCAGCCGTAAAAAAAATAACCCGGTCGTTCCAGCACTAATTTTTCACGCCGTGTCTTTAGTAAAAAAAATACAAATAATTCCGCTGGCGCAAGCTGTTAGTAAATCTGGCACCTAGTTTCTAAATGGTATTTTAAAATCCAAAGAATTTTTTGACACAACAGTCAGAAGTTATTTTAACACTTTACAATACGTTTCAATATGTTAAGGTCAAAAGTGGATGGATGGATAATACAGATAGATAGATAGATAGATAGATAGATAGATAGATAGATAGATAGATAGATAGATAGATAGATAGATAGATAGATAGATAGATATGTTAATATATTTTTCTAGACCAACACTGCTTGTTCAATGCAGTAAATGTTCTTATATTTAATCTCAAAACTACACTAAAGATAAAACATATCTGCCTTGAGGACATGGACCAAAAATAAACACTTAACATCTCAGCGATGCGTCTGGCAAGCAGAACATAATGTATTCTGACCTCTTGTCCTGCTCTTCTGATGATGCAGCACAGTGTGGGCCATGCAGCATCCTTCTTGTGATGTTTATTTTTCATTTATTCATTTGTATTTAGAAATTTCTCCAAATATTTCCTCCAGACAATAAAAAAGTAGGGCACCCCATTAAGACATTACTGTAGGTGCTCTCCCTCTCTTTCTTTGCTTTTCTCAGAAAGTGCAGCGGTGTGGAAAAATAGCTTTCATTATTAAATGTATGCAATTGACAAAAAAGGCCTTTGTGTTCTTCTGAGGCTTAAGTAGGTCGCATGCTACTACTTGACGTCCTAAAACACCACTTGTGCAAGGTAATGCGGTATGAAAGCGCAGCCGGTTCTGAACAGCATGCGGCTGTGTTGTTTCTGTAGAGAAAAGGAAAAGAAAAATGTTGTGCTTAAGTTAAAACATCCATCAATAAGTAATTGTTGAAACTGCTGGTGAGTGCATCTCTCAAGTCTCCAATCTAACCTGAGGCAATCCGTCATCGTTCAGCATTTTCCTCTATCTGCCTCTGTTTGAATGGGATAAACGAAATATTTTAAAGGATGTCAGGTAGACTTAACTATGTATTATTCATGCTGGCCAAAGTGGTTTACAAATTTAAGATGTACCATCTATTTTGAAATAAAACAGCAATGCTGTAAGTAAACATGTTCAGAAAGCTGTTACTCCAACGTCAACGTTTCCCAGTACTTCAACTGTGTTGTGTGCCGGTCAAGTGTTTTAACGTTGTGCTCAAAGTTCTAACACTTTTAACTTTGACACTGTGTGTCTCTGACCTATTGAATACATGACATGCAGTATGCAATGATGGGTGCATACTGAATGATGGGTGCATGAATGAATGATTTTTTGCAGTGTATCAAAGCTGGTTTGGGGAAGCCATGGTCCCACTTTATATTAAAGTTTATATTAACATTTATATTAATAATTGTATACAATGCACTTATGTTGTTTTTACATGTTTTTACATTGCACTTATAAAAAATAAAAAATAAAAAATAAAAAAACACTACTACTACCATACAAGCTACTCATAAGTAGTTGAAAGTAGTAAACTTTACTGTTACATTTCCATTACACAAGTCACGGTACTAACAAGTAAATACATTAACATTTTAACATCCATGTTTAAACATCAATACCCATATTCAGAAGTCATGATGTTATAATGTTAAGTCATAAAGTCACTAATGTTCCTGATTTAAGAAACCTAATTGTAAAGTGTGTCCATAAAAAGTAAACCAAAATATTCCAGGTGCATCTATCCAACACGAGCAGTGCATGTATATAATTCATGCTGACTTTAAAGGTACAGTAAGTACAGTAAAACTGCATGTTGAATTCAAAAGAATAAAAAAAAAATATGGTGCAAGAAACCGTGACTAACATTATAAGTGAAAATTAAGAACATGACCCCATTAAAACCCCACTAAAATGATATGTATACGTTTTACACAACACAGACAATTGTGCGCCGTGTGTTCAACCACTTCTGCCATCTCATATTCTGTTGTTCCCCTGCACAGGCACCATCTAGTCCACCACTGATCCTCTCTGGGCAAACTTAATATGGATACTTTTCCCGTTATCCTTCTCCATTTTCAGTATCTTCCCCTAAACCCGTTTGCTGGCGCTGAGTGGACAGGTTACTGAGGACAGAGCTGTCCCAGAACAAACTATTGAATCTTTCTGCTATTCTCTTTCTCTTTTGCTCTCAGGCTCTTGCTCTCCACTTGCCCCTCATTTTACATTATTTTTGTTGGACCCTTTTCTGATGAGCTGGCTAATGCAAACCCAAGAATATTCATTCTAAGATGAAGTAGCCTGTTTTTCGCGGCCAGAGCAAGAAATATCCGCATCCAGCCCACACTCTTTCACCAGCGTTTCCCTTCCAGATCACAGAATGATCCCCGCACACACCACAGGCCCCCAGGCTGGGCAGAACACAGCATGTTGCCCCCCACCGTTCCTTCTTCATAATTAACACCTGAGTGGGAGGCAGGGGCGAGCTCTCCGATTACCTGCTGGGAGGAGAGAAAAGCCACTGAACAGGAAAAACAAGCTGCAAACTACAGCACCTGTTCCCTTTTTAGGACCATAATTCCTTCTTCTCATCTCTATAGCTCAACATATGAAAATTTTCTGAAGATTTCACCAAACAGTTGTAGCACTTTTGTATGCGGCATTTCAGCACAAACACCTGTGCCTTGTCGTCTGATTTTTTGCACGATTTATAAAAAACATAATTTTTTTTTCTTGAAAAAAAAACAAGAAAAAGTAAAGTACTAAATCAAATATTCTGTGAATTCATTGTTTAAAAAATAAAAAATAAAAAAAAGATTCCCAGTCAAAGAAATATTGAACTGCAATTTAACATGCTATGAATCTAATTTCAATTGAATTTGTTTCACTAAATTATGTTTGATTATGTTTCACATAATTTGTGAAATATAATTGATCGGATTATTAAATAATAACTCCATGAATTATTAAATAATAATGAAAATACCAACAAAAATATGCATCTCATCCCATGGGGCTTTTCATATACAAAAAAATAATAATAATAATACAAATAAAAAAATAAATACAATTATGATTATTATTATTTGTAGTTATTTAAAAAACATATTTTTTTTTAATTTTTTTTTTTATTCAATTATCATTGTTATTTATTTTATTCTATTATTATAATACATTGTAATGTATTGCGGTGGGTCTCTCTCTTCTGTATTCATGAGTACCTTAAGCGCATGGCACCTTTTGAAACACACTCCTCTGTATATTCAGCTAAGCTCTGTCTGTAGTGCTGTGCGCTGCTCACTGGGTTCTTATCGGGCAGCTCTGCTTTAGCCATCCAAGAACAGCCTGTGATTCTTCGGCAGTCCTTTCTTCTCGCTGCAGTGATTGAGATTATGCACGCTTTCTCTATCTGTTTCTCTGAGCAGCCACAAACTAGCTCGTCTGCTTTTTTTAGCTGACTCAGTGCATCTGTTTTCGGTGACTGTGACACTTTCATTGTCCTGGGCATCGATTGTCTGGGACCTCGCTGATTGAATTAACTAAACTTAATCATAAGGTCTCACTCTTTGGTGTACTGTGTAACATGCGTGTTGCTTTAGATATTGTACTCTGTATCGGTTTACAATGCCACAGCAAAATAAATTGGTTTTGCTTGTATGTTTTTTTTAGTTGTGAGCATGCAGTTCCAACTGAATGATGGAAAAAACTACTTTGAAAATGTTAGTTATTTCAAGTATCTAGCTCAAATGCAAACAACTAACTAAAAGTATCTTCTTTTTTTCATTTAACCAAAAACATTTATTTCTCATCCTGAACTGCAGAGTAAAAAAATAAAATAAAAAAAACATATTTTGAAGCTGTAAATACCTATTTCACAGCCTTTCAAAATGTCATGTTTATTCAGTGTTAAGTGCCGTTTCTGTTAATTAGTTTGCAATTAATTGCCAATTTCTGAGTGAATACTGTTTCAAAGCCTTTTTTTTTTAAGTACTCAAGATTATTATCCATACAAATGCTCACTAGAATGAGAATGTCCTTCACCCTGACAACTTTTAAAGACCTCATGTTGTGAAAATCAAGTTTTTATTGTTGTTTATGTGTCTGTGTGCATGTGCAAATTCATAAGTCAAAACCATTGCTGAGTATTCTCTCTTTAAAACTGCAGTGAACCAAAGACTCAAACGTCTCAAAAACACGGTTTGAAATCGCAGTTTATCTCTTCATCACAAATATGTTGTAGCCAATTCTGTCACGAGGGGGACGGGGCTTTAGCATATCATTAACTATTAACTGCGACGCAGGGAGTCTCAAGAGAAACAAGGTTACACCATTATATTTTTCTGCTGAAATGAAAAATTGGGTACATTTAGCAATATAGCGAGTGAATTATGATGTATATTACAATGTTATGATGAACTATATGCCTTTCTCCACTTACGTAAGTTGTTCAAAGCGTTTCTAAGGATTTCGATTTTTAGAAGGCAGCTGTCTGACTCTGAGATGGCGAACGGGAACATGGTTTGTATAACATTTGCAACGCATTATTAGCTGTTTGATAACACAGTCAAGCAAAAGGCTTATATTAATTACTGTTATGTGTCTGACATTATAGAGAGTGATAAATGCATTACAATTCCTATACATCAAGCCTGTATAATTCGCTCTTCCACTTCTTCTTCTGAATCAGTTTCTGGTTCAAACATTATATGGCTGAATTAAACCAATATTTTCACTTGCCATTGTGCAGCGTTTACTACAGTAAAGTTGACAGAGTGGATCAGATATTCTAAGCTGGTGTGAGTGAGTGGAGGCGGGGCTCATTTGTAAATTCATGGATCTGATTTGCTAAATTAAGCAAGGGTGTAGAGTTACATTCAAGCTATTTTAAGACATGGAAAAAAATAATAATATTTAAAACCTTTAAATATGTCATTTTGGTGACCAAAGATGAGTTTTAAGGGATAACATTATTGAGTACAGGGGGACTTAGCACACTTTTATAAAAAATAAAAAATAAAAAAATAAATAAATTGGGTTCTATATAGATATTTTAAATATTCATGTTTAACGGGATATTTAGATTTTTTCGAGCTGATTAATTCATAAAATTTAATTAAAAATTAAAACTGAAGGAATTATAAGTAATTCCATAAAATGATCCCATGATGGAAACTCCTGAAAGGATATATGAAGCGCCTGACAGAACATAGAAGCTTTTCTTTTAAGAGAGTATTGAAATTATCTATAATTTAAACATATATCATATAAAACTGCATTTGCATTTTTCCTATAATTCATTGTTTTCACATGTGTTAAAAGTGGCATGTTAAGACAAATGATCCTGCCAAACCTGTAGGAAGCACTGCTCTAGTGTCAGGTGTCTCGGTGACATTCGGAAAGCATGACTATCACAGAGCTTTGTTCAGCTTGATTTGCACCATGCTGATGATATCATTCTGTTCGTCTGCCTCTGTCTCCATAGTGATTGTGGTATTGTTTGCGGCCCTGCGGCGACAAAAGAAAAAGGAGCCCCTGATCATCTCAAAAGAAGACGTCAGGGACAACGTGGTCAGCTACAACGACGAGGGCGGCGGAGAGGAGGACACGCAAGCCTTTGACATCGGAACTCTGCGGAACCCCGAGGTCATCGATACCAACAAGCTCCGCCGGGACATAATGCCCGAAATGCTGTTCCCCTTCCGCCGCACGTCTCCCATCAAAGACAACACGGATGTGAGAGACTTTATCAACGGACGGCTGCAAGAAAACGACTCGGATCCCACAGCGCCCCCTTATGACTCCTTGGCTACCTACGCCTACGAAGGCAACGGCTCTTTGGCGGAGTCTCTGAGTTCCCTGGAATCGGCCGCCACCGAAGGCGACCAGGAGTTTGAGTATCTGAGTCACTGGGGTCCACAGTTCAAAAAACTGGCGGATATGTATATAGGGCAGGAGTCCCAGAGAGAGACTTAAAGCGGATATGCAACACAGCACACTTAAATATATCTCAGAGCACTAAATTAACACATACACACTGAATCTCCCTCTGTTCTCTGCTGTGTTACGCATATAGACGAATCAACGAAGACTTGAACATTGCGCTCAACTACTTGGAACTCTTCTTCACATAGACATTCTCTCTTCTCTTTAACCTCTTTGTCTACTTTAACTTTGTCTTCTACTTCTGGTGTGTCTCTCTCTCTATCTCTCTCTCTCTCAATCTCTCTCTCTCTTTCTTTCTTCCTCCCTCAAAAGAATCAGTAAAGATGCCTTTTAAGATTAGGGATTTGTTGTAATCAATGGTGTGGACAATGTGTTTTATAACCAAGGTGAGTGATAGTAGCTTTCTACACTATCGATGTTTACGGCTAAAAAAAACACAAAAATAAAAAATAAAAAAGCTTAGCTTTTATTGCAGACCAAGTCTAAAATAGGTGCAGTATGTGTATAATATGTTTTACAAGTACGATCATTATGTAAACTACTTGATATCTCTGTTTATGAGGCAGTTTTCCTGTGGAAGGTTTATATAGGTTCTGTCATACTGTGGATTCATTTCAAAACATAGAGTTAGATATGTACAATGAATTGTGTACTTGTAGAATATCGGTCATTCTGTTCATGTTGTTTGAATGCTGTCGCATTGTTTTATACAGTATTTATATTTTTATACTTATTTTAATAATAAAGTTTTTAAAATCTTTTCTCTCCATGGTTTGCTCTTAATTTAAAGATGCATTGGATTAAACAATTTGTAATATATATTCTTGGACAAATATTTGCCAGTGCGCGCACACACACACACACACACACACACACACACACACACACACTATTAATGTGGCCATTGCGTAGACTTCTATTGATTTCATATCAGGTTAATGATACAGTATTTTCTATCGCCTAAACTGACCCCTACTTCTATACATAAAACATGTTTTGGATGATTTATAATTATTTTTAACTAGTGACCAATAAAATGTCCTCACTAGTCATCCATCCATCCATCCTCCTTTCATGCAACAACATACATTTATACAATAAAAGTTACCTAAAATATGTACAATAGCTGCTATTTTTGAAATAATACAGTTACACTTGGGTCATCTAATCTGCATTCGAAGTTGAAACATCAAATAAAACATCTAAAACATACACTTTTTGTGTATGGACAGCTTTAACCATGTATAATTCTGTACAAATCTTCAAATTTATAAATAGTCAGAACTGGAATTTTCAGCCACGGGTGACAAGTATGCGTACATCAACAACAACTTACATACAAATACCTATGAATACTAATGCAATCATGTAGGCTACATACAGAAAAGTTACCTCTCTTGAATCAGCCCCTTAAATAAAACCTAACAGCACACAGTGAATCCTAAATAACACATATCATCTCTTCCGACATGAAAAATGACGGAAAACTGAAGTCATTAACTAATTAACCAATAGAAGGGCTGTCATTCGAACTCAGCTAATGATAGTTTAAAGTTATAAAGGCATATTTTAAATGTACTGCAGTGTCAATATGGCCTGCTGCATTTAATTAAGAGTTTGATGGATTATGACACACACTAATTATCAAAAATGTAGCTGCAGTCTGTGGCTTTATGGTCTAAAGTAAGTGTTTCTTCAAACCAAGTGTTTTTATTTTATTTTATTCTGGATATGAGCATGATACATAGATTATAAAAAAAAATAAAAAAAATAAAATAAAATTTGTTGATGTTGTTATTCTGATATTACTTTGTCCACAGGCAGAACCGCAACATGTCTGTTCTCATTCGAGTGTAAAGGCCTTTGGTTGCGGTCATGGCCAAGCTGAAGTAGAGTATAATTGGCATTTTATTTCATTAACTCTAGACCGCTATTACACGGGTAAGGTTAACGGAGAAATAAGCATCTATTAGGACGGGTGCTGCCCTCTTTTCCATCCTGACCTTGAATAGCTCAATAATAATAATCGCTCTTTTGACAATTTAACTATTACAGTCTTTTCTTAATGCCACAGCATTTCTCATTTTCCGCCTTCCCTCGGAGGAACTGTAAAATTTGTGACCTTCACTTCCAATGATAGGCAGCAGCTCCCAGTGTATATAGAAATTGGTACTGAAAAGAATTGTTTTTTTTTTAAAGACTCCATCTGCACACTGTCACTGTCTATTATAGGTAAAGGAGATGCAAAGCACTCTTCTGTTTCTATACGCAGCTCCCAGGTCCATAGTATTTCTGTAGGTAACTTCACAACAAAACAAATCTGAAGAAAAAAACCCCCGACACACACACAAAAAAAGAACTCATTAAAAGACAAAAGACATGTTATTCCACAGTCGCACGTGACAAAGTAATTGCGAAGACTAGGAGAACGTTAAACTGCTGAGAGAGGCAGAAGTAGGAATGAAGACATTTTGCTTGTGCCTGCACAAGTTACCGAGTCATACGTTCGGTGGAACCTTTTATCTTTCCATGCTAAAACATTGTTCACCTCCCCCAATCCCCTCTTGGTGGAACTACACTCTCAACCCTCACTTCAAATACAAGGGAAATTGCTTAAAAGGCAGAAAAGTGTGTTAGGAAATGCATTACTTCAAGTTTGTAGCTTGATGTTATTTAAATGAAGAAGAGTTTCTGTTTTTGCTGTCGCATTAGAAGCCCCTGAAGCACTGTAGCGTATGAAGGTTGATCTCGGATCAGCTACAAATAATCATGTTCACGAGGGTATTAAAATCAAAGGGTTAATCTAGATTAGTACATGTAAGGGTGGTGATTGTAATGGTTAAGACTAACACTGCCAAACAAATGTAGCTTTGTGTGTTCAGCCTCAAGTAGGGGTGACCCAGAAACATCACAGTCCTGCCATGCCACTGCGCCCTTGAGCAAGGCACTTAACCCTACAACCCTCCACAGAGACAGTCCCTCAAATTAGTGTTCTGTAAGTCACCATGGATGAAATTTGTCTGCTAAACAGCAAGCAACCTCAATATTCCCAAAATGCACATCCAATTTTGTGCCTTTTCATTTGATATGTAATTAAAAGTGGGTGTTATTGAATATCATGTTTAGATTTATAGTTACTAGGTAAATAAACAACATGCAGTTAGCAGTTGCTTTTCTCCAAAGTGAATTACAGTGGACTAATTACACGGACAGACCCCTGAAGCGTCCGGGGGTTAGATGCCTTGATCAAGGGCACAATGGTAATTGCTCATGGACCAATCCTTGATAGGTTCAAAAGAGCAATTTCCCTTTAACCGCAACACAAAAACATTCCCATTCTAAAGGTCGTTACATATAAAATAACCAAACCGTGAAATAAATAATACTCATTTAAGTAATAAAAACAACTCAAATAAATACATGTTTATATACTTATTTTATTATTGGTTATGGATTTTAATTACAAACATAAATAAACACACATTTACTATTTTCTACATACTGAATGGCACATAGTGCACTGTATACGGGATAGAGACAGTGTAAATATGCTTTCCATTGGGCCGAATAAAGTCTGGTTTCACATGTCATTCGAACTGCAGCTTCGGTCCAGAGACAAGATAGCACAGAGCGGATCATATGCATACAACTTTTAGTTCAGGGCTGTGCACACTTATGCAGTTAAGTTATTTGAGGAGTTTTTTTATTAAATTTTTTTTATTGGAAATATGTCACTGTTTTTTAGTGGCATTGCATAGGTTGTACATTTATATTAAACGTGTAAAAGATCTGACACGATTTATCCTTGTTTTTTTTACACTACAAAAAACTTTTTTTTTTTAACAGGGGTGTGTAGCATTTTATATCCAATGCAGAATGCATAAATAGTAACTTTTGGTCCTTTGGTCACTGTTGTATTTTTATATTAAATGATGGACCCTTTAAAATATCCATGGACGGAGGTGTGGTTCAGCTGAGATTTCTTTTGTGCAGGTGTGCAGAGGCATATTTTTACTACTGTGAAACACAGGCCATCTCACATATATAGATTTCACAGTGAGGCAGAAGAGGGGATAATCATTTTCCTCCAACACTCACTCCACAACACAATCTGAGCCAACAATGTAAATCTACCCTCACTCTACTTACAGTAATGCATCAAAAGTGTGGATATCACTAAATGAGATCCACTTTTCATTTGATCAATAGCTCCTGACCTGCAATTTGTGAAGATATTTTCTCTGCAAAGCTACCACGTAGACTTCCATTTTAGCTCAGAAGGGTTCTTGTTTCTGCAGTCTCTAAAAAAACATAATCTCCCAGCAGTCATAGCTGAACGTTGAGCGTTACAGCAAATGCAAAATCTTGCCATTTCACAGAAGGAGCCACTTATCTATTGTATAGAATATCATCTCTCTCCCACATATTCTCCCACGTACAGCATGCAGATCAATCAGAGAAACGCCTGAAGGATAAACATAATGAAATATACTGTGTCATTGTAATAGATACAATTTAAATCTTACTTTGCGTTGTTTCTTTTCTTTCGTAAGTACGCACTTATCATAAATAAATATCATGTTTCTTGCAGTTTACATAACATAAAGATTGTTACAATTACAACATTCATTTCAATTTTGCATGGATGGAATGGGTTGATATAAATTTACCTTAAGTAAAAAGTGAAAACATGCCTCGGTCTCCCCAGTATCCCTCTTTGAGATCTCTAACTCATTAATGCAATCATTGAGCCTTATCTAACTATTAACCCCATTGCACATCTCTGAATTGAATGTATCGGTGTGGTTCTTAACCAATGAAAAGGGAAGAAGGCTTAAAAAAAAAACATTCACACTAATGGAGGCCATTTAATCAAATCGAATGATGCCATTGTAATCTGACAATGTAATATTAATTCAAATATCAATGCAGATTTAATTCGCCAGCCAAATAATTCTCCATTTTAATACAGCGAAAAGTAGACCATTTATAATGAGGAAGTAATTGGATACTGCAGCAGCCATATATCCGAATTAAAAATCACAGCATGCGTGACCCTCTCGCACGACATCTGAATATGACCAATGAGTCACAGAAGGACTGTCGCACCTGGAGGGTTTGTTAGTGCGTCCGGCTGTGCTGTTGAACTGTATTTTGCACTGTTAAAAGGGCACACGGCGACCTGATACAACTATATCTGTAAATTAAACCTGAGGTCAAGGTGAACCGAGACCAGTCGAGCTGTCACTGCAGATTACCCCTTCCTGATGATCTAAGAAGGGTCTGAAGCTATCGGGCAACCCGCTGCCAGAAATGTGTCGTTAAAATCTGAAATGACCAAGCCAGATCCTCTCCTCCTCCTCCTCATGCCCTTATCTTTCAAAAGAGGTGCGGGCATTTTTCGCAGCGCTCGGAGGTAATGTGCTTATAATGGATGTAAGAATGTTACTCTCCGCTCACGTAGACCGTGTCTATTTCTCATGAAGCCCTAATCATCAAACAGTCTACTGCCTGAATACGACCGGAGACCATTTTAACATAATGACAACAGGGAAAGTTCTGCCATAGTAAATTTTCAATCTAATTGAGATCATTTGTCTTCGATAACGTTTCAAATGAGCCTTAATGATATTGAGCAGCAGACAGTGTCACATTAAAAGCCTCTAAAACACATGTGGAGCTGTCATTAATTTTTCAATCAAAAGAGAAAAATGCTAGGCACAACGCTTCCATTAGGTTGCTGCAGCACGGAAATGTTTGTCAAAGTCACGACTTTTTGAATTCGACGCATATTCACCACCAACGGGGTGAAGCTTGACGCGAGGCTTGACTTCTTGTTGTGGTGGAAACAGTTTAATCACAGCATTTAGACGGAGTAGGGTACCGGGCGTCATACGGAGAGCTATTTGGAGAGACCAATGACCCATGGACTGCAATGAACTGTGGGAAACGCCTCCAGTCCGGAGGGACACCGCATGGTTGCTGCAGCAACGTGGCATGAAAGATGCTCACACACATCAATCATTCCGATGAAAGAGAGCGATCAGAGAGATGACGCTAACACGATCGTATATTGTCATTTTTTCCACGTGGTATCGTAAACTAGACGCACATCATAAAGAATAACACATGAAAGTCGTTTCATTTATGTCTTGCTGGCGGTCTGAGAGTTAACTGCTGGCGGAGCGTCAACCGTCTTCAATAAGCTGTCAATTACAGCACGGATCCCAAACTCGGTAAGCTGATGGGAGGATTAGATTTGATGTAGGTTTCTTATTACCGGAGGCCATTTTAGAGTTCTACTGTAACTTGTTAAGTCAGCAAGGACAGAAATATGTGAACACCTTCCCTCCGCTGTTACCTGATTCAGTAGCGTCAGCCTTCTTATCAAAGTCACGTCAATGAACGCGTGTGAAACAGCAGGTGTGTGACGGTGACCCAGCAGGCTAAAAAGAGATCGATTGTCATGTATCTCTTTGATATTGTGTGCGTCTTAAAACAGTTGCATCAGCGTTTAACATTCGCAGCTGGTATTTCTTCTCGAGGCTTCAGGCTCTGAGACTCCTTTTCTTTTGGACTTTGCAGCATTGAATGCGATTATTCTGCTGAATGTGACTATTTTACTATTTTAAAGAGACCCAACTTCTCACAGAACTTTCAATGATTTTCCTAACAGCTAAAATTACAGTTTTGGTTAACACTTAATTAAAAACAATTTATTTTACAGTGTCATTGTTACATATGTTAAATGCAGTTACTATAGTAATAACTATCATTTATGCATAATTACATGCAACTAACCCTGAATCAAATTAAACCCTAATCCTAACCCTATATTAAGTACATGCAGTTACTTAGGGCGTTTACACACCTGAAAGTCCGCACCAAGGTCCGAACCAAAGGTCATGTTTTGATACATTGTATACATTCGGTTAGTTTTGGTTAGGTTTCACATACGTATGCGAGCGCACTAACAGGGGGGACCAAAAACCAGTGAGGGGGGGCCCATGGGAAATCAGAAAATTCAACTGGAAATAAATACTTGTTTAGAAAATATTAAGCACGATTTCAAAAATCTTTGCAATGCCCAGTGCCCTAATATAGATGGTATTAAATGTGGCACTGCATTTATAAAAAAAAAAAATATATAAAAAAATTATGAAAAGTACTTTTCATAAACTTATGCATAATTACATGCAACTAACCCTCAAACAAACCCTAATTCTACCCTAACCCTATAGTAAGTATATGTTGTTATTAATATTACTCAGTATCTAAATATATAACTACACTGTAACAGTGACTCTTTAAAATAAAGTATAACCCAATTTTGTCGTATTTTTTTTTTAAACTCATGATGTTCTTAAACTGTAGGACAGCCAATACTATTTGTTTTTAACGAAAGTCACTCCTTTCCATGGAATTACAATAGGACTGGAGCTGTCAATAATCAAAAAGGACATAAAAAGCATTATAAAAGTATTATATTCACTGAAAATCTTTACATTTATTGACACATCTTGGCATAAAAAAATATATATAACTAGAAGTAAAGGCAAAATTCAAATAACAATAATAATTTGGAGGGAACCTTACCTGGACAACAAAGAAAATTAATTAATTAATTAAAAAAGGATTGCATTTATTTTAACATTTTCAGTGACATTGATGTAAAATTACTAAAAGTGTTAAAAATAGAGAAGAATAATGCCATTATTTTACATATTTATATTACACTAAACATGAGCATAACTAACCGACAGAATGATTCTAAAGACTGCAACCATGTTTCCTTCACCTCATCCATTTCACTGTGGCACGTGTTTCTAGACAACAAACACATTTAAGCTATTCCTCATAACATACAAAGCATTATTTATTTATTTTTGACTCAAAATGTTTTAAAAGTTTACTCACCGACAAATGCAAATCATATTTCCAGAAAGAAGTTATCCATAGTAAAGATGTGCGTCCTTCACATGGTGCACTATGCCAGAAAAAAAGATAAAAAAGAAAGTACAGTGACCAAAAAAGCTAAGAATGATTTGTGCACACTGATAGGATGTATTATTTACACAGACAATTCACTAAAGGAATTCAGGTAAACACCTGGAAATCAGGTCAGAGGCCAACCGTGATCTAGCATACTTTACTGGGGCAGTACTGCATCACTTCACCACTGCTGGATATTCCTGCTTATCCTCCATCGTTTGATGAATTGATATAGCCATGATCACAATAGAAATTCCATCTTTTTTAGACTAAATTAAATTTATTCCCTGCTTTATTGCTTGGTCAAAATAAATGAAAATAACACAACAAAAAATTATATTTTATTTAAATGCTAGTAAATTTAGGCATCACAACCTTTTAATGTACAGTACAAATAATATATGCGACTATTTCCCTATAGAGAGACCCAACTTTTCACATATGCTTTTTGAATATAATAGTTCACTCAAAAGGACAATTTTATCATTTGTTACTCACCATCGTGTCATTCCTAACCCTTAATCCAGTCTCCATGGAAAACAAAATAATAAATTCTGAAGAAGGTACACTTTTACAAATCATTGTACGAAGGTTGCTCCTTTACAAGCAAGGGACTGGAGATGTCAAGAATCAAAAAGGACATAAAAGCACCATAAAAGTATGATAAAATTGGGACAAATAGCTTGTGCACTGTGACAAATTTATTTGAAAGATCACATGTAACAGCATTATTATATCTTTTACTCACCCTCAAGTTGTTCCAAACCTTACCTGTATGATTTTCTTTCTTCTTCTTCTGTTGAACACACAAAACAGATATTTTGAAGAATATTTGGGGGGACCCAATTTCCCCCCAAACAGGTTGTGGGGCACCATTGACTTACATAGTATGGAATAAAATAAAATAATAAAATACTATGTAAATCAATGGTACCCAGCAACTGTTTGGTAACAAACATTTTTCAGAACATCCTTTTGGAATGTTCTGAAAAACAGGTTTGGAACAACTTGATGGTGACTATCCCTTTAAGTTAAGTGTAAAAAATATGGTAAATGAGCATGCACAATTAAACATCCATCAAATCAATCAATCAATCAATCAATCAATCAATCAATCAATCTATCTATCTATCTATCTATCTATCTATCTATCTATCTATCTATCTATCTATCTATCTATCTATCTATCTATCTATCTATCTATCTATCTATCTATCTATCTATCTATCTATCTATCTATCTATCTATCTATCGATCGATCTATCTATCTATCTATCTATCTATCTATCTATCTATCTATCTATCTATCTATCTATCTATCTATAAAAAGAATTTTTTTATTTTTTTTACCCATACACTAAAGAAGAACCATAGAAGAACCATTTGGCGTCCCACAAAGAACTTTTACCACAAAAAAAATAAATAAAAAAATTGTGGAATGCAAAAGTTCCACGGATGTTAAATCATCTTCACGGAATCATCGATGCCAATAAATAACCTTTATTTATTTGTTGAATGGGTTTAGTGAAATATTAATAACGTATACCACTTTTATTAGACGTATACTGTAGATGCACAATGACTTGGGAGGCAAAGGGCAGATTATTGATCAATAATGAACGTCTTATTTGATGTGCCACGACAGGTTAAAAAGGGTCTCTTCATAAGACATGAGAGAGGAAAACAAGAGAGAAGACAGCGAGGAAAATATTAAAGGACTCTGAAGTTTTACAGGGTCGTGCCACAGGCAGTAAACAGGTACTCTAGAGCGAGCTCAAGGGGGCATGATGAGTGGAACACAGCCCAGATGTACAATTAATCATTTGAGTCATGCGGCCCAATGTCCCACAGGATGTACTCATCGCTTTTTAAAATCCATCTTAAAAAGCAGCCCAGCTCTCCTGAGACTTCGAGGGTAATAGTCAGGTAGGGGCTCTAGAGGTGTTTGGCTATGACGATTGCAGCCTAACAAGCTGTGCGGGGCACTGGAGGTTATGGGATTCTGAACCAATTTGGGATAAGAGCTTGATGGATTTGCAGACACTCAGAAAGGTCTAATGGTTATATATTTATAAATAACAGCAATATATTTTTTTCATCTCTGTACTTAGTAGCGGTTTTGTTGTGGGTACCACTAAGAGTTGTCGGCTCATAAGTGATACGTTCTAAAGCCTTGTAAAATAAAACTATACGTGATACATCTTCTTAAAGACATACTGTTGTGGGAGAGGCACGATCTAACTATATCATATCATGGGCATTATTGAATGCCACTCTTTAAATGTAATTTACTCCATAAAAGTCCATAAATCTAATTTACAGAGAACTTGCCAATTACTCCGCGAAAGAAGGCACTTACAGGGAGTCGGCGAAAATGCATTCTGATAAAGCACTCAGCATCTCCATAAAACCGCTTGCCAACGAGAAAAAGCCCTGATACTTTACCTGACTGAGCTCATAAAAAGATTTTATATTTGGCACTTTGGTAGATTTGCGAGGCCTCGTGGACCTTGACTCGAGCTACTAGCGAGGACTTCCTGACCTACTGTGTGGAAGAAAACTACACATATCTTTAAAAAAAAAAACACACGCTCTTTCAAGCTCTTGAAAAGAGCACAACACAACCCCCAACCTTGGCCTCGCTCAGTTACTGCTAGTCTTGCTCACACACACCACTTATAATGTCATCGCAAGCTTCATTACACAAACATCGGCGAAGAATGAGCCACATAAGCATCAAAACAGCATTTTAAGCGACAGCCATGACCTCATTCAGCATTGCAGAATGACTCTGAAGCGTTTAAAACGGAGGTGCACGCCTCACTATATTGTAATGCCCATTTCAGACAAAATTCAGAAGAGAAGCGTTAATGGTTACACATTTTTTTGCATATTTTGGCTCCATCTGGGTGATTTTCTTGGGGGAAAACTGTAATTGCCATTCTTGAATGCGCTTTGCCCGCCTCTTTTGAGCGGCAGTAATACGCATCCATCATATCTCCCGTGATTATGGGAGCTGCAGATGCCAGTCATGTCATTTCCATCTTAATGCTGATGGCACGGTCTTCTCGTGCCGTCGATGTGTAATTTGGGAGGTTTAGGAAGGAGAAGACAAGCAGGAGAGAAGTGGTGAGGGCTGATTTAGATAATTGCTGTTTCAGTTGCCAAACTGAAGGCTTATATTAGTGTCCTACCCAAGCGCAAGGGTACGAACAGCAGAAGGTAAATAGCTTTGAGATTACCAGCTTGTTTTTATTTTGACACACCTCTACAGGTTTGAATGAATGACAGATTGTGCTCTAAGGCGATAGCTACATAAATTAAACAACAAGGTTTAGTAAAAGCATTCACGCAATCTTCCAGAGGTGTCTTGTGAATAAAACAAGCATTCAAGCATCATACAATTGATGTATATATATATATATATATATATATATATATATATATATATATATATATATATATATATATATATATATATATATATATAAGAATCATAGTGAACATGATGGAGTAAGTGCTTTTAGACTAGCAAACATGCCAAACGAACTGTTAACGGAAGTAAAGTCCAGTTTGTATGGTGTGTATCATAATATCTATACCTTTTTCATTGAGAACACACAAATCGTGTTGTTTAATTCCATGGCACCATCTAGTGGTCAATGGTCCGTTTGTCTTTCACGTAGGCTGTCTTTTTTGTAGTTAGTTACAAAGTAAAAGTGCTGAATTATTAGGCAGTTTGAAACTTCAGCCAGTTAAGAAAGGTATGTAGATTTTTTTTATGTAATTTATTTACAAATATTTTATTTATAAATGTATTATTATTCACATCATTCATATATATATATATATATATATATATATATATATATATATATATATATATACATATATATGTGTGTGTGTGTGTGTGTGTGTGTGTGTGTGTGTGTGTGTGTGTGTGTGTGTGTGTGTGTGTGTGTGTGTGTGTGTGTGTGTGTGTGAGAGATTTCGCATTTGAATAGTATCTTTTTAGGGAACAACTATCGCATTGAAATACTAGACCTGCATTTTAACGCCCAACATATTTGGGTGTCCTTCTTATGCTGAGTTCAGCAGTTACTTGGTGCCATCTTGAGGTGAAATTCTGTATGGTGTGCAAACAATGCCACACTTTACCAAGGTCACCTGAACATCTGCCACCACGTGAGAATGCCATGAGCATGATGAAATATCTATGAAACATGGTAACTTCATCTTGGCATGTAGTATGACTCCTCTGTTGTTCACGGTCATTTTGGAAAGTCAATCATCTAAATAAAAAAAGAAGAAGGAAAAAAATAGATGATTTAGTTAATGTAAAAAAAAAAAGACATTTCAGAAACTGCACCTGCGTTAAGATTATGTAAAACACACTTCTGTTATATATGACTTAAGTGTAGGTGATAATAGAAGTTTTCAGATGAACCTCTGTCTCTGAATTCACATTTTTGTGCTTCAAGCCACAGAAGAGAGGTCTTACGTGACTTGTGTTCCTCATTTTTGTAAAGAAGGGAGTCCTGTGATGGCACTATTAAAATAGGGAAAAATATATAAAGATGGATGACCTAGAAGACAACAAAACATCAGCAAAAACATCATATTAAAAATTTGACATTTAAACAAAATAAATCTGTCAAAACCCTTGCAAATGAATTTGAGGTTGTGGTAATACACTTTTATATTTAAATGTCATTCAAAATGCCTGTTTAAAAAAAAAATACAATAAAAAAAATAAAACTCTATTAACTTACCTGCAGAACCCACTGATGCATTAGAGATAAATTAATGCTCTTAAATAATGTAGTTCGATTAATGGGTTTAAATAATTTAGTTTGATTTACCTGAGTCATCATTCACCACGTCCCAATGTCCTACACCATTTTTTTCAGCCCGGGATGTTGGTTGTCTTTAAAGACCCCCCAACATGTGCAACTACCAATACTCTGTATAATGTTCCATAAAGGGTTTTATTGGCATTGATGGTTCCACGAAGAACCTTTAGCATCTATGGAACATTTCCATTGCACAAAAGATTCTTTATAGTGAAAAAAAAAGAAAAAAAAAAAGGTTATTTAGATTGTCCTTCACATTAAGAAAAAAAAGGGGAAAACAACATTTCACTAAAAGGTTCTTTGGGGAACCAAAAAATAGTTGGGATTGCTGCAAAAATCCCTTTTTGGGACCCTTACTTTTAAGAGTGTAGTCAGTAAAATGCGTTTGTTTTGGTTACAGACCAACAAGTAATTAATAACATCACTCACATAATTTGCCAATGCAATTCACCAATTAAACAGATGTATGTATTATTAAATGCACACTAAATAAATACAATAACACAATACATATATTTATATTTGACAGGAAGCAACTAGCACAGACACTCAGAAATATAAATGGCTACTGGCAAAACAATAATAAAGTAAAAAAGATCAATTAAATCCTTATAAAGCAGCCACTTAGACCTACTGATGACTTTCTGGAACTGCAGCCTTGATGAGAATGAATTTGGGTTTCTCCTTGACCTAGAAAGCGGGTCTCTCATTTCATGAAGTGCCTCAATAGATTTGTGCCCAACCATTCATGAATATTGCTCTGCAATCTTTCAACTTGAAAGGTTCAGAGGGCCATGGCCATGGGTTATGACAGTCTTTTATCTTGACGGATCGAGGTTGAGGAGAAATTATGGTTTCTGCAAGGTGCCAAAAGCTGGTTCTTCTGCCGTAACTAGACAAGGTTTTATGCTTTGCCTTCTCAGAAGAATTTTGGGAATTCAAATGAATAAATCTGTAATTATTATGCGTCTCTTTGGGAAGGTTAAAATGGATTACTCTTAATTATTCATTTGTCATTCAGCTGACACTTTCATCCAAAGCAACTTGGACTAGCCTTATTACAGGGACAAATCCCCCTGGAGTATTCTGGGGTTAAGTGTCTCCCTCAAGGGCACATTGGATTGGCTCCTGCTGTTTGAACCTACAACCATGAACTTGCAACACCTTCAGGATATTCCACCACTGGATATGTGTTTTGTGAATGTAATATTCACAACATGGAGGAAATAAAGACCCACACAATACAGAGAAAAAACAAACACACACACACACGCACACACACATACACACACACACACACACACACACACACACACACACACACACACACACACACACACACACACAATAATAATAGACACTACCAGTCGTTTTTTTATTTAAAATAATATGTATATATTTTTTATTTGTTGAAAGAAATACATACTTTTATTCAGGAAGGATGTATTAAATAAATTAAAAAGTGACAGTAAATACATGTATATAATATTATAAAGTACTTCTTTTGACCGTTCTATGCATCAAAGAATCCCCTTTACACATTCTGTTGACTAGAAGTAACGTTGCACCTACATGTCAAATAACTCTCATTAAAGCTGCAGTCCGTAGTTTTTCCTCTTTGTCGCCATCTCTGTTTGAAATCTGCAATTGCAGTCATTCGCGGAATTATCAACTTTATGTCCGTTGTGCCTCGGCACGGCACAGCGCGGATGAACACAATGTTTTGAGGAGAATGTGCGGCTGTCAGTCACCGCACCGGTGTGGATACTGGCATTCAGAATCACAGATTATACTTTTTGGAAGTATGAGCAACATAAGAAATTTCACCGGAAAATGTCGTCTGAACAAGTAAGTAACATCAACTTTGTTCTGACCAACTAAGGGAAAAAAACCAGTGCAGTAAATTGTGCCGATTAAATCTAACGATCGCTTCATATCACGTAAAACCGTGCAAATTAAACTTTGTTCTCAAAATGTAATGTTAACAACATCAGCATTGCATGACTACATTTAATGCCCTTCCGATATGTATCCTTGTTTTCGCATGGGCCGGTTGCAGTCTCTTTTTTTCTGTAGCCACTCGAAGTCTGAATCTCGTCACTGGTGATTGTCGTTTGAACCTTTCTGGATCCGCCATCAAATTAATACGTTTAATTATACTGTATCAAGTGCTGTGAGAAAAGGCTATACATCTCCACCTCCAACATCCTCACACGCAGTAGAGACTACTAGCCGGGACTCCTTCTTTATGTGTACAGATGTGACGTAATGACGCAAAAACATGCTCAAATTTCCCGTGAAAATCCACCAGTACCACTAGAATTAAAAACATTATTACAAGCTTACCGTTTTGAATCGAGCTACGGCAAGCAGAGAGTTTGGAACACTGACTGGTTATGTACTTGCTCAAAAATTTATTTTGGATTATTTTTAACCCAAAAAAGTTACGAACTGGAGCTTTAATGTATTAGTAGAGTATTAGTAGACTGTTAAGGGTATAGAGTACGTAGAATAAGTTGCAAAGTTACTTATAATCAGTAGAATGTCTGTTGGGGGAGCATCGGAATAAAGTTTTAGCAGATATTAAGCATCACAGTAAACTAATACTTAGTTGACATGTACAGTAGGTGCAAAGTTACTTATAGTCAACAGAATGTCTAATCAAAACCATCAAAATAAAAGTGTTACCAAGAATCCTGAAACCCAAAAATCCTGAATTGGACACGATCACCCTCTCAAGTCGTATTTACCACTGTACTGAAAAAAAAGTTACTACCTTACATTTTTAAGTACAATCAACTTGGATGTTTAAGTCATTTCAACTTAAATTTATTAAACTGACTACATAAAAAAAAAAAAAAAAAAAAAAAAATCTGAACTTAAGGTGATGAGTTAAAGCAAATACAATATATGTCATAACTTAGTGATCATATATTTTTTGTGGGAAGCCCAAGGATAATTTTAATACCCAATTTCCCCAGATGAGCGTGCCATAAATTTTAAACATGGCGGATGGGAGAACGATTGCTGCTGTGACTACATAGTCTTCTTCATTCGTTTTTTCTACGACAGCTACATCGCCTTGTCTTGTCATTAAAGTGCATTTAAAGTAAATTTACATAAATGAATAATCATTTGAAGCATGTTGTATGTTATATACGCAGCGAAAATAGCCTGCACTTGACCGAAATTCTAGAATTGATCGAGATAGCACAGCTAATGTTTATATGGTTGTCAATGAATGGGACGCTAAATATAATTTTGGCTTTAATAAGATTTTCCAAATGATTATGCAAGAATAAACCTGGTGTCCTCCATGATTCCAGTTCTGTCCGACAACAGAACACTTGAATGTGAATGCTATTTTGCCACACAAAGACAAAGTGACTACATATCCAAGGTTTCTTAGACTATGACAGATGGGTTTGGCTCAAACTATGCTCAATTTTAAATAAATAAACAAACAGACATTTTCTCAGTTTCAGTGTTGGTGTAGTTATTGTGTTTTGCCTTTGCAGGACAGTACTGCTATTTGCTATTACAACAGAAGAAGTTTATTTCATACATTAAAACAAATAAAAAAAAATCCTAGAATGTGTCATGGAGAGGGAATCCATGACACATTCTAGGATTTTTATTTTATTTTTATTTTTATGTATGAAATAAACTTCTTGTGAAGAATTTGGATGGTCCTCTTTGGGCACACAGCACTTGTTGCATTTGATTTGGAATAACTTTTCCCAACAATTTTCATGTAATGCGTTTAAAGTAACTGATAATAGTTTGTGTTCTGTTTAAGCTCCAGTAAACTCCACCGTACATTTCAGAAAACAATGCAGCAAGAAATTGAAGTTCAGACAGACATGTACATTGTAATAATAAGTAAGTAAATTGAGCCCTCCGGGCTTAGACAGGAACATCATGTGAAGGGCAATCAGAACGATGTGACAGAACGCTCTTTAAAAGACTAATCCTTGTTCTGGAAAAAGCCCTATCACTAAATTCCCTGCAAGACTGTTGAAACTACAGGGTGTGTTTGAACCCCCTGTCATTTCAAAGGAAATAGAAGAGCACCTTCTTCCAGGAGCCTCAAAGCCTCCTAGCTTGAAGAAAATCTCTAGGGGGGCATCAGGGTCACAACAACACAAGAGGATTTATATTCTATATTTGTGCATCTATACTAACGTCGTTCCACCTGACCCCAATGCCCTAAAAGTCACCTGAGATAGTTGACAGGGTCACAACTTTTAGCAGACGTTCTTTCATTGTATAGGTAAATGTGTTTTCCTCCAAATTGATACAATGTTGCTAAATATAAATACAAAAATTTGCACTCAGGTTCCTACATATTTAGACCTTGCATGGTAGGTAAACAGTTTGGCCCTGAAAATGAAATCCCATTTAATCCCATATAAATTTGATGTCCCCTAATCTTCATATCTCTATGAACAAAAAGCATAGGCTATAACTAGCAGTTCATGAAGTGAATCAGATGTTGTTGATTCAACGGCTCTTACCGAGTTCAGTCAGAATTCGTCAGATTGAGTCCAAGAGGTAGGCTAGTTTGAGAGTCTTTTCAAAAGATTCATTAAGAGATCCAGTAAGAGTCATTTGATGATGAACTGGACTTCTAAACTTGTTGTGTGGTGTGTTTTTGATTAGCTGAAGATTTAATAAATTACATTGAGTACTTTGAGTTTGCAGTACTACGGAATAAGCGATATATCTGAACATGTAATATATCAAAAGAACAGACCTTCTGCTTTTAAACAACAAAAAAAAAAAAATAATAATAATTTCTAGCTGAATGCATCTTTTTTCTTTTTTTTTTTTATCAACATTTGAATGTGGGTAAGTTTCATAAAAAACAAACATAAAGCTGAGAAAATCACATTTTTGTCAAAGACTATGTCCGGATCGGATTCAGAACAACGATCAAAACATAGAATGGAGTAGATCGAGTCCATCAACACCCCCAATGCTTCACAGTCCTATAGCTCATTCTGGGTCGACATTTCATTCTGTAACGTTAGGCAGTTTTGATTTTTATGCTGTTAAATGTTGATGATCACATATGCTTATATGCTATCGCTTGTTTCTGCTTCTTCTTCACCTGTGATTTGATCAGGAGATTCTGTACTCTTTCAGAAGATGCATAATACCACGGAAAGCAAGAAAATACTGTCAATGGCGGGGAAAGAGTTAATTACAAAGTAAAATTGAATGTCTGAAACAGTATTTTCTTTATTTATATTTGTAATTATTTTACAGTGTGCTGCTGCTTGATCCAATACTTGATTGGTAGATTTATTTATTATTTTTTTTACTTAACTATGCCTTATTTTATGGTAAAGTAAAGTATTCTAAATTACATTATTCCTTACATTATTATCAGTGAACGTACCATTTTTTTCAATTCCAATGTGCCACTGTGAAGAAACAAAAAAATAATTTTTACACAGAAAGTAAGTTTCAGACTCCAGTGTTCTGGGCGCATCCACTTTACCCAAGATCATCTCTGCTTTCTGCATCCAAATGGCCTTGTTCCACGTTCAATAAAGCAGCAGGGACACAGCAGCAAGCTTACACAATGCAACATGGCCTTTTACTGCCCCCCTCAGGGTATCCATTTAAGAGACTGCATGGGAGAATGTCTGATAAACTGTTGTATGAACCACCTTATCTCTTCCAGCCAAGACCACAGAGCAGATAATATTACAACAGAGAAGGTCCCTTCACCAAAAGCCAAAAGCTAAAATGCAAACACACACACATCCCAAAACATCACACTGAAGGTGTTATTGGTCTCTCCAGAATCCCTCATTTACACACACTCAGTTCTGCATTGTTTTCCTCCACACCAGTTTGACACATTGCATTTGGAGAGTTGGATGCGAGACAACAGGACGATTGTGTGAGCTTTGCCCCAGGGTGGGTTTTGGACTGGGCTCTTGTTGCTTTCTTACGTGCCACTGCCAATCAATTGTGTTCATGCAGGTTTCAATGCAGCATAAGGATCTGTGATAGAGGCTACAGAGTGTCTGTATTTAAAACATTGCAAGGAAGAGGAGAAATAGAGCCAGAGAAAGAGAGAAATTGACATTTCTACCCCAAAGCTACAGCATGACTCATCTATGTGCAACAATGAGTCTAAAATTAATCTGTAATCATATTCACATTAATGGACCCAACAGTGAGTCAAACAACCGAAGGGTTAACAGTCATTCAGACTATAATTGAGATCACAATCAGTTGATGATCTTTTTCTCTATATCCATTGTTCTTATATTTTTATCAGTGGTTCTCAACTTGTGGATTGCAGGTCTGTTCTGATAGGGTTAAAGAGAGCAGGAAAAGAAAAAAGTAATAACCATATATAGTAGTACATGACAGGCTTATCATTAAATAGAAGTATTAGATTTTAATTAGAAGTATTCATCCAATCAATCTCTAATGGCTGGTAAATTACACCTCTGCTGTTGTTTATGCATTTATGAATATTTTTATTTTTATTTTTTACCTATTCAGTCCATGCCATGTTAATCATTCTGCAAGCATGTTTTTATTTAAAACATTTTTTAT
Organism: Leuciscus idus; assembly: GCA_021554675.1. Taxonomy (NCBI): domain Eukaryota; kingdom Metazoa; phylum Chordata; class Actinopteri; order Cypriniformes; family Leuciscidae; genus Leuciscus; species Leuciscus idus. The sequence goes on along the minus strand of CM038637.1, from coordinate 8,060,407 downwards.
TTAAGCATCGAGATTTCAGGTCCAAAAGCCAAAACGTTCAATGAGACCTATGCATCTTGCCTTTCAAACACAGAAACAGATGCTATGTTGTCATGCAAGCAATGCAAGCAATTAAGTGTGGTTGTCTGTAGTAAAAAAAAAGAAAAGAAAATCAAATAACTAAATAGAAAGAGACACATTTTACACACTACTTGGATAACAATGCTTCTGGGAAACGTGCCATATATATTAAGTACATTGTACATGCAGCTTCAGGAATTTCTCTCTCTCTCTCTCTCTCTCTCTCTCTCTCTCTCTCTCTCTCTCTCTCTCTCTCTCTCTCTTAAAAAAACTTTTTGTAGTTATGTTTTACCTTTGTAGGGCAGAATTGCTATTGCAACTGAAGAGGTACATTTCTTTGGTAAAAATAACCCTGAATGTGTCGTTCCCTGGTGAAGAACATGTTTTACAAATACACAAGGTCCTTCCAGGTATGAATAAACAGAAACCATGCACTACTAACTCATGAACAGCAGATGGCAGTATATGACAAGTTACAAGTCAATGCCTTACATAAAACATGTTAGAGACATACTAGAAGATGTATTAGGACACTATTTATATTTCAAAGCAGCACATTCTATAATGTTTTATTCATGAAATACTGTAAATGTCAGAAGAGGGGCTCTTAGTCTTTTCCAGCAACTCCCTTCTGTTTCTTTCTTTCTTTTTTTCTTTCTTTCTTTTTGTGACTTAAGTGACATTTAGATTTCTGAGCTTTTTTGTCTTTCTATGCATATTTTAGTTCAACCTTGTTAAAATATATATTTGTTATGTCAAACCTGTTAAAGCCCCATAAGTTCAGTAGTCACTCTTCTAAGCTGTGCATTAATATATAATCCACAGCATCTTTCGCTAATAATGGTGTCAAGTGTAAAAATAGTGTCAAGTTTGATGAAATCAAACCAAAAGACTTGATCTTTGGGGAACCTTACCCTTTAAGAGATGTACTAGGGTGAAACCTAGAGCGATATCATGAAAATTCCCATGTTCCCTGACTCTGAGGATGCATGCATCCTTCCCTGAGGATGCATGCATTTTAAAGATGAATGCAAATTATGTTTAGAAAGTTGAAGAACGGCTTGAGAAGTGAGGGATGACATTAACAACACTCTCCCCTTTTAACCAGTTGATAAAATCAGTTCCATATTGCAGTTATTGTAGAAAGCAGCTCAGCAGTCTCTTCATGTACTTGCTGTCATTGTGACCGAGTTCAGTTCATTAGACATAATAGCTCTGAACTGAAACCAACCGATACTATGGTGCTTTCTTTAAAATGTATAAACGTAAATGCAATGAAATAAAAAAGCGGAAATATACTGCAAGTATAAGTAATGTTGATTAAAGTGGTGCATTACAGGTTAGATCATATGAGAGTTTTCAAGGGCTGTTAAAACTGTGCATTTAAATAATAAAATACCAGAAAAAAAAAAGAGGAAGGTCAGCTAAACAAAAAGGAATTTCACTGGTAAGTGACTAAAAAGCCAAAACTTATACTACTAACACGGACTAAAAATACTGAGCATAATACAAATAACACCTTCACACATCAACTAATGATTGATCCTATACACCTAGTGTGTATGACGTGCGTGTGTAGCCTATATACTGGCCTGTTTCTTATCCTGGGCAGGGAAACAAGGAGCCACATAGACTAGCCTCTGTCAATACAGACAACACAAATCATATCCATAACCTGCACCTGAGTCTCCATGACAGAACCTGCTCTGAATTATTTATAACAAGCCCTTTCAAAAAGAGCACATATTATTGAGCTTTGCATTGATATATCGGTTGCCAAACAAATCCTGTCAGTCCAAATAAATGGCTCTTTTTCCCGCCCCATCTTGCTGCAAATCCTGGTGCCGATTCTCAAATGCAAGCATTCCATATCAAGTTCTATTGAAGGTATGACATGTTTCTCAAGTTCTCCCGTGGCTGAGTGTCATGTTTTACATTAAAGTACCATGCATATTTAATGATAAACTCTGCACCGCAGCGGGGCCTTAATATTGACTCTGTGCTATTTTTAGCAGGCCTCTCAGACAGAGAATTATTTTGAGGGGACCTATATAACCTTAATATCAGCAAAGACAGTTTGTACATGGCCTACGGATGTTTGCGTTTGAAGCAGCAGTTCTTACAGGTCATAAGAAGGTGCCTGTGAAGACTCACACATGTCATGAAGGGGTTTTTTTCCCCAGCCAAGCTGTTTCTTTTGGTCAAAGGTAAGTTAACCAAATTTCACTTCTCATTAATAGGTTACTGTAATTTTAGTTGTGTGTTTATTTTGTTGTTGAGAGGAAAGCGCGCAGCACATTACATATTCATCTAACCGTCGCTCTCAGCAGCGTGGATGGCGTCTGGATGCTCTTAACAGTATGTCGCTGTAAAAGTATTTCCAACTTCTTTTAACTTCTAAGCGATGACCAAAAAAGAACTTTGCCGTGAGTATATCTGGGCCTTGAATCACGACACCCTGAGCACAAGCAAAACGTTGCTGGCTGCAGTTCACTTAACGGCCACTGGTGTCTCTAATTCAAGGGTTTCTGAATTCTACATTCTACATATTAATGCCAATATTACAAACATTGTAATAGGCTATTTATGGGATGTGGATTGCTAACATGGCTTCATTACAGTAAGAAATACTGTAGTGACTAACAAACATAGAAATGGAGAATGAATGCATTTTTTTAAACATAAAATGTGAGTTGTCATTTCAGAAGGTCGAGTTAAATATTTGATGTGTATAAGAATTGCTACTTTAATTGTATATTATAAACAGTTATCATTATAATAGAGGTATTGCAACAAAACACAAAGTTATGTTGCTCTGAGCTTTACAGCTTATTCTGGAAATCTTTTCTAATACATGTTGAGATGCAAGCTCAACACCATTGTGGCAACTGGCAATTCCTCCAAAAATTCAACAAACTGCTACAGACCATAAATTGTTCCGTTTGACAACTTTAATTAAAAGCTTGCTTGCTTTTCTGTTTTGCATGCCCAATGGAATCAGCTAAGTAAAAATAATTTCAAAATGTATTCATAACATATTTATCACTTTTTCTTAATGTCACCCAAGTTGATCTAAACCTAATTGGGGTCCATATGGACAAATAAAGTAGGATAATTATTCAATCCTCGGGTTCATAAATCTTCTTCTGACTCAAACTCAACTAGGACTCCTTGCAATTCTCTCAAATGTCGTTTTGGATGTTCTGAAGATACAAAACTTGAGGGAAATTGAAACCACTGTCATTCGATAGGAATATCCTGGTGTCACCCAGCTTTATATAGGTTGGACCAAGAAGTTTTGGCTTGGGTGGGTTTTAAGCCCCAGTGGATTTAGAGTGAGAGTGAGTGAGTGAGTGAGTGTGTGAGAGAGAGAGAGAGAGAGAGAGGAGAGAGAGAGAGAGAGAGGAGAGAGAGAGAGAGAGAGAGGAGAGAGGAGAGAGAGAGAGAGAGAGAGGAGAGAGAGAGAGAGAGAGAGAGAGAGAGAGAGAGAGAGAGAGAGGGGGGGTCTTTGTGGGCTGTTTTGAAATGAGCATTTTTAAGCGTAACCTGTTGCCCACACTTTCTAAAACCTTGAGAAAATCTCCTTTCAATGTCAGTCTGTGCAGAATATTGATTTTCCTCATGATTTGCAGCTAAAAACAGTTCAGTAATATCTGTGAAATAGAAAAGCCATGAGAAAAAGTTGATCAAATGGCCTGAAAATGAGAGCCGTGGATGCATTGGTCACACCATTTGGAAAATAAACATCATCTCAGCATGTCTAAAGCTGATGACCTGCATGGCAAGTAACAAGGTGACCAAGTTTGTAGGTCCAGACACAGTGCTTTCCATACTGTAGCTTTTACCAAGACCATCACCAATGTAATATTCATTGTATGTGGCATGGATTAATTACAGTTAAATGACTAACAATCATAGAAATGCAGTATTAATTATTATTATTTAGTTTTTTTTTTTTTGCTATTTTTCCCTCACAAAACCTGAGGAATTAAACATTTTACTACGCAAGGACACATTCAATTATTCAAAAAGTGACAGTAAAGACATCCACATTGTAAACATGTATCATGGTTTCCACAAATATATTAAGCAGCTCAACTGTCAACTCGAGCAGTGAATCATATTAGCATATTAGAATGATTTCTGAAGGATCATGTGACACTGGAGACTGGAGTAACAATGCTGAAAACTTAGCTTTGCCATTACAAGAATAAATTATTTCAAATAGAAAGCAGCTATTTTAAATTGTAACAATATTTCAATACAGTTTTACTGTATTTTGATTAAATAAATGTAGCCTTGGTAAACATAAGAGACTTATTTCAGAAACATTAAAATATGTTACTGCAAACTTTTAAACAGATAGAAGTGAGTATTAATCATGAGCAAGAAATTTATTTAAAATTTTCAAAAATATTACAAGGAGAATTTAGGGGCAGAAGGTCAAATAATGCAAAGCATGCCGACATAATGCAAAAACCTTAATGTTCCAAAATATTTTAAATAAATAAATTAAATTAAATTAAATTAATAAAAACTTGACTTTGTTGTAAAATATTATCTGGACCCCGCACAGATTAAAGTGTCCCCAAAAAAATTGCTAAATTAATTTCATCAATTACTCACCCTCACTCTTTCCTTGAATGCTTGAATCCTCATGTCGTTCCAAACCCGTAAGACTTTCGTTCATCTTCGAAACCCAAATTAAGACATGTTTAATGAAGTCTGAGAGCTTCTCTAGACAGCTCCACGACTACCACTTTGCCGCTTCTAAAAATGCATTAAGAGATCGTAAAACTAAACCATATAAATCGAGCGAATCGATTTGGACTAAATTCATGATCATCCAAGTGGATGCTGCAGTGTGCAGCATCCACTTGGATGATCATGAATTTGGTCCAAATTTTATGAAGAGACTTGATCGCTTTTTATGATAAATCGATTTCATTTAGGCTTCTATTCACGTATAAACATTCATCAATGCACTCATCAGTTGTGGTAAACAGAAGCTTTACGCTTGACATGCGAGAACCAATGATGTTCATTCTCGTGTTACGCAGCACGTTTGAGCTTCTGGAAGAACCAATGAGGTTTGTGGTCGCAGGTTTTTTTGGTGGTGGTTGAGGAGAGATCCCCTGACATAATTGTAAAGCACTTTGGGTGTACAGTAGTACATATAAAGCACTATATAAATGCCTCATTCATTCATTCATTCATTCATCCACTCAATTCATATGGATTAGTTTTGCGATCACTTTATGAACTTTTTGTTGCATCAAAGTGGTAGTTGCATAGCTATAGAGGGACAGAAATCTCTCAGATTTCATCAAAAATATCTTCATTTGAGTTTCAAAGATGAACAAAAGTTACGGGTTTGGGATGACGTGAGGATAATTGGTGACAGAATTTTCATTTTTGGGTGAACTATCCCTTCAACCTGTTTACCATCAGCATTAGTGTTAGTTAACCCAGTTGCAGGAACACCACCGATACACAACTGAGAAGTGAGTATGATATGGATTAATCTATCGCACAACCTCAGTGTGTTATTGACACTTGCTGTAATGGTTAGAGAGGTGTCAGCTTCTCTGTCTACGCCACTGGGAGATTCCATTTGAGCCTTTATGTAAAATAGCTGAAGGGTAATGGCCTCAAATCTCTTCCCAAAACACACACAACAGCTGGTAACACTAAGCGCTCTGGTACAGTATAAATAACAGATGTTGTGTGTTCCAGGTAATGCTTAGAGGAAATTGGAACAATTTGTTAGGTGTTTTACACACACCACTGGAAGGGCACTCTGCTTTTACCCTCAAGACAGAAGATGATGAATTAATTATTTGTTATATTGAATGGAATGTCTATAAAACCCACAACGAAGCTCACAATAACTGTAAGACAGTCACACACGAGTATATGTAAGACATGAAGGTTTTTTAAAAGAACAGTTCACCCAAAAACGAACATCCTGCCTTCGTTTACTCACCTTTGTGTAGTTCCAAACCTATATGACTTTATATAGACAATTTGATACTTTATGATGCTTTCATGTCCTTTTTGAGGGTTGAAAGATTGTCTTTTCTACATTCAAGTTCTCAAACTGTTTAAAACGACATTGAGAGTGAGTAAATTATGACAGAATTTTCTATATTGAGCGAACTGTCCTTTTAACAAAATTGTAATGTTGAGATGTTCAGAGTTTAAATCATCCCTGGGGCAATTTCCATCAACCAATAACTATTAGTAACTGTTCAATACTCCCAAAGAGCCCACAAATCTTTAATATGCAATGGCATGGTTGATTGTGTATGGTTTGTGTGTCCGTTTATGTGTTTACGGTATGATCTATACAGTATGCCCTGGGGTACCTCTAAATGTGAGGGCAGCACAAGTTCAGTGAGCACATCTATTAGCAGTATGGTATACTGTATGTGCCTTCACTGATGCCAGTGACCCTTTATTCAACCTCTCCCTATAAACTCAACTGTACTGGGCCCTTTCTCAACTGCCAAATTTAGCAATGGGGTTTGCAGTTGTTTTAGGTAATATCATATTAAATACAGTATATATAACATGTGTATATAAATATAAAAAATAAAATAATAATAATATATATTAGTGTTGCACGGTGTACCGATACTTCAAAAGTATCACGATACTCGGAAATTAAAAACGTCACCATACCTAAATTTAACAGTATCGATACTTAAAAAAAACAACAACAAAAAAAACGCCTCCCTGTGGACGTCTGTGTTTTTTTCCTGACGCACGCAGCAAAGAACCTGCCGCTGTCAGTCATGTGACAAAACACTACAGCGAGATGGCTGCATGTGCGAGCACAAGTGGTCCACGACTCGTAGAAAAAGATGACGCGAGGAGTGACATATGGAAGTACGTTGCCTACCTTTCTCTGTTGCACGGTGCACCGATACTTCAAAAGTAAATCGGAAATTAAAAATGTCACGATTCCTTAATTTATTAGTATCAATACTTCTAAGAATGACCGCGTTCCAGATTTGTAAGGCCGGCGACACACTGGCTGCGTGTCGTGGCCGTTTTTATTTCGGTTCCCATGTTAACTGCCGTGTTGGAAGTGTTTCCAGGCAAAATAGAATAGGAAAAGATGTTTCTATGTCATTTTGACACGAATACATATTAATAAATGACATTTTCATGTTTGAAAGTTTTGACATAAATACAATATAAATGTAATTTAAAAAAATATTATCGATTTTCAAATATTGCACCTGTCAATACAGAACGAATTATTCTGTAGCCTATTTTGCGTCAACACTGCCGACGTTGTCTTTGCTGCTATATATTTGTTTAACATGAAGTATAGGCCTTCCACAACTCTCTCCCCACATGTCAAATATATCACCAATGACGCTTATCATATGTTACCAATATTAAACATTGTTTAATATAATCGCTGTTCATATTTTTATTCAAAGTTCAGAATCAAGATAAAGCTCTTATGTTTCTTATGATAAATGAGATAATGCTGCTAAATTTATTTTTAAAAAATACCTTGAATGTCATTGCTCTAATTTATTTTTAATATTTTTATATTTCATATTTTGTTCAAATGTTTAATATATCTGCTGTTCATATGTTCATATTAGTGTGTTATATGATTAGTATTAAAATAAAGCACAGCAATGATATTTGAGAGTGTTTCTCCCTTTTCAGGAAAAGTATCGAAAAAGTATCGAAATCACAATACTTGACTTGGTATCGGTATCGAAACAATAATTTTGGTATCGTGACAACACTAGTTACCACTAAGTTGTTAACACTTCGGAAAAAAATTACAATTTGTCGTTACACTACATCCTTATGCATTGCTTTCTGCCAGGACTTTTACGTGCTTTTCCCAAACCACTGAAGTGACGTCGACGTCCGGGTTAGCATTAGCATGAGCCGTCAGGCAAGTGTTATTTAAATAAACTCCTGATGTACTTACAAACTTTCCAATGCCTCATTTTATGAGTACATAACCTATTTGTTCTACTGTAGAAGTTTGGTATCATTCTGGGCATTATAGTGGGGTAATTTACAAGATACATCATAGGATCCATTAGTGCCTGCACTAAGCCATCCGGCTGATTTCTCTAATAAGCTCTAACTTTAATCATGTTCAACCAAGAGAAAAAGGCTTCTGGTTTGGCTCGAGGTCATGGTGCAAAGGTTGATTTTACTCCGAACCATCCCTTTAAACAAGTTTATGGGTGTCGGCATATAATGATCACAAAAATAGAGATGAAAACAAAACAAAGAATGCTTGAGTGTTAACCACGCCATATTGAAGATCAGTAATCAGGACTGCAGAGATGGCAGCTTCATAATTACAGACTGATTCATTAGTCAGTGTCATTCTGAGGGAAGAGTTAGGCTTTACCCACAATACCACATCCTCTCGTTAGCTTTAGTTGGTTTATTCTATGTTAATGAGATTTCTTAGGGTCCTTTTCATATTGCACTGCACACATGAGCAGTGCAGCAATTATATCAGCCATAAATTATAATGCTTGGTCTTGTTAATGTACATTGAATGTAACCCGAATTCCAAAATAAAGGCTGTACTGGATACTTGCCAGAATTACTGAATTAAAAATGTGAGGCATCATTTTCAAACAGTAGTTTGTGCAAAAGATACAAAAGACTTACCTCTACTTGCAAGTATGGCAGTGTGAATTCTGTAACCTGTTAAAATAAATATGGAACAAAGCTGAGGTTTAAAGCTCAAGGTAAATGCTGCTATTCTGAGCAGGACTAAACAGATCTTCTGTTCACCTCCAGCAGGTGGAGGTCAGAATCAGCCATACATTTAGAGTGAGATCATCTTCTATTGTTTTTATTTGATTTGTATTGCTAAGTGCTCTTCACGTCAAGACCCACATTTAACATTGGACATGAAGTGGCAACCCAACAAGTGCTAATAAACCACAAATGTAATTTAATCAATACTGAAATGTATTGTTGCATGACCGGAATATGCAACACTGACTGATTGAATTTACAGACTTTATCATTGACAACAAACAACAGAAATAAATCAACTATGCACAATTATATGGTTAGTCACATGTAACAAATTAAATGACTTTTTTCCTTGCTTTCCATTACCATGTCCAACCCGATCTCGAATTTTACGAGGTGGCTAATTCGTACATATTTTAAGAGTTGCCAAATTGGTATGAATTTGTACGAATGACCTACCCCTGACCCCGCCCCTAAACATACCCGTCACGTGGTTTGAGACAAATCGTACGGAAAAACTTAAAAACATATGAGATGGGAGGAAAAACATTTTCAAGAGCACACACAAGCATTGACATATTTTTTCCTCCCATCTCATATTCCCCCCCCCCCCCCCCCCCCCCCCCCCCCCCCCCCCCCCCCCCTGTAAAAATAGATATTAGAGGGAAAACGTTTTGCCACTTTTTTTCATATTTTTGCATTTATGCGTCAAAACATTTGCTGGTCTATGAGCATAACAAAGACACAAGATACAGAGGGTCTTTGAAGCCATTTTTTTTTTCCAGAAGTAATTAACAATTATAATAGATTACATCAATACATATCTAGTCAGCTTCCACATGTGAGACTTAAACACACAAACAAAGACAGAGTGGATGCATCCCGCACCCGCTAACATTGTTATCTACATTCAAACAGGCCAAAGCTGATGGGAAACAAGTTTGTCCTCTCCTGTCCTTCAAAGCAACCCTAATAATACCATGCAATAAATTCACAACACATTCCCCACATCAAGGCTGGCATTATTCACACTTAAGATAATATGTTTTTTTTTTTTGTTTGTTTTTTTTTTCAGAAGGGGCAGCACATTGATGGACAGACAAGGCAATTACAATAATGAAAGACTGTTTGGAGGAATCAACAGAGGCATTAAAGTGGGTGCAAATCTCTGCCTCAGTTCTTCTCATTTAATGGCAGCAGGATGTGAACACTGAATGTGCTCTTTCAAATAAAACTGTTACACATTTATTTATGTTTTAGCAGAGCTGTCATATTTTAATATTTAAGGCCATGTAACAAAGAAATTGAGGATTAGATGTAGTTAATACGTTTGTATGTCTATATAATCAGTTCCCATCTACCAATTAAAAATATTTAATATTTAGCAATGTGATCAAGTGCTTAAGCTTCACATAAGATAAGCTAGGCAAACAAGTGCTTCTTATTTCGATACAAACAAATACTAGTATACTTAACATTTTAGTGACGTTGGCACAATACTCTGTTTTATGATCTTAATCAGCCACTTTGAATAAATATTAGGCTGTTAATTTCTACAATTATTACTCATAATCCAAAACATGTTACACGTCCAGTGTTTTCTTATTCTAAATGAGATATATTAAATGCTATATTAGACTTAATTTACACCTTTTAGTAATTACTGCTGAATGAGGTTACAGTCTGTTGTGAAATTTAAACGTAGGTGTGAATAAATATAATTAAGCTAAATTGTAAGATGGCATCAATAGTAAATACCATGAGATAATGACAGTTAAACCATTTTTGATGTATTGCATGCATAAATAAATAATAAATTACTTATATAACGCACAGAGGCTAAGTGTGCCAAGGTTTGTTTTTTTTTTTTTTATGCCTGCTTTCAAAGCAATTCTGTCCACTCTGACCCCAACGTCCAATCCCCCACCCATCTTTCTAGAGGTTTCTATGGTAACTGTCATCACATTCCACACCTTTATAAGCACATGACATATCAGCTACGCCAAATGGCCTGGTGTGCTGGTATGGGGCATTCAATTATCCATATTCTCCAACTGTGTGTGAGACAGACAAAGACAGACAGAGAGAAGGGACATACAGCTTGATGTTGCACAACTGTGACATCTTGCAGGTGCTCAATCAATACATTTCCATTTGACATCTACTCAACAGAACTACCCTTCCTCAAGCAACACGTGTACAGAAAGCAATGTCTATATTATAAAAAATAATATTTATTTAAAGGGCCCCTATTATGGATTTTTATTTTTTTTTATTACCCTTTATGTAGTGTGTAACATAGCTCTAAATGAATGAAAACATCCTAAAAAGTTTTAAATCTGAAAGTGCACCGTATATAAAGTTATTGTCTTTCAAAAGTAGGCTAAGAGTCGACTCTGAGTCAATTAAATGAATCGTTTTTCAAACAAGTCATAAGCCGTTTCGTTGTCAAGACTAAACATTTGTATATTGCCCACTATTGCACGCGCAGACACCAGGGAAAACTTTAACCTCAAACCTGCAGCTGATTCCTGTGGATTCTGGATAGCATCATGTCGAGAAGACACTGCAATGTGAAGGTAAAGCCAGTTTTTTTCACTGCCCAAGGACAACGTTATGAAGAAACAGAGGTTAAAATTCATCTTTACCACGATACCACAGCAGTATAATCATAAACGTTTGCTGTGTTCCCTTTATTTTACTGACGACTGCTTCTTATCTAAGTTCAATGTAGGATTCGCAAACCGTTTTTACTCTTGAAAGATGGTGTTCAAAATACTTAGTTTTGAGTTTTATATTGTGTAGGTCTCCTGCTAACTGGCTAACTCACATTATTGCTGTCTTACTGAAATACTTATGCTAATCAGTTGTGGGCCACTATTACCTATAACTATGTCTATTAATGCAGATTGTCTGTCATTCTCACTACTTTGAGGAAATATTTGTTTTACCAACGTTTATGTTACATCAGATCATTCACTCTGGAGCTCGGCTAATGTATGCATTGCATACATGCACTGTTATTGATACAGTTTCCACGTTTTCACCGCAAAATATTAGAAAAATACTCTGTAAATAAATGATTACAAGTAAAATAATCGGTTTGTTGATGGACATGCACTTGTTCATACTAATGGTGAGGAATTACAGTTGCAAATCTCATAATGTACCTGTATCACTGAGAAATAACGTCCTGCTCGAGTTGTCCTTGCGATGGGGGTTCGGCTTCAATAACTAGTTTTTCCAATGTTTGATCATCGGACTCGCGCTCGGATTGATATGGTAAAATCAACTTTATTGTTCATTTCTGTGTTTAGTTTACGGTGTAGGAAGCCTCAGGACACGCAGAGCTGATGTTGTTATGGCAATGGCCGTTTTTGTTTTCGACGCGCGCGCTGTACGCGGTAGACCAATCACAACAGACTGAGCTGTCTGGCCAATCAGAGCAGAGTAGCTCGCGGAAAGGAGCGATTTAGAGAGATTGATTCATCTGACGAGTCGTTTGAGAATTATTGAAAATGTGGTGATGTGCAAATGTATATTATGAGAAAATTAAACAGTTTTTTGACCCCTGGCCCTGATGCATATCCTGATGTATAAACCTGTTGTAGGAGACTCCCGAAACAACATTAGGAAACTTTAAAATAGCATAATAGGGTGCACTTTAATGTATTATTGTTTATATTAATTCGATTTTTTAAACAGTCATGTTGTAAAATAAAATGTTTAAATAGTTTAAATAGTAGTGCTGTCAAATTGATTAATAATGATTAATCACAATTAATTTGTTTGACAGCACTAAATATGATATAATATAATATAAGCACAAGCCTGTATAACATTTCAGAGGGACTAAATCTAGTTGATCATTACATCAATACTACACCAAGTGCGTGACTACTCAAGTCATTACCTATATATAAGCACCTTCTTAATCAGTTGAAGAATCTGTGTGCCTATTCGCCTGCGTTTCCCCTGCGGCTCCAGGAGCTGAAACACGTCAATAAGATTATCAGATAACATTCACTCCTGAGACACTGAGAGTCCTAATGTACTTGAGACCTATTCTCCTGGCAAAAAAACCAAAACAAAAAAACAACGATATATGTATCAGTCATCTGGCATGTTTGTCCAGTGTATTAAGGTAAGAAAAAGCAGTGTGGCTGAATAACATGCTGGCTTACCTCTTTGTATGCTGTATTTATTTCTGTGGACAATGTTGTATTGTCATCCTGGTGAACTTAAAAACAATTTAGGCTGGTACTGTCTCAGGCGATGGAGGGCCCAATTATCAGGTCCTCAGGAGTACAGCAAAGTTCTTCACTACCAGTCATCTATAGGCCACGTTCACACAGCAGCAGAATATGGTAATCAGACCTGTAATTGAGTCCTTATAATACGGTTACGTTCACACACAGTTCAGTTATTTACAGGAGTGACAACCTCATTCTATAACTGAACTTACACCCGTGAATTAGACTCACAACACATTTTCGAAAAAACCCACGCTGTTTGGACAGAACAACTTTCACATCATACACTGCTAGAGAGCTGCTCTGTGCTGCATAAATGTGTCTGACGGAGATATGAGGGTTTTAGATCCAGTCACTGTTCTGCACTGGTGCTGCTCTCATCAGTGTTGTGTTACGTGCAACTCAAATACTCTCTCCACCCAGATATAAAGGCTGCTGTCGGTAAATTAAGATTTGATGGATAAATTCGCTGCTCGTTTGGAATCTTGTCGTGTTATAAGTCTTTGATTTTTGATATGTCACTATGGTTACTGGTAAGATAATACGGTCTTGACTCATTGCACGTTCATACCACAGCATTCGAGATGCTACTGTAAGGTGCTGTGTGAACAGGACTCACACCTGTTAGTAAATGTGGTTGTCAATCCCAAAAACTCACAGTGTGAAAGAAGCCATAGTGACTTTGGTTCAGGGTGCAGCAGTGAGCATCTAAAGACACTGATATTCAAGAATTAGAGAATCTGCTATCCAAAACCTATTACATGTAATTTCATCGTCCCACACAGTTTTAATCATGTTGTTTGTGACTTAGGATTTTAATATGGTGCCCAACATATAAGCAAAATAATACTGGAGACATGAACTGAAGCAGGGAGCCAAAATACGAAGGTCAGAGAATCAATCCCATATCACCCTGTGTTATATAAATAAAAGTACTATCCTATCCTTGTGCAAGGTAGCAGATTCAGGTGCAGGCATTGATTGAAAAGGCAGGGAAGGGCATCTGTAATTGTGGAGAGAAACACAAACTCCCTGGGCTACGCTGGGCTGCGCTGGGCACTGCAACTGGGCTTGAAAGAGATTAATTAGCTCTGTCTACAATGACCAGACTACACCAGGTTATCCGCTGGCTATCAATTACCCTGCAACGTAATAAAAAATAGGGACTGATATTGTATGACAGCAGGTTTCAAGATTATTTCAGAAAAGCATGTTTTTTTTTTTGTTTTTTTGTTTTTAACAGAGATATAGCATGTGTCACATAGATCAAAAGTGACAGTACTTGACAGTTTTTACTTTATTCATCAAATAATGGGGTGGGGTATCACAACTGTTTTCATTATTGGTAATAAGAAATGTTTCTTGAGCAGCAAATCAGCATATTAGAATGATTTCTGAAGGATCATGTGACACTGAAGACTGTAGTAATGATGCTGAAAATTCAGCTTTGCCATCACAGAAATAAATCACATTTAAAATATTTTAAAATAGAAAACAGTTCATTTTATTGCAATAATATTTCACAATATCACTGTTTTTTACAGCATCTTATATATTTCGTGAGCATATATAAGCATATACAGTATATATATAAGTACAATAAACTACACAAGCACTTAAATGTTTGCATGCACAGAAATACTGGTTGACCTGTGTTCAGGTTTGTATATGATTATAATACTGCCTTCAAAGAGAATTTTAAATAATTTTACTGGTTGACCTGTGTTGAGGTTTGTATATAATTATAATACTGCCTTCAAAGAGAATTTTAAAGTCCCCCTGTGGTGAAAATACAGTTTTTAATGTTGTTTGTATGTCTATGTGGTGTTTTAATTATGCTTTAAGATAAACCATGTGCAAATTCATCAGTCAACACAATTCCTGAGTATTTTAACCTTAAAACTGCAGTGAACCAAAGACGGCCCGTTTCCTACCGTCACAAACATGCAGCCAATCCCATCAACGTGCGGGCGGGGCTTTTCTCCACTCACTTTCTATGATATTTAAAGCATTTCTAAGGATGTTTTTAGTAGGCAGCTGTCTGATAGTGAATGGGAACATGGTTTGTGTAACATTAGCAAAACATTATCTGTTTGATAACATGTCAAGCCAAAAGCTAATCATACACAATTGTGTCCGACGTTGTAGAGCGCGATACATAAAACACATTACCATTCTGATACATCGACTTGTAGAGGAGCTTGTATAATTTGCTCTTCCTCTTCTTCTGAATTAGTTTCTGGTTCATACTGGTATATGGCTGAAACCAGTATTGCCACTTGCCAGGCCTTGTGTAGTGTTTGCTACAGTTGATCGAGTGAATCAGTAGTCCAAGCTGGTGTGATTGAATGGAGGCAGGGATTCATTTGCATATTAATGGATCCACATATATTAAATGAAGCGAAGGTGTAGAGTTACATACAAGCTATTTTAAGGCATGACAAAATTATTTACACAGGAAAAACTTTAAAAAATGTAACTTGGTTTATCAAAGATGAGTTTTAAGGGATACAATTATTGACTTTAAAGCTTTTAATGGACTTGTGGAGTAATGGACTAATTTTGCTAATGGCTTGGTGTAACAAAATGGTGTGGGCTTTACAACACAGGAGACTCGAAGGAACAATCTTTAATTACTCAGAATGTACAGGTGAATAATCAAGGAGCTCGTTAACATGCACACCAGTACATAAATCACAAAAATCACATTATTGAAATAACCTGTTGTCCGTGTTTACATTCAAACCAATAACCCAACAATGCAAGTGAACTGTGTTTACAAGACTTCATTAATAAATCAGGTTATTTCCCAGTAGTGTCGTCAAAATGTAATATTTTGGGTATAACACTAAGCATTTCTTATGTTGGTTATGATGTTAATTAAAGGATTAAAAACCAAAGAAGAGTATTGCAACATGTCAGCAGGAAACTTACACCTCATATATTATCCTCTCATGCAGTTATGCGGTATTTTGACTGTTGCACTTCTTCTGCTGCACGAGATTTCAAGAAAGGAGTGTGATGAAGAAAGAGTCAGAGTTTATATTTCCTCCTCCCTTACTGCAAAATGTTCATGCTGTATGGATGCGGATTAATCCACAGTAATGTAGCGTTTCTGTTACATATCAAACATGTGCACTTCAATAAGCCAGAAAGAAGGTTAACACGTTTACATGATCTCGTGCATTGTCGGCTTATTAAGCATAATCTGGTTAAGAACACGCATGAAAACTCACTCAAAGAATCAATGTTAACATTGACTGAACAATGAACAGACTGAAGACTTAAATAACACATGGAGGGGAATAGAACAGTGAAAACTAAACCAAAACTGAACATACATGTTAAAGGTTAACAACCTTTTACCTTGAAGTTGTGAATCAAACAGCAAATACCCATTATAAAAAAAAACTAAAAAAACAAAACAACTATAACATCAACTTATATTAAACACTACTCCACGGAAGCATATAAATGGGTAGTTGATGCACAACATGTGCAAGGACTTTTTTGTGGTAATCAACTTTATGTATAAGATAAATAACTAGTTTCCATTTTTTTAGGTTTATTATCACAGTTTATTTCTTCACAGTTACTTCATTGTCCTGCGGCACTGAAAAAAAAGTTTTAATTTTATTTTTTTTAAAGTACAAATATTCTAAGTAGTCCCTCATTTAATTTGAACTGCATGCATACTGATGATAAAAGAATGATTAATACTATTTAAAATAGATTTGTCACATCACAAATGATATCACCTATCCACATGTGTTTATTTCAAACAGTTTGCCCTATTCAAATAAACTGACATGCGGGGAGTGTCATTTTGCAGAGTAGACAAAGACATACTATATGCAAAATAAATGCAACCCAGAATGTCTAAAATCTGAATAATTCAAAGTTGGTCTTCTTAAATTAGAACATGAATAAGCTACAACCATAAAAATCACCCTAAATTTTTACCCCGCAGGGAAACATTTTCCTGAAGAGGGATCTAACCTACTTTCCACCAGTTGCGTATTCATCTTCTCCTTTTTTGTTGTTGTGTGTGTGTGTGGATGAACGGCTGATTTTCTCTCTTTCAGGGTGTGCGGTTTGATCCTCACAGACTGTCTCAGCTGAAGTCACAGAGGGAGAGTGCATGCCGGAACAGATTGTTGAAGTTTCGCTCCTGTCCTCTCATCTATCTCTGAAGCAGCTAACAAATCACTTAGTTCTTCAACAAGCTTTGGTCTCAGGGACAGCCTGTCGATCTGCATTTCCTACCTATCTCTTTATCTTACTCCCAGCCCAGCAGCGTTATAACTGCCCTCTTTCAAATGTGTTCAAACGTGGAAGAGCAGATCCCAGTAGAATGCTGTTTCACAGTCATACATTGTAAGGAAGACTAGGGCTGTCAACAATGATTAATCTTTTTTTTTTTTTTTTTTTTTTTTTTTTTGATAAGCCATGACCGTTTACATTAGAAATTAAATTGTACTAGCTTTATTTCAGTATACATTCAGTGCTGTCATTGTTTATGTTTTTAAATTAAACAAAATGGACAATTCTCACAGAAATATATCACAGAATTTATTATAAATGATTTATCCATGCACATCGTTATGTTTTTAAAATTCATGTACCCTCATAATCTTTAATAAAAATAACTTCCCCTCCCTCTTGCAGTGACATCTCTTCTCTTCTCTGATGATGTGTTTGAGGGCGGGGAAACCTATCACTCACATGAGATCGACCAATAGTAAACCACAACCATCCAACGATCCAATAAATTCCCCATAGACATTTTTTTTTTTTATTACTATTATAAATGTAGTCTATGATATAGTACATTTAAATTAATTCTGACTAATTCCATCAGTCTTTACAGAGCAGAATCAAACATTTGTAATGTCTAATTATGCAAATGACTAACAAATATCTAGTTCAGTCGTGGAATTCTGTGGGTCCTTTACACTGCATGGCACAAGCTGATTGGCCTCTGTTGATCCTGCAGCCAATGCTTGCTCAGCATTTAAATAGTCTGGTTCAGTGTTTGCGGTAAGTTGGTCCTGCAGTGCGCTATCAAAGTTCCTTTGAAACCCTCCACCTCCCCCAGCTCCACCTGCCTAGATTTGCTACAGGATTTATGTATGTCTATTTTTGCAGCAGCAGCCTATCTTACATACTCACAGCAGTGTGTGTGTGTGTATCTATTAGCAGTAGCAAGTCCATACTTGCTCTGCAGCAGCAACAATAATCAACAACAGCACCGGTGTAGCAGATCTAGTCAAATAAATGATCATTGCCATTTTCAATAACATGCTAAAAATCACACCATTTATATCCAATTTATAACGCTTTTGATCTGCTCTACAGTCACAACCTGTGAAGTATACAGGAATGACCATGACTACTACTTCCGTTTCAAATGATGTATGGAGGCCAAGCACACTATAGACAACCTGTCCAATGGAATGGTGCTAGAGAAAACAACAACGCTGTAGGTTGTTGTTATGTTTCACTTTAATTAAGGATGTGTACAGTCCAGTGAGGCTGTTCATCCTTGAATCAAGGTGCCACATTCAGATCTCCTGTCCATTGAAATTCATAGTTCTGTAATCCATTGTACGGTCATGTGGGTCCCTGATAAAATACAGCTGTCTTAAATAAAGTGAGACACCAGATTAATATTGTTCTGACATTTTAAAGCTGGCTTTAATTATATATTAAATAACAATAACATATTTAATTTATTTATTTTCACTTTAGTAAGGGTGTACTCACACTAGGCACGGTTGCCATGAACCGGGCCCGAGTACGATTGTCCCCCCTCCCCACTCCCCCTCTGGCCTGCACTCACATAGGGTTTCAGCATTCGTGCCGGAGCACGCTTACTTCATTATGGTGCGACGGTTTCGGGATAAACAGGAAGAGCGGCGCTCTCACTGAACACAATGGAGTCCAGCACGGTTAGCGCTCACACTGCATGCGAACCGCGCCCGAGTCCAACTGAACCGTGCTCTGGCCCACCTCTTCCAAGCGGGCCAGAGCCGGCTAATCGAGCCGCGCCCGGGCACGGTTCGGAGCACTCACACTAGTCAAACGAACCGCGCTTTGGTGGTCAAACGCACTCGGGCACGGTTCAAACTGGCTAGTGTGAGTACACCCTAAGAGTCATTCAGTCAGGAATTAAACAACACATGTTGCATTGAATGTGATTCACAATAAAGAACTGGCTCACAAGAGTCATTCATTTGGCAGTCGGACTACACTGATGGCGATGTCTGTTTTGCACTGTAGATTCAGTAGTGGTGTTTCGGGCCCGAAATACGGCATGAAACATAAGTTGCGATAGTATTTTCTTCCTTAGTCTTCATTGTGACTTTAAACAGTAGTTCAGTACACGTTTTAGTACAATATTCCAACCAAGTAGGCAAAACCTAACATCATTTGTTCATTGTTTAGACTGGAAGTTGGTCAAATCGAAACAAAAAGACTATTTTAAATGTCATTGTGTCATGCATATCATTTATAGCCTTCTGGATATTAATATTTGATCAGTCTAATATAAATAATCCTTTAGTTCAGATAAATCATTCTGCTGAAAATCCCTCATGCAGCCCATTCAATCACATTAGCTACAACTCAATTTAAATGTCTGTACTCAAATATTTAATTTGCTTGCCACTGCATGCCCAGGGTGGTGTTACACAAGTTACAAACCATTATAGTTTTGTCTGTGCAATGGACTATAAAATGACCGAAGATATTACTGTTTCTCCAACTGAATGACTATTGACTGCTGTGAATTGCTCTCCCTCACAAACCTATTCACAAATATCAATTCTGTGATTCTGTGTGAAAAGTCTTATAAGAAATGGAAAGACAGGTGGGTGATTCACAACACTATGTATATGAACATATATAACAGTTTACTTTTTGATTTCTCTGTTAAAGGGTTAGACTTTCAATGGAGGGACTGAAATCTCTCAAATTTCATTAAAATATCTTCATTTGTGTTTCAAAGACGAATGAACGTCTTATGGGTTTGGAACGGCATGAGGGCGAGTACCTATGACGGAATTAAAACTTTTGGGTGAACTACACCTTTAAGCTCATGTGATATCACATGTTTAAATACAAAAGGTTTAACATACTGTTTGAATATTACAGTTTTACTACGGACTCAAAGAATACTTGACATATTGGGTGGCATAGCTGACCTAACACTAATATAATGCCTTAAAACCACACTATAATACTGTTTACATAAATACTGATTAAGTTATTATTAAAGAACACAAAGTTTTAAAAGACTAAAAGATGAAAAGTTTATCATAATGTGCATATCAGGAGACATGCAGACAGAGTCAAACGAGATGGAGTGGTGTGTGCATATACGTATGTTTGTGCTTATGTGTGTTAGTTAGGCCACTTGAGGCTGTCGTATGAGAAGTAATTAGGAAACACGGTTTTACCATCAGAGTTCTGTTGTGTGCTTGACCCTTTGCTCTTGATGAATGGTTCAAGTCTCCAACACGACACATGAGCAGAGGATCATCAGTGTTAGCTGCATTACATTCAGTGAGGTAATTAATCAAAACACATGGACCTAATCCTGTTTTAATTAGCAGTTCGGCCCAGCGTCGGTATTCATGCAAGGGCAGTGGAGGTTTGAGATTGGCCTACAGGGCAATAAAGAAGTTTGTTGATTTCAATCATTGTGTTTTCAACTATATCTATCAGATAGCATTGATTTGACTTATTCAGAAAGGATGCATTAAATTGATCAAAAGTGACAGTAAAGACACTTATAATCTTACAAAAGATTTCCATATCAAATAAATTCTGTTCCTTTAAATTTTCAATTGTAAGGACCACCCATTGGCCTCCGAAACTACCAAATGTAGACGTTCTGACCCGGAAAAGGAAGTAAAACAGCATTTTAGGTCGAAGAATGGGAATGTTGCACGGCTATTTCCACTCTTATTGTTGTGGTCTTTGATCGCTTTGTATTTTTTTAAAGCTTTTTATCTTACGTTGGCACTGTAGCCACGAGCGCTTAAAACCGTGCCTCCCCATATCTCGTGAAATGTCTTCAAACACGGATTTACTTCGGTAACAACCCTGCATTTTTGCCTGCACTGTCTCTTCGCCCCAAAGACTCAAAAGACATAAAACCTCCGCATTACTCCACTGTGTGTAGCCTTCGTCCTCCATCGCGCCTATAATAAGTCATGTGATCTCAGTTGACGTCACTTTTTTAATGACGTACGACTCGCATTTACTGGGGAATATCCGATTTTTCTGCTTACATGGCACACGCAAATGCACGTATCCGATTCATATCCGATTTATTACCACATATGAGTGAGGCCTGAATCCGATCTGAGAAAATCGGAATCAATGCGTTTTTTTCCTGCTTACACGTTCACCGGTCATATCCGATCTGAGCCACGTGAGAGGAAAAAAATCGGAATTGAGTCACTTGAACCATGCAGTGTAAATGGGGCCATAGAAATGCCTCTCGGGCATGCAAGTGTAGCTCCTTTCTCTTTGAATGGGGAAACATCAAATTCTTCAAAACTGTTCGCCAAGCTTACAATTAAATTTCATATTTGAAATCGCCAATGAAATCTGTCAACAACTGACTCATAAATTGTGTTTCTAAATGCTCAAATCATGACAGAAAACGACATTTTCCAGGCTGGATCAAGCTAATGCGCATGCGTAGTGGAAGCGCGCGTCTGAGTGTTTCTACAGGAACTGGAGGTTCTAACGGCAGCTGCACTGATGCGATGACTTTACCAATCGGCGATTGGCTCTTAATTTAGAAGGTGGGACTTATTCCGTAATATTGTGCGTTGCTTTTCCCCATTCAAAACAATATGAGTGACACATCTTGTGTTATTCTATAATCTTGATATAATGCATCTAGGTCTGTTATTTGCGTTTCTGTAAAGTTAAATTCATTTATAAAAATTATGTTTCAATTTGATTCTAACTCCTTACTTAATCTGATTTCAGTTTCAAATTACTCTAAAATTTAGGCTGAGATCATTATACATTTTAGGGTGTGTTGGAACATGGTTTCTAACTGGTCCAAGCTGGTCATTAGCTGCTCTACGTTAGACAGAAGTTGGCCTAAGTTGGTTTTTAGACAGTGCAAGCCGGTAGACCATCTTGGACAAACAAACAAAAACAGTTACCATAGTCACACCATCTTAAGTCAATCAAGCTGGTTTTAGGAACATTGAACATTGTCTTGTAAAACAGGGAGTCTCTAAACAGGTTTCATACACTAATATCTATTTCATTATGAATATCAGCGTCTATCATCCTTCCTTCTTTTTTGAGTGGAACATTTTTTTGTTAAAGAAAACGCTATGCAGGATACCAGAGCTAAAAGGCACATATGATCTCATTTATCCTCATATCGTCTCTCCGCCTTAATCACAATAAAGCTTTAAAGCATTTCTACGAAGACATTTGTACTCAAAGAGCACATTGTATTACTGTAAAGTGTAATGTGAATGTTCCATTGTCTAAATGGACTGCACACATAGGCCTATAATATGTCCTTCATCTAATTATATTCCAATCAGCGTCAACAGGAGAGACTAAAGGACTTTAATTGTCCGGAATGCCATTTCAAGTCTGAGAGGAGCTTGACGAGAACATCCGTCACCAAATAAGCCCTAACACTGATCTCCATATTTGAATAACTATCTCTTGAATTTATCCAGCTGATCCGTCTCACCATAGAGGGATGTGCTGCCTTTTAAACATATTGATTTGTGGCTATTACGCTCTTGCTACAGGCTCGCTTTTCAGAGGGTGATCCATCTCTCAAGGTCAATTCTTCATGTCTGCATTATCACTCAAGTTTGCTCTATTCCGGTACCAAGTTGCGTATTCCTGGAAACTCTGGGAGACAGACAGAGCATATTAGGGGACAATGAGGATGAAGCCCCCTAGAAGAAAAGGCCTTTTTCTCACAAAACACTAAATTACAACAAAAACACTTATCTATCTACCAATCCACTCCTTTTACTGTTTTTTATTATTATTATTTTTTAAAGTTTTGCACTAAGGCCAAAAAGAAAACCTTGTACCTTACTTTAGAGTAGTCATATTTTGTGCAAACTGCAGCACGATGGGGTGAAAGTGTTTGAGAAGCACTATGACACCTGTTCTTAATGTTTTTCTTTTTTCTCTCTTTTTCTTTCTCTGTCCATATAGCACTTTTTTTCTTTCTCTGCCCTGGCATCTGGAAGAACAGAAGGACTCGATATGAAGAGGGAGCGGTTTTACTTCACACGACTGACCCAGGAAACTGCTGCCAAATTATTTACAATCAACGTCTGTTTAACATTCAGGAGTTGGAGTTACGGATCATCATGGATCTGAATGTCAATGTTCGAGAGATGGCAAAGCGAGGTGGGTATGAACAGAACATATTAAGGTGTGATCTATGAGAAAGTGTTTCAATAATCAAATTAAATCATCAGTTATTGACTTTTTTTTTTCTTGTTGAAATATCTACAAAACCTTAAAACAAGAAACATTGATTTGAGAAGCAACACTGCATAAGCTATTAAATATATTTTGTCTTACAAATGTTTTTTTCACTTGTTTCTACATCGTTTATAAAAATAAAACAAAATAAATTCAGGACAATCTATTTATGGAAATAAGTCCAAATATCAAATGCAATGTAACATTTTTTAGATGCACTATAGTTATTTAAAATTGAAATATTACTTATTACTACTGTATTTTTTTTTATCAAATAAATGCAGCCTTGGTAAACATAAGAAACTTATTTCAAAAACATTACCGGCACAAAACTTTTGAATGGTTTAATGGAAAATGACACAAAAATGCTATATAGAATAATTGTTAAAGAGCAACCTTTCAAAGTCTTGACACAAAAATAATCATTGTTTTTGACTGAAAACTCATTATGAATCGAATAGCACACAAACATAAGAGCATAATTAATTACTAAAGGAAGTGGCAGACTCATGACAGTGAATGCAAGGTAAGATGGAGCCATACACATATTTCATATTTTAACAAGTAGTGCATCTCACATTTTTCTCCTGTTTGACTGACAGCACAGTTAGTGACGGATAGTGCCAGACACTGATGGAGATCTCATGAGCATCAATTAATGGCCATATGATGAATAGCAACATGGTACTCAACATGAACACGATGGGTGGAGACTGATGCAAAGACACTGTAACTTATGGGTGTGATAAATATGAACTGACATGCATGCCATAACTCCAGACTTGCTTTTGCAGACCCTGTCCTTTGGGGAAAAGTGGCGGTTTATTAAATCGCATGTGCCCTTCTCACGATGTGACATTAGACATGCAGATGGTTTAATATTGATTAGATATGTGGAAAGTGATAGTTGATGCAGTAGATTAAAGGAAAGTAGAGCAGAAAAACGATTTCTGTCTGTCCGAGGAAAACATGACAAACTGCATAATCGAACATCTTCTCTGCCTATCAGAGCACACACAACACCAAGGCCAATTGTAGTCAAATTATGTGTATAGAAGCCTGAACACTTCTAAAGTGTTAGTCAAATTATTTTTTTAGTTCGAACTTTTAAAGTGCATGAAACATACTATGTTTAAAGATAATATCCAATCGTTCAAAAGGGACTGTAAAGCACTGTTCACCCACAATAATTACAGCAGCTCATTACATCAAGTTCATCCACCTAGAAAACTTTCCCCCCTTTAATAATTCAAGTACTTTCAATTCAAGTATGCTTCACATTCTGCTTTTAAACTTCTGGAACGCTAGCCCAGTTTACCTTCATTGTAAGGGCATTAGTGTAAATGTGACTTTTGAAAAATGAATTATGACCACTGTCAACAGAGCTAAACTGGCACTGAACCCAAAAACACTCATATATGCAATTGACTTCTGTTGCCTTTGATAATATGTTGCCATTGTGCATGTTATCATAGTGCCATTGTCATTGATGGCTCTACACAAAATAGATAGAACATTAGATGATGTTCTAAACTGTTTTTTTTTTTTTTTTTTTTTTTTTTTTTTACAACCTAATATATTTCTTAAAACTTGCACTGGCTTGTTTTCTGCCTTTTACAATAGAGACTCAACCTATCAAATCTGGAAAGAAGTTTCATCAGTGAAGTCCTCCATGAAATAGTCATCTGATCCTAAAGTTCATATCAGGGACAGGCATATTTTAGGTAGACAGCCATCACATTCATCACAGGGATATCAAACACAGCTCACCTCTAAAATCTCCTTTACCGGCTCAGACTGAGAATTTAAGCATTGTCTGAAGTTTCTTGTCATAACCCTCCCCTTCATCCACCTCAAGTGCCTCATTTGATGTTCATCTTTGAGTTTCTCGTTTTATTTCACTGCCCCTGGATCCTGAAAACTCTCTTATCCCATCTTCCCTCATCATTCCCCCATCCCCCACCTCCAGTTTTGCGTAGAGCCATCGAGCTATACTCTCTGGCGGCAGTAAGCACAGGTTTGTCTTGATGTTCTGAAATGGAAAGGTAGGTCACAGATGAATAGTGCCTGCACTCATTTCTGGGGCAAGCAACACCATCTATGGGAATAAAATAAAAAATAAAAAACTGACATTTAAGCACACTAGATATACGGAAGGGATGGGGGTGATGTGTCACATCAAACTCTTCTAGCTTGATAACATGCTATTCTGAGATATCACACATAAAGAAAAAGAAACACATTATAATATCACAGTCTACATGCACCGAAATGATTTTTAATTACATTTATTCAGATTTAAGATACACCCTTTAGCAAATGAAATGGCATGCTGAAAATTAATGGTAGTCTGTCCATCCATCCATCCATCCATCCATCCATCCATCCAAGATAAACCTTTAAACTTTGAATACTTTTTAAACAATTTATAAGATCGAAAAAATATATATTATAATATCAAAAAACTGCACACATCAACTTTATTTGGATTGATTTTGAATAAAAGGTGTCTAATGTTTACTGTTTCACATAAACAGCTCAAACCATATTCAGTAGAGGACACAATGGAAGGAAACACACACTTTAAAACACAGCTGTCTTCCCATCAAGCTGTAAGTGATTTCCATTATTCTCTGTTCTGTGTTTGCTGTGAAGGCAACAAAACCTTTGATTATGTTCATTTCCTCACGCTCCCTTGGTTCCACAAGAGGAGGAGGACAGTAGTGCGATGAATGACACACCACCGAGAGTTTGACGCAACGTCTTATCCGTAGTCTGACACCTGATTGACTCTGAGGCGCTAGACTTTTATGTTCTATGATGGCTATTTAGAATTAATTTCCTCCGAGTGGAGGGGAGTGCACAGAAAACAAGGAAGGAAGTTCATTTGGCAAAGCGACAGAAAAATTATTCACCCAAGCCAACTCTGTTAGAGCAAAGAAAGGAAGATACTGAGAATAAAAATTAAATTAAATCATTAATTAACTTGTTGGCAGTGTTTCACATCCTCAAAATGCATGTGGCAGGAGATAACAATACATGAAGTGTGAAGCACCAAAAAATGGTTCAATTGAACTTGTACAATTACAAATTTCACATTTTCTCATTTCATCTGTAATTGCATATTATATGAAACAACAGTGTACTTTGTATCATAGAGAACCATAATAAATCTAATAAAACCTCAATATTTTTTTATTTTTTTTGAGAAAAGATTGTGGAATTGGTGGAATATTTTTGACACTACTGATAAAAAAAACAAAAACAAATAAAACTATCTCAGTGTTAGTAAAAGTAGATATTCTTAATGATTTACTGCCAGCTGCACCCCAGGTTTGAAAGCCATGGCTTCGGGATTTTTGAGATGTGTCAAAGTTGCCAACAAGCACAACAGTCAGTTATAACAGCTGTCAATGTCAGTGTCACGTCAAAAAAAAAAAAAAAAAAACCTGTACGGTATGTAGTGCAGTGCCTGCTTCTTCTTTCTTTTTTTTTTTTGACAATTTCTGACATTTTCCTTCTATTCTGAGGTCTTGGAGCTGTATTGCTATTTAGCAACAATTATATATGTTACATAAAATCAAATACAAATTGCAAAATAACCACATTTCTTTCCAAGATTATAGTATGGTGCTCATTGCAATTATACAATAATATAGTTCACTTCTGTTTAACTGCATAACTATTTAAAAATAATGCTTTGCAGTGTATAGTAAATAGCCAGCTAAAATTCCATTCCGGTCAATATTTGTTTATTGTGCATATCTAAATGAGCGCTATAAACCCCAACATAATATGCATCTCAATTTCAAACTGCAACCACAAATACTCATCAGATGGTCTATGCTCACAGTGAGACCCATCAACCAAAAACATGTCAAGGAAAATATCTAAAAATGTCCAGCAAGTAAAATATCTTGAAATCCAGAGCGAGACAATCTCCTGAGAGTAAAGACAGCAGTTGGTGGGGACGTGCATGGTTTATATCGGCAGCTGGGAGCAGCTGGCTTGGTCTGATTTAACGAGACTAGCGCCAAAAGTAATTAAACTTTGTCATAGATAAAATGGTTGCCTGCAACATATGTCCAGTATGCATCAGCATCAAAGCCATTTTTTTACTCACTGATTTCATATATGGCCGCTCAGCAGTGCCCAACCATTGGAAGGACATCACTCGAAGCCTAGAGTAAACTAGTGCAGGTTTTACAAAACTTTGCTTCAATGTAACTGTCAAAATAAATGCTTGAACATCAAATTTATTACTTTTTACGTTGGCTATACATACTGTAATGAACCTTAAAAGTGCAGTATTGGTACTTCTAATGTTTAAATATATATTTATGTTCACTTAAAACGTCACACAGCTCTGACTTCTATATTAATAGTAAGATACTTAACTTAAAGAGCTGCCCATTTATGTAATACAAGTAAACAAAACTCAAGAGAGTACTAACAGATATTGGCAGATCGTGTGTTGGTATTTAAAAGATACAAACCAGTGTCATCGCTGCTACTAAATGCAAAAACCTCCATGTTTAGCTTTAAAGAGAGTTCCTGAAAAAAAAAAAAAAAAAAAAAAACACACAAAAAAACAAAAACAATTAAAGCTGCAAGCAGCATTTAGCGGGGTTCAAGCATTTAAGGCCTTTAAGCACAAAAGCATCAAAAGTTATAAAGTTTTATTTAGCAAGCATGTAACCACTGACATAATAGATGGAAAAGACCATTTACAGCAAATACAGGCAATGTACCATAGGAAATATATGGTTTTAAAGCTTTTTATAGCAGTTATAGTGCCATCTATGGACCGATCTCCATAAAATTGTTTACTGTGACCTCAAATTGAACCCATACACATGTGTACTGAGTTTGGTGAAGATATATCATTTACTTCTTGAGTTATAGCCATTTTAGTAAAATAGGCTCCTCCCACAATAATTGACCACATTCTAGTATTATTTACTATGATTCTAGCATGATTTACATAGTTTACCATGATTTTATCTTAGTTTACCTTGATTTACCATATTCTAGCATTATTTACCATGATATACTACATTCTAGTATGATTTACCATTGTTTACTGTGATTCTAGCATGGTTTACCATAGTTTATCATGATTTATCATAGTTTACCATGATTTACCCTGTTCTAGCATGATTTACCATGATATACCACATTCTAACATGATTTACCATAGTTTACCATGGTTTACCTTGATACACCACATTATAGTATTATTTACTATGATTTACCATGTTTCTAGCAATTATGTGAAGTGTCAGTGCAAATGAAGTGATAAACACTGACAAAATCTGATTGTGTTATAATAGTTATTGTTATATAAGTGATTTTTAGAGTCTAAATATGAATGTGAGCACATGTGAAAAGACTTCATTAATAAGTAGAATGGCCAGCAGAGGGCAGTAGAAGACCACTTATTGGCTCACTTTCACTTTAAACTTCATGATTTTCACCTGTTTTCTGGACTAAAGCAAACCAGTTTTTCCATGTTAACTCAATAATGCATGCTTACACACACACACACACACACACACACACACACACACACACACAGACAGAGAGAGAAATAGACATACACAAATACAAATATGTTTTTAATGTTTTGGAATATGTTATTGAGAAAATATATTTATTGGTCTATTAGAATTCCTTTGTGATCTAATAATATAAAAAAGAAAAGAAAAAAAAAAAGAAAAAAAGATTGCTTTTTAAAGCATTTGTTTGTTTCCCAATACTGAAAACTAATGAAAAGATCATATGTAATACTGCTGCTCCCTCTAGTGGACAGTGGTATTTCAGCTTCCATCTTACAGTTGAAGTGATTGAATGAATTAATGAATGGGAATTTGGTTTTTCACTTATATCTCGTGAACCAGAAGGCGAAAAATTCTGAAACTCAGAGCATAGATAGTGCTTGAGGAGCCCTGTTGAATGAGACCATCAATTATTTACTATGATTTACCATGTTTCTAGCGTGATTTACCACATTACTAGCAATTATGTGAAGTGTCAGTGCAAATGAAGTGATAAACACTGACAAAATATGATTGTGTTATAATAGTTATTGTAATATAAGTGTTTTCCATGTTAACTCAATAATGCATGCTTACACACACACACACACACACACACACACACACACACACACACACACACACAAATACAAATATGTTTTCAATGTCTTTAGGATGTGTTATTGTGAAAAAATATTTTAATGGTCTAACCATTTCATATATTTCATTGTGATCTATATTATCAGTCCAATAATAATAATAAAAAAAATAGCTTTAACCATTTGTTTGTTGGCCAAAGCTGAAAGCTGATAAAAAGATACTGCTGCTCCCTCTAGTTGACAACAGTGGAATTACAGCCTCCATCTTACAGTTGAAGTGTTTGAATGAATGAATAGGAATTGGGTTTTTCACTTATATCTCGGGAACCAGAAGGCGAAAAATTCTGAAACTCAGAGCATAGATAGTGCTTGAGGAGCCCTGTTGAATGAGACCATCACGGTGTTTTTGGGCGATTGGGGCAGGGACTTATGACCGTTCAAATGCATATATTTTGAGGCCTTTATCTCTGGAATGCCCAGGGCAGATTACACCAGATTTGAATCAAAGCTAGCCAAGAACAAGCCCTTTCCAACGAGCTCTCACACAAGGTTCGGGGTGGTCTGGGTCGGGAGTTACGGCGGTTCAAAATCGGGGGTCCCGCGAACTTGCCTTCGGCGGGGGGCGCGCTCCCGAGGCCCGCGATGACACGTTTCGATCAAGAGCCCGGAGAGGTCCTTACCATCAAAATTTGAGCGCGCAACGACTTTCCGTTTTCGAGTTATGAGTGAATTTGTACTGGGGGGGCGTGGCCTAAATGCCGTTTTACTTTCGTTTTCAATTTCCATATCTCAGACAGACAGTGTGACACAATTGTCAATAATAATACTCCAATAGATGAGTTTTGACAAAATGTGATTGTAAATGTTAAAATAATGATTTTATAAAGTCTAAATATGAATGATATAACAATATTAGGGAGTAGTATGATGAAATGGCAGCAGGGGGCAGTAAAATACCACTTATTGGCTTAATATGCCAATGTTATTCATTTTCTTTTTTAACTGTTATTTTTTATACTTTTTCTGATAATTATTGATCTATAGAGTCCAGAGATTTGTACTGCACTGGTTTTTAACATTATTTTATAAACATTATATGATATATATATAGGTTATAGGAAATATATGGTTTTAAAGCTTTTTGACAGTTATAGCGCCACCTATGGTCCGATCTCCATAAAAATGTCCATGCTTCTTTAGCTTGTTATGTCACATATGCTCATCAATTTTTGTGAAGTTCTGAGTTTTCATTTAGGATTTATAGGCTTTTTAGTGTATTCTGCCACGCCCATTTTCTAAATGACCCCATTACAGCCATCCAAATGCAAAATTTCAACTTTTTTTCGATAATTATTGATCTAGAGAGTCCAGGGAATTGTCCTAGACTGGTCTGGTTCTGATTGGGCGAAAAACCAGGGACTAGTTCGCAAAAGTAGGTTTTTAACATGTTTGCGAATATTTAATGAACGGTTTGATTGACAGTAGTGGTTCTTGAGGCAAAGTTGTTCAGCATGAGCAGATCTATCAAATGATAGGCATAATGTGACAATAAGTTTAACACCACGTGATTACAGAGCCATAAAACTCGTTAGCGCCAACTAGTGGCCGATTTCTTTCAAAATTCTTACAGACCTCTAGGGCCATGAGTTGAACATGCCCATCGAGTTTTGTTCCGATCGGCCTCCGTTAACCTTGTCTAATAGGTGCTCAACTTCATTGGCCGATGGCGGCCATGTTTTTTTAGATACGCCAATGTCCTCATAGACATACATGGCACCCTGGACCAAGAGACTGCATGCCAATTTTCAAGTCAATTGGACTAACGGTCAGGTGGTTATAGCCCTTTTCATGTTTTTTTCATGTTATAACGCCACCTAGTGTTCAATCGTCGCGATTTTTTTACTGTGACCCCAGATTGAACTCATACACAGGTGTTCCGAGTTTGGTGAAAATATCTAATTTCGTTCATGAATTATAACCATTTTAGTAAACTGGCTCCGCCTCCTGCGAACGTTTTGACGCCCCTTAGCAACCGTGGATCGAAATTTCAACTTTTTTTCGATAATTATTGATAATCAGACTCCAGAGAACATTTCTGCACTGGTTTGGTTCCGATTGGCCAAAAAAAGCCTCTACTAGTTCGCAAAAGTAGGTTTTGGACAAAATTCAAAATGGCGGAAAAATTTGCATACCGGAAATGAAATTGAAGATATACATTTTGTCCGTCTTGAGACAAGGATTACAGTGATATAAGACACTTGAGTCTGTGACAAAGGGTTAAGGAGATTTCAGCAAAACCGTGATTTTTTTTGGTTTTTTGCACTATAGCGCCACCTATGGGCCAATCGAGGTCATACTCTCTGAACCTCTCCTCGATTTTTGTACTACCTTCTGGCCAAGTTTCAAGTCTCTAGCACTTACGGTTTGGGCTGCACGATGCGTTTTACGGCAGAAGAATAATAATAATTAAAGCTGCAAGCAGCATTTAGCGGGGTTCAAGCATTTAGGGTCTTTAAGCACATAAGGCAGTTTAGTGAGTTGTCTGAGTTTTTGTTTAGGATTTACAGGCTTTTGAGTGTTTTTTGCCATACCCATTTTCTAAATGATCCTGTTATGGCTACCCAATGGGTAAAGTTAAAGTTTTTTATATAATTAATAATCTAGAGCTTCCAGAGAATTGTACTGCACTGGTATATTTCCGATCGGGCGAAAAACCTAGGACTAGTTCGCAAAAGTAGGTTTTTAACATAATCGCAAGTATTTAATGAACAAATTGATTGACAGCAGTAGTTCTTGAGGCAAAGTTGTTCTGTATGAGGAGATCTATCAAATGATATGCATCACGTGATTACATAGCCGTAAAACCTGTTAGCGTCAACTAGTGGCTGATTTTTCAAAATTCTTACAGACCTCTAGGGCCACGAGTCGAACATGCCCACCGAGTTTCGTTCTGATCGGCCTCCGTTAAGAGCAAACTAACAGCTTTGAATTAAAATGGTGAGGTATCCTGTTGTAAACATCAACCATGCCTGTTGACAGTTCTCTTTTGTGGGAAAGGAATGAAAAGTTCTCAAATCCGCAGCACAGCCTCAGACATAACATTTATATCCATGATCTGCCATTTTCACTATTGTCCTTGCTTGCTTCTTCACAATACCTGCAGATCTTCTGCTGATTCGGCTGTGCAGGTCTACATTAACACTGCCTGGCCTAGAACATGGACTGGAAAATGCAAATTTGGGGGGTATAAATACTAGCAATTATGTGAAGTGTCAGTGCAAATGAAGTGATAAACACTGACAAAATATGATTGTGTTATAATAGTTATTGTAATATAAGTGTGTTCCATGTTAACTCAATAATGCATGCTTACACACACACACACACACACACACACACACACACACACATATACAAATATGTTTTCAATGTCTTTAGGATGTGTTATTGTGAAAAAAATATATTAATGGTCTAACCATTTCATATATTTCATTGTGATCTATATTATCAGTCAAAAAAAAAATAGCTTTAACCATTTGTTTGTTGACCAAAGCTGAAAGCTGATAAAAAGATTAATACTATGTCTAATACTGCTGCTCCCTCTAGTTGACAACAGTGGAATTACAGCCTCCATCTTACAGTTGAAGTGTTTGAATGAATGAATGGGAATTTGGTTTTTCACTTATATCTCGGGAACCAGAAGGCGAAAAATTCTGAAATTCAGAGCATAGATAGTTCTTGAGGAGCCCTGTTGAATGAGACCATCGCGGTGTTTTTGGGCGATTGGAGCCCGGAAATATGACCGTTCAAAGGCATATCTATTGGGGCTTTTATCTCTGGAATGCCCAGGGCAAATTACACCACATTTGAATCGAAGCTAGCCAAGAACTGGCCCTTTCCAACGAGCTCTCACACAAGGTTCGGGGTGGTCTGGGTCGGGAGTTTCGGCCGTTCAAAATCGGGGGTCCCACGAATTTGCGATTCGTGGGGGGCGCGCTCCCGAGGCCCGCGATGACACGTTTCGATCAAGAGCCCGGAGAGGACCTTACCATCAAAATTTGAGCGCGCAACGACTTTCCGTTTTCGAGTTATGAATGAATTTGTACTGGGGGGGCGTGGCCTAAATGCCGTTTTACTTTCGTTTTCAATTTCCATATCTCAGACAGACAGTGTGACACAATTGTCAATAATAATACTCCAATAGATGAGTTTTGACAAAATGTGATTGTAAATGTTAAAATAATGATTTTATAAAGTCTAAATATGAATGATATAACAATATTAGGAAGTAGTATGATGAAATGGCAGCAGGGGGCAGTAAAATACCACTTATTGGCTTAATATGCCAATGTTATTCATTTTCTTTTTTAACTGTTATTTTTTATACTTTTTCTGATAATTATTGATCTATAGAGTCCAGAGATTTGTACTGCACTGGTTTTTAACATTATTTTATAAACATTATATCGTCGCTGTCGGGCGGAAACCTCGTATGTCCAAATTTGGTCAATTTCATATTTTTTCACAAATCGATGCTATTGGTCAGTCCCCACGTGGTTCTGTTATTTTTACAAATTATTAACCAATCTAAACTGTTGAAAATAGCTTGAGAGCAAATCTCGTAACTCCATTGGACACTTCAACTGTCTGAGAATCCTCGTAACTCCACCTCTTCTTCACTCCACGGCGGGCAGGAGCCTCGCGGCATTTTGTCTCCTCAGGATTGAAACTCGCAACGATTAAGAAACCCTCGTCGTCGAGCAACACGTAAAGCAAGCCTTAACTCTGATTTTATCTGTGTTAAACTATGATATCAGTTATTGATGCATTTTAAATGTCTACGTATTACTAGGCTTATTATTAGGCTTATTATACTTGTGCATTGAAGTTTTAAAATGTATCTAATATTATACTTGAATTGAATTAAAAGTTTTGGATACCAGCTTTAAATGATTGTTTTTATTATTATTTTACTGACTCGAAGTTGGCACTGTGCATGTAAAATACCCCAAGTAGCAGGTTTTATTTATGGGAGAAAAAGGGTCTGTCTACTGGCGCCAGTAAGTTAAGCCTATTTTTGCATAACTCTGTCTGTTTTTTAGACAATAACGAGTGAAAATAGTTAGGTTAGATACATTTGAGTTGGCTTGTTTTGTTAAAAATCGATAGCTGTAATGCTTCGGTGCAGAAGGAAGCCCGTGAGCCACGGAGGTAAGTTTGCGTGCAGATTAGGCAAATTTCCACCTATTAGACAACGTTAGTCAGCTCATCATTTTTTGTTCTGCTTCACTTATAGCTCTTAAACCTTTAAAATGGAGTTTAGGAAGATGTATGTAACCACGGTCGTTAGCTTTGATTAACTATTGAAGCCTTTTCTCTTGTCAAAAGGCTCAACGCGACCACCGATTTTGTTTGCGTGCAGATTAATTTCCGCCTATTTTAGAC
The DNA here is from genome assembly GCA_021554675.1 of Leuciscus idus. NCBI lineage: Eukaryota > Metazoa > Chordata > Actinopteri > Cypriniformes > Leuciscidae > Leuciscus > Leuciscus idus. The sequence continues at coordinate 8,025,250 of CM038637.1, read as the reverse complement.
AGCCTAATATTTTGGTATTGCATCACTCATATCTCTTAAACGTTTAAAATGGAGTTTAGGAAGATGTATGTAACCACAATCATTAGATTTGAATAGCTCTTAAAGCCTTATCTCTTATCAAAAGGCTGAACGCGACCGCAGACTGTGATAAACACTGCTGGCAGCAGCGACGTCTGTGTCCGTTCCATTCTAATCAATGACAGCGTAACCTCGTATCTCCCTGCTCCCAAGTCATAAATCTCGTATCTCCGATTAAACATGATTTTAGGGAAATGTTGTGTTAATGTTGGTATACAACAGTATATGATAGCAATATAAGGTATAATACCAACTTTAACGATACAATGTTTAATAACTCAAAAAATATGCAGTTTTTTTAATTTCCTGAAAAATAATGGTTTTGGAGATACGAGGATTCCGCCCGACAGCGACGATATGATATATATATAGGTTATAGGAAATATATGGTTTTAAAGCTTTTTGACAGTTATAGCGCCACCTATGGTCCGATCTCCATAAAAATTTCCATGCTTCTTTAGCTTGTTATGTCACATATGCTCATCAATTTTTGTGAAGTTCTGAGTTTTCATTTAGGATTTATAGGCTTTTTAGTGTATTCTGCCACGCCCATTTTCTAAATGACCCCATTACAGCCATCCAAATGCAAAATTTCAACTTTTTTTCGATAATTATTGATCTAGAGAGTCCAGGGAATTGTCCTAGACTGGTCTGGTTCTGATTGGGCGAAAAACCAGGGACTAGTTCGCAAAAGTAGGTTTTTAACATGTTTGCGAATATTTAATGAACGGTTTGATTGACAGTAGTGGTTCTTGAGGCAAAGTTGTTCAGCATGAGCAGATCTATCAAATGATAGGCATAATGTGACAATAAGTTTAACACCACGTGATTACAGAGCCATAAAACTCGTTAGCGCCAACTAGTGGCCGATTTCTTTCAAAATTCTTACAGACCTCTAGGGCCATGAGTTGAACATGCCCATCGAGTTTTGTTCCGATCGGCCTCCGTTAACCTTGTCTAATAGGTGCTCAACTTCATTGGCCGATGGCGGCCATGTTTTTTTAGATACGCCAATGTCCTCATAGATATACATGGCACCCTGGACCAAGAGACTGCATGCCAATTTTCAAGTCAATTGGACTAACGGTCAGGTGGTTATAGCCCTTTTCATGTATTTTTCATGTTATAACGCCACCTAGTGTTCAATCGTCGCAATTTTTTTATTGTGACCCCAGATTGAACTCATACACATGTGTTCCGAGTTTGGTGAAAATATCTAATTTCGTTCATGAATTATAACCATTTTAGTAAACTGGCTCCGCCTCCTGCGAACGTTTTGACGCCCCTTAGCAACCGTGGATCGAAATTTCAACTTTTTTTCGATAATTATTGATAATCAGACTCCAGAGAACATTTCTGCACTGGTTTGGTTCCGATTGGCCAAAAAAACCCTCTACTAGTTCGCAAAAGTAGGTTTTGGACAAAATTCAAAATGGCGGAAAAATTTGCATACCGGAAATGAAATTGAAGATATACATTTTGTCCGTCTTGAGACAAGGATTACAGTGATATAAGACACTTGAGTCTGTGACAAAGGGTTAAGGAGATTTAAGCAAAAACGTGATTTTTTTTTGTTTTTTGCACTATAGCGCCACCTATGGGCCAATCGGGATCATACTCTCTGAACCTCTCCTCGATTTTTGTACTACCTTCTGGCAAAGTTTCAAGTCTCTAGCACTTACGGTTTGGGCTGCACGATGCGTTTTACGGCAGAAGAATAATAATAATAATTAAAGCTGCAAGCAGCATTTATCGGGGTTCAAGCATTTAAGGCCTTTAAGCACATAAGCATTTAAGACATTAAGATTTATTTAGAAAGCTTTTAACCACTGAAATAATAGATGGAAAAGTCCATTTACAGCCAATACAGGCAATTTACCATAAGAAAAATATGGTTTTCAAAGCTTTTTAACAGTTATAGCGCCACCTATGGTCCGATCTCCATAATATTTTGCATGGTTATTAATGATGTTATGTCACATATGCTCACCAATTTTTGTGAAGTTCTGAGTTTTTATATATGATTTATAGGCTTTTGAGTGTATTTTGCCACACCCATTTTATAAATGACCCTATTACAGCCACCCAAATGCAAAAGTTCAACTTTTTTTCGATAATTATTGATCTAGAGAGTCCAGAGAATTGCCCTAAACTGGTCTGGTTCCGATCGGGCAAAAAACCTAGGACTAGTTCGCAAAAGTAGGTTTTTAACATATTCGCGAATAATTAATGAATGGTTTGATTGACATTAGTGGTTCTTGAGGCTAAGTTGTTGAGCATGAGCAGATCTATCAAATGATATGCATTTTGTGACGATAAGTGTAACACCACGTGATTACAGAGCCATAAAACTCGTTAGCGCCAACTAGTGGCCGATTTCTTTCAAAATTCTTACAGACCTTTAGGGCCATGAGTCGAACATGCCCATCGAGTTTCGTTCCGATCGGCCTCCGTTAACCTTGTCTAATAGGTGCTCAAACTTCATTGGCTGATGGCGGCCATGTTTTTTGAGATACACTAATGTCCTCATAGACATACATGGCACCTTGGACCAAGACACTGCATACCAATTTTCAAGTCAATCGGACTAACGGTCAGGTGGTTATAGCCCATTTTATGTTTTTTTAATGTTATAGCGCCACCATGTGGCCAATCGCCGCGATTATTTTACTGTGACCTCAGATTGACCTCTTACACATGTGTACCGAGTTTGGTGAAGATACCTCATTTACTTCTGGAGTTATAGCCATTTTAGTAAAATAGGCTCCGCCTTCTTCAAACGTTTTGGCGCCCCTTAGCGACCGTGAATCGAAATTTCAACTTTTTTTCGATAATTATTGATATTCAGACTACTGTGAACATTTCTGCACTGGTTTGGTTCCGATCGGGCGAAAAACCAGGGACTAGTTCGCAAAAGTAGGTTTTGGACAAAATCCAAAATGGCGGAAAAATTTGCATACCGGAAATAAAATACCTCCTGTATTTCTTGTTCGGCTTGAGCCAAGGATTCCAATGATGTATGACACTTGAAGCTGAGACAAATGGTTATTGAGATATGAGCAAAATAGTGATTTTTTTTTGTTTTTTGCGCTATAGCGCCACCTATTGGCCAATCGGGCTCATACTTTGATAACCTCTCCTCGATTTTTATACTACCTTGTGGCCAAGTTTCAAGTCTCTAGCTCTTACGGTTTGGGCTGCACGATGCGTTTTAGCGGAGAAGAATAATAATAATAATAATAAAAATCCTTACAATTACAATAGGGTTTCAGCACTTCGTGCTTGAACCCCTAATTAAAGCTGCAAGCAGCATTTATCGGGGTTCAAGCAGTTAAGGCCTTTCAGGCATTTAAGCACAAAAGCATCAAAAGTTATTACGTTTTATTTAACAAGCCAAAAATCTCGCTAGCGCCAACTAGTGGCTGATTTCTTTCAAAATTCTTACAGACCTCTAGAGCCATGATTTGAACATGCCTACCGAGTTTTGTTCCGATCGGCCTCCGTTAACCTTGTCTAATAGGTGCTCAAACTTCATTGGCCGATGGCGGCCATGTTTTTTGAGATACGCCAATGTCCTCATAGACATACATGGCACCTTGGACCAAGACACTGCATAACAATTTTCAAGTCATTTGGACTAACGGTCAGGTGGTTATAGCCCTTTTCATGTTTTTTTCATGTTATAGCGCCACCTATTGTTCAATCGTCGAGATTTATTTACTGTGACCCCAGATTGAACTCATACACATGTGTACCGAGTTTGGTGAAGATATCTCATTTACTTCTCGAGTTATAGCCATTTTAGTAAAATAGGCTCCTCCTACAACGTTCAATTAGCGCCCCCTATCGACCATGAATCAAAATTTCAACTTTTTTTCGATAATTATTGATATTCAGACTCCAGAGAACATTTCTGCACTGGTTTGGTTCCGATCGGACAAAAAACCAGGGACTAGTTCGCAAAAGTAGGTTTTTGACATAATTCAAAATGGCGGAAAATTTACATACCAGAAATGAAATCGGAGATATACGTTTTGACCTTTAGTCGTTAAGCTTTCCAACGATATAAGACACTTGAGCCTACGACATACGGTCTAGGAGTTATGAGCAGTTTCGCGCATTTGGTCGCTATAGCGCCACCTATGGGCCAATCGAGGTCATAATTTGATAACCTCTCCTCGATTTTTGTACTACCATATGGCAAAGTTTCAAGGTTCCTGGTCTTACGGTTTGGGCTGCACGATGCGTTTTACGGCGGAATAATAATAATAATAATAATAATAATAATAATTAAAGCTGCAAGCAGCATTTATCGGGGTTCAAGCATTTAAGGCCTTTAAGCACATAAGCATTTAAGACATTAAGATTTATTTAGAAAGCTTTTAACCACTGAAATAATAGATGGAAAAGTCCATTTACAGCCAATACAGGCAATTTACCATAAGAAAAATATGGTTTTCAAAGCTTTTTAACAGTTATAGCGCCACCTATGGTCCGATCTCCATAATATTTTGCATGGTTATTAATGATGTTATGTCACATATGCTCACCAATTTTTGTGAAGTTCTGAGTTTTTATATATGATTTATAGGCTTTTGAGTGTATTTTGCCACACCCATTTTATAAATGACCCTATTACAGCCACCCAAATGCAAAAGTTCAACTTTTTTTCGATAATTATTGATCTAGAGAGTCCAGAGAATTGCCCTAAACTGGTCTGGTTCCGATCGGGCAAAAAACCTAGGACTAGTTCGCAAAAGTAGGTTTTTAACATATTCGCGAATAATTAATGAATGGTTTGATTGACATTAGTGGTTCTTGAGGCTAAGTTGTTGAGCATGAGCAGATCTATCAAATGATATGCATTTTGTGACGATAAGTGTAACACCACGTGATTACAGAGCCATAAAACTCGTTAGCGCCAACTAGTGGCCGATTTCTTTCAAAATTCTTACAGACCTTTAGGGCCATGAGTCGAACATGCCCATCGAGTTTCGTTCCGATCGGCCTCCGTTAACCTTGTCTAATAGGTGCTCAAACTTCATTGGCTGATGGCGGCCATGTTTTTTGAGATACACTAATGTCCTCATAGACATACATGGCACCTTGGACCAAGACACTGCATACCAATTTTCAAGTCAATCGGACTAACGGTCAGGTGGTTATAGCCCATTTTATGTTTTTTTAATGTTATAGCGCCACCATGTGGCCAATCGCCGCGATTATTTTACTGTGACCTCAGATTGACCTCTTACACATGTGTACCGAGTTTGGTGAAGATACCTCATTTACTTCTGGAGTTATAGCCATTTTAGTAAAATAGGCTCCGCCTTCTTCAAACGTTTTGGCGCCCCTTAGCGACCGTGAATCGAAATTTCAACTTTTTTTCGATAATTATTGATATTCAGACTACTGTGAACATTTCTGCACTGGTTTGGTTCCGATCGGGCGAAAAACCAGGGACTAGTTTGCAAAAGTAGGTTTTGGACAAAATCCAAAATGGCGGAAAAATTTGCATACCGGAAATAAAATACCTCCTGTATTTCTTGTTCGGCTTGAGCCAAGGATTCCAATGATGTATGACACTTGAAGCTGAGACAAATGGTTATTGAGATATGAGCAAAATAGTGATTTTTTTTTGTTTTTTGCGCTATAGCGCCACCTATTGGCCAATCGGGCTCATACTTTGATAACCTCTCCTCGATTTTTATACTACCTTGTGGCCAAGTTTCAAGTCTCTAGCTCTTACGGTTTGGGCTGCACGATGCGTTTTAGCGGAGAAGAATAATAATAATAATAATAAAAATCCTTACAATTACAATAGGGTTTCAGCACTTCGTGCTTGAACCCCTAATAATAAAAATCAGTACAAATACAATAGGTGTTCAGCACTTCGTGCTTGAACCCCTAATTAAAGCTGCAAGCAGCATTTATCGGGGTTCAAGCATTTAAGGCCTTTAAGCACATAAGCATTTAAGACATTACGTTTTATTTAGCAAGCTTTTAACCACTGAAATAATAGATGGAAAAATCCATTTACAGCTAATACAGGCAATTTACCATTGGAAATACATGGTTTTCAAACCTTTTTGCCAGTTATAGCGCCACCTATTGTCCAATCTCCATGAAACTCTGCATGCTTCTTCACCATGTTATGACACATATGCTCACCAATTTTCGTGAAGTTCTGAGTTTTTATTTATGATTTATAGGCATTTTAATGTATTTTGCCAAGCCCCTTTTATAAATTACCCTATTACAGCCACCCAAATGCAAAAGTTCAACTTTTTTTCGATAATTATTTATCTAGAGAGTCCAGAGAATTGTCCTAGACTGGTCTGGTTCCGATCGGGCGAAAAACCAGGGACTAGTTCGCAAAAGTAGGTTTTTAACATATTCATGAATATTTAATGAACGGTTTGATTGACAGCAATGGTTCTTGAGGCAAAGTTGTTCAGCATGAGCAGATCTATCAAATGATATGCATTTTGTGATGATAAGTGTAACACCACGTGATTACAGAGCCATAAAACACGTTAGCGCCAACTAGTGGCCGATTTCTTTCAAAATTCTTACAGACCTCTAGGGGCTTGAGCCGAACATGCCCACCGAGTTTCGCTCCGATCGGACTTCGTTAACGGTGCTCAAATTTCATTGGCCAATGGCGGCCATGTTTTTCGAGATACGCCAATATCCTTTTAGACATACATGGCCCCTTGGGCCAAGACACTGCATACCAAATTTCAAGTCATTCGGAAAAACGGTCAGGTGTCTATACGTTTTTATTGTTTTATAGCGCCACCATGAGGCCAATCGACGCAATTTTTTTACTGTGACCTCAAATTGACCTCCTACATATATGTACCAAGTTTGGTGAAGATATCTCATTTCGTTCACGAGTTATAACAATTTTAGTAAAACTGACTCCGCCTCCTTCGAATATTTTGGCACCCCATAGCGACCTTGAATCGAAATTTCAACTTTTTTTCGATAATTATTGATCTTCAGACTCCAGAGAACATTTCTGCACTGGTTTGGTTCCGATCGGACAAAAAACCACAGATTAGTTCGCAAAAGTAGGTTTTTGACAAAATTCAAAATGGCGGAAAAATTTGCATACCGGAAATGAAATCGGAGATATACGTTTTGTCCGTCTTGAGCCAAGGATTACAGTGATATAAGACACTTGAGTCTACGACAAACCGTCTAGGAGTTATTAGCAATTTTATACTTTTGCTTACTATAGCGCCACCTATTGGCCAATCGGGGTCATAATTTGATAACCTCTCCTCGATTTTTGTACTACCTTCTGGCAAAGTCTCAAGTATCCAGCACTTACGGTTTGGGCTGCACGATGCGTTTTACGGCAGAATAATAATAATAATTAAAGCTGCAAGCAGCATTTATCGGGGTTCAAGCATTTAAGGCCTTTAAGCACATAAGCATTTAAGACATTAAGATTTATTTAGAAAGCTTTTAACCACTGAAATAATAGATGGAAAAGTCCATTTACAGCCAATACAGGCAATTTACCATAGGAAATATATGGTTTTCAAAGCTTTTTAACAGTTATAGCGCCACCTATGGTCCGATCTACATGAAATTTTGCATGCTTGTTTAGAATGTTATGGCACATATGCTCACCAATTTTCGTGAAGTTCTGAGTTTTCATTTATGATTTATAGGCTTTTTAGTGTATTTTGCCACGCCCCTTTTATAAATTACCCTATTACAGCCACCCAAATGCAAAAGTTCAACTTTTTTTCGATAATTATTTATCTAGAGAGTCCAGAGAATTGTCCTAGACTGGTCTGGTTCCGATCGGGCGAAAAACCAGGGACTAGTTCGCAAAAGTAGGTTTTTAACATATTCATGAATATTTAATGAACGGTTTAATTGACAGCAATGGTTCTTGAGGCAAAGTTGTTCAGCATGAGCAGATCTATCAAATGATATGCATTTTGTGATGATAAGTGTAACAACACGTGATTACAGAGCCATAAAACTCGTTAGCGCCAACTAGTGGCCGATTTCATTCAAAATTCTTACAGACCTCTAGGGGCTTGAGCCAAACATGCCCACCGAGTTTCGCTCCGATCGGACTTCGTTAACGGTGCTCAAATTTCATTGGCCAATGGCGGCCATGTTTTTTGAGATACGCCAATATCCTTTTAGACATACATGGCCCCTTGGGCCAAGACACTGCATACCAAATTTCAAGTCATTCGGAAAAACGGTCAGGTGTCTATACGTTTTTTTTGTTTTATAGCGCCACCATGTGGCCAATCGACGCAATTTTTTTACTGTGACCTCAGATTGACCTCTTACACATGTGTACCAAGTTTGGTGAAGTTTACTTAATTACTTCTTGAGTTATAGCCATTTTAGTAAAATAGGCTCCTCCCACAACGTTAATTTTGCACCCCCTAGCGACCATGAATCGAAATTTCAACTTTTTTTCGATAATTATTGATCTTCAGACTCCAGTGAACAATTCTGCACTGGTTTGGTTCCGATCGGGCCAAAAACCAGGGACTAGTTTGCAAAAGTAGGTTTTCGACAAAATTCAAAATGGCGGAAAATCTATAATGGCGGAAATAAAATCGGAGATATACGTTTTGTTCGCCAGGCGACCACCTTTCCAATGATATAAGACACTTGAGTCTATGACTTACCGTCTAGGAGTTATGAGCAGTTTCGCGCTTTTGGTTGCTATAGCGCCACCTATGGGCCAATCGGCGTCATAATTTGATAACCTCTCCTCGATTTTTGTACTACCATCTGGCAAAGTTTCAAGGTTCCAGCTCTTACGGTTTGGGCTGCACGATGCGTTTTACGGCGGAAGAATAATAATAATAAAAATCAGGACGATTACAATAGGGTTTCAGCACTTCGTGCTTGAACCCCTAATTAAAGCTGCAAGCAGCATTTATCGGGGTTCAAGCTGTTAAGGCCTTTAAGGTTTATAAGCACAAAAGCATCAAAAGTTATTAAAATTTATTTAGCAAGCATGTAAACACTGACATTATAGATGAAAAAGACCATTTACAGCCAATGCAGGCAATTTACCATAGGTAATATATGGTTTTAAAGCTTTTTAACAGTTATAGCGCCACCTTTGGTCCGATCTCCATAAAATTTGGCATGCTTGTTAATGATGTTATGTCACATATGCTCACCAATTTTTGTGAAGTTCTGAGTTTTCATTTAGGATTTATAGGCATTTTAGTGTATTTTGCCACGCCCCTTTTATAAATTACCCTATTACAGCCACCCAAATGCAAAAGTTAAACTTTTTTTCGATAATTATTGATCTAGAGAGTCCAGAGAATTGTCCTAGACTGGTCTGGTTCCGATCGGGCGAAAAACCAGGGACTAGTTCGCAAAAGTAGGTTTTTAACATATTCATGAATAATTAATGAATGGTTTGATTGACATTAGTGGTTCTTGAGGCAAAGTTGTTGAGCATGAGCAGATCTATCAAATGATATGCATTTTATGACGATAAGTGTAACACCACGTGATTACAGAGCCATAAAACTCGTTAGCGCCAACTAGTGGCCGATTTCTTTCAAAATTCTTACAGACCTCTAGGGCCATGAGTCGAACATGCCCATCGAGTTTCGTTCCGATCGGCCTCCGTTAACCTTGTCTAATAGTTGCTCAAACTTCATTGGCCGATGGCGGCCATGTTTTTTGAGATACACCAATGTCCTCATAGACATACATGACACCTTGGACCAAGACACTGCATACCAATTTTCAAGTCAATCGGACTAACGGTCAGGTGGTTATAGCCTGTTTTATGTTTTTTTCATGTTATAGCGCCACCATGTGGCCAATCGCCGCGATTTTTTTACTGTGACCTCAGATTGACCTTTTACACATGTGTACCGAGTTTGGTGAAGATACCTAATTTACTTCTGGAGTTATAGCCGTTTGAGTAAAATAGGCTCCTCCCACAACATACATTTTGGCGCCCCTTAGCGACCTTGAATCGAAATTTCAACTTTTTTTCGATAATTATTGATCTTCAGACTCCAGAGAACATTTCTGCACTGGTTTGGTTCCGATCGGGCGAAAAACCACAGACTAGTTCGCAAAAGTAGGTTTTTGACAAAATTCAAAATGGCGGAAAATCTATCATGGCGGAAATGAAATCGGAGATATACGTTTTGTTCGTCAGGCATCCAGCTTTCCAATGATATAAGACACTTGAGTCTACGACATACGGTCTAGGAGTTATGAGCAATTTCGCGCTTTTGGTCGCTATAGCGCCACCTATGGGCCAATCGAGGTCATAATTTGATAACCTCTCCTCGATTTTTGTACTACCATATGGCAAAGTTTCAAAGTTCCAGCTCTTACGGTTTGGGCTGCACGATGCGTTTTACGGCGGAATAATAATAATAATAAAAATCAGTACAATTACAATAGGGTTTCAGCACTTCGTGCTTGAACCCCTAAAAATCCTTTCAATTACAATAGGGTTTCAGCACTTCGTGCTTGAACCCCTAATAAAAATCAGCACAATTACAATAGGGTTTCAGCATTTCATGCTTGAACCCCTAATAATTAAAGCTGCAAGCAGCATTTATCGGGGTTCAAGCAGTTAAGGCCTTTAAGGCATTTAAGCACAAAAGCATCAAAAGTTATTAAGTTTTATTTAGCAAGCATGTAACCACTGACATAATAGATGGCAAATACCATTTACTGCCAATACAGGCAATGTACCATAGGAAATATATGATTTTAAAGCTTTTTAACAGTTATAGCGCCACCTTTGGTCCGATCTCCATAAAATTTGGTACACTTGTTAATGATGTTATGTTACATATGCGCACCAATTTTTGTCAAATTCTGAGTTTTCATTTATGATTTATAGGCTTTTTAGTGTATTTTGCCACGCCCCTTTTATAAATGACCCTATTACAGCCACCCAATTAAAAAAGTTCAACTTTTTTTCGATAATTATTGATCTAGAGAGTCCATAGAATTGTCCTAGACTGGTCTGGTTCCGATCGGGCGAAAAACCAGGGACTAGTTCGCAAAAGTAGGTTTTTGACATATTCATGAATATTTAATGAACGGTTTGATTGACAGCAATGGTTCTTGAGGCAAAGTTGTTCAGCATGAGCAGATCTATCAGATGATATGCATTTTGTGATGATAAGTGTAACACCACGTGATTACAGAGCCATAAAAATTGTTAGCGCCAACTAGTGGCCGATTTCTTTCAAAATTCTTACAGACCTCTAGGGGCTTGAGCCGAACATGCCCACCGAGTTTCGCTCCGATCGGACTTCGTTAACGGTGCTCAAACCTCATTGGCCAATGGCGGCCATGTTTTTTGAGATACGCCAATATCCTTTTAGACATACATGGCCCCTTGGGCCAAGACACTGCATACCAAATTTCAAGTCATTCGGAAAAACGGTCAGGTGTCTATATGTTTTTTTTGTTTTATAGCGCCACCATGTGGCCAATCGACGCATTTTTTTTACTGTGACCTCAGATTGACCTCTTACACATGTGTACCAAGTTTGGTGAAGTTTACTTAATTACTTCTTGAGTTATAGCCATTTTAGTAAAATAGGCTCCTCCCACAACGTTAATTTTGCTCCCCCTAGCGACCATGAATCGAAATTTCAACTTTTTTTCCATAATTATGTATCTTCAGACTCCAGAGAACAATTCTGCACTGGTTTGGTTCCGATCGGGCGAAAAACCAGGGACTAGTTCGCAAAAGTAGGTTTTTGACAAAATTCAAAATGGCGGAAAATCTATAATGGCGGAAATAAAATCGGAGATATACGTTTTGTTCGCCAGGCGTCCAGCTTTCCAATGATATACAACACTTGAGTCTATGACTTACCGTCTAGGAGTTATGAGCAGTTTTGCGCTTTTGATTGCTATAGCGCCACCTATGGGCCAATCGGCGTCATAATTTGATAACCTCTCCTCGATTTTTGTACTACCATCTGGCAAAGTTTCAAGACTCCAGCCCTTACGGTTTGGGCTGCACGATGCGTTTTACGGCAGAATAATAATAATAATTAAAGCTGCAAGCAGCATTTATCGGGGTTCAAGCAGTTAAGGCCTTTAAGGCATTTAAGCACAAAAGCATCAAAAGTTATTAAGTTTTATTTAGCAAGCATGTAACCACTGACATAATAGATGAAAAAGACCATTTACAGCCAATGCAGGCAATTTACCATAGGTAATATATGGTTTTAAAGCTTTTTAACAGTTATAGCGCCACCTTTGGTCCTATCTCCATAAAATTGGGCATGCATGTTAATGATGTTATGTCACACATGCTCACCAATTTTTGTGAAGTTCTGAGTTTTCATTTAGGATTTATAGGCTTTTTAATGTATTTTGCCACGCCCATTTTATAAATTACCCTATTACAGCCATCCAAATGCAAAAGTTCAACTTTTTTTTGATAATTATTGATCTAGAGAGTCCAGAGAATTGTCCTAGACTGGTCTGGTTCCGATCGGGCAAAAAACCTAGGACTAGTTCGCAAAAGTAGGTTTTTTACATATTCATGAATATTTAATGAACTATTTGATTGACAGCAATGGTTCTTGAGGCAAAGTTGTTCAGCATGAGCAGATCTATCAAATGATATGCATTTTGTGACGATAAGTGTAACACTACGTGATTACAGAGCCATAAAACTCGTTAGCACCAACTAGTGGCCGATTTCTTTCAAAATTCTTACAGACCTCTAGGGCCATGAGTCGAACATGCCCATCGAGTTTCGTTCCGATCGGCCTCCGTTAACCTTGTCTAATAGTTGCTCAAACTTCATTGGCCGATGGCGGCCATGTTTTTTGAGATACACCAATGTCCTTATAGACATACATGGCACCTTGGACCAAGACACTGCATACCAATTTTCAAGTCAATCGGACTAACGGTCAGGTGGTTATAGCCTGATTTATGTTTTTTTCATATTATAGCGCCACCTAGTCTTCAATCGTCGCGATTTTTTTACCGTGACCCCAGATTGACCTCTTACACATGTGTACCGAGTTTGGTGAAGATACCTCATTTACTTCTGGAGTTATAGCCATTTTAGTAAAATAGGCTCCGCCTTCTTCAAACGTTTTGGCACCCCTTAGCGACCGTGAATCGAAATTTCAACTTTTTTTCGATAATTATTGATATTCAGACTACTGTGAACATTTCTGCACTGGTTTGGTTCCGATCGGGCGAAAAACCAGGGACTAGTTCGCAAAAGTAGGTTTTGGACAAAATCCAAAATGGCGGAAAAATTTGCATACCGGAAATAAAATACCTCCTATATTTCTTGTTCTGCTTGAGCCAAGGATTCCAATGATGTATGACACTTGAAGCTGAGACAAATGGTTATTGAGATATGAGCAAAATAGTGATTTTTTTTTGTTTTTTGCGCTATAGCGCCACCTATTGGCCAATCGGGCTCATACTTTGATAACCTCTCCTCGATTTTTTTACTACCTTGTGGCCAAGTTTCAAGTCTCTAGCTCTTACGGTTTGGGCTGCACGATGCGTTTTAGCGGAGAAGAATAATAATAATAATTAAAGCTGCAAGCAGCATTTATCGGGGTTCAAGCAGTTAAGGCCTTTAAGGCATTTAAGCACAAAAGCATCAAAAGTTATTAAGTTTTATTTAGCAAGCATGTAACCACTGACATAATAGATGAAAAAGACCATTTACAGCCAATGCAGGCAATTTACCATAGGTAATATATGGTTTTAAAGCTTTTTAACAGTTATAGCGCCACCTTTGGTCCTATCTCCATAAAATTGGGCATGCATGTTAATGATGTTATGTCACACATGCTCACCAATTTTTGTGAAGTTCTGAGTTTTCATTTAGGATTTATAGGCTTTTTAATGTATTTTGCCACGCCCATTTTATAAATTACCCTATTACAGCCATCCAAATGCAAAAGTTCAACTTTTTTTTGATAATTATTGATCTAGAGAGTCCAGAGAATTGTCCTAGACTGGTCTGGTTCCGATCGGGCAAAAAACCTAGGACTAGTTCGCAAAAGTAGGTTTTTTACATATTCATGAATATTTAATGAACTATTTGATTGACAGCAATGGTTCTTGAGGCAAAGTTGTTCAGCATGAGCAGATCTATCAAATGATATGCATTTTGTGACGATAAGTGTAACACTACGTGATTACAGAGCCATAAAACTCGTTAGCGCCAACTAGTGGCCGATTTCTTTCAAAATTCTTACAGACCTTTAGGGCCATGAGTCGAACATGCCCATCGAGTTTCGTTCCGATCGGCCTCCGTTAACCTTGTCTAATAGGTGCTCAAACTTCATTGGCTGATGGCGGCCATGTTTTTTGAGATACACTAATGTCCTCATAGACATACATGGCACCTTGGACCAAGACACTGCATACCAATTTTCAAGTCAATCGGACTAACGGTCAGGTGGTTATAGCCCATTTTATGTTTTTTTAATGTTATAGCGCCACCATGTGGCCAATCGCCGCGATTATTTTACTGTGACCTCAGATTGACCTCTTACACATGTGTACCGAGTTTGGTGAAGATACCTCATTTACTTCTGGAGTTATAGCCATTTTAGTAAAATAGGCTCCGCCTTCTTCAAACGTTTTGGCGCCCCTTAGCGACCGTGAATCGAAATTTCAACTTTTTTTCGATAATTATTGATATTCAGACTACTGTGAACATTTCTGCACTGGTTTGGTTCCGATCGGGCGAAAAACCAGGGACTAGTTCGCAAAAGTAGGTTTTGGACAAAATCCAAAATGGCGGAAAAATTTGCATACCGGAAATAAAATACCTCCTATATTTCTTGTTCGGCTTGAGCCAAGGATTCCAATGATGTATGACACTTGAAGCTGAGACAAATGGTTATTGAGATATGAGCAAAATAGTGATTTTTTTTTGTTTTTTGCGCTATAGCGCCACCTATTGGCCAATCGGGCTCATACTTTGATAACCTCTCCTCGATTTTTATACTACCTTGTGGCCAAGTTTCAAGTCTCTAGCTCTTACGGTTTGGGCTGCACGATGCGTTTTAGCGGAGAAGAATAATAATAATAATTAAAGCTGCAAGCAGCATTTATCGGGGTTCAAGCATTTAAGGCCTTTAAGCACATAAGCATTTAAGACATTAAGATTTATTTAGAAAGCTTTTAACCACTGAAATAATAGATGGAAAAGTCCATTTACAGCCAATACAGGCAATTTACCATAGGAAATATATGGTTTTCAAAGCTTTTTAACAGTTATAGCGCCACCTATGGTCCGATCTACATGAAATTTTGCATGCTTGTTTAGAATGTTATGGCACATATGCTCACCAATTTTCGTGAAGTTCTGAGTTTTCATTTATGATTTATAGGCTTTTTAGTGTATTTTGCCACGCCCCTTTTATAAATTACCCTATTACAGCCACCCAAATGCAAAAGTTCAACTTTTTTTCGATAATTATTTATCTAGAGAGTCCAGAGAATTGTCCTAGACTGGTCTGGTTCCGATCGGGCGAAAAACCAGGGACTAGTTCGCAAAAGTAGGTTTTTAACATATTCATGAATATTTAATGAACGGTTTGATTGACAGCAATGGTTCTTGAGGCAAAGTTGTTCAGCATGAGCAGATCTATCAAATGATATGCATTTTGTGATGATAAGTGTAACAACACGTGATTACAGAGCCATAAAACTCGTTAGCGCCAACTAGTGGCCGATTTCATTCAAAATTCTTACAGACCTCTAGGGGCTTGAGCCAAACATGCCCACCGAGTTTCGCTCCGATCGGACTTCGTTAACGGTGCTCAAATTTCATTGGCCAATGGCGGCCATGTTTTTTGAGATACGCCAATATCCTTTTAGACATACATGGCCCCTTGGGCCAAGACACTGCATACCAAATTTCAAGTCATTCGGAAAAACGGTCAGGTGTCTATACGTTTTTTTTGTTTTATAGCGCCACCATGTGGCCAATCGACGCAATTTTTTTACTGTGACCTCAGATTGACCTCTTACACATGTGTACCAAGTTTGGTGAAGTTTACTTAATTACTTCTTGAGTTATAGCCATTTTAGTAAAATAGGCTCCTCCCACAACGTTAATTTTGCACCCCCTAGCGACCATGAATCGAAATTTCAACTTTTTTTCGATAATTATTGATCTTCAGACTCCAGTGAACAATTCTGCACTGGTTTGGTTCCGATCGGGCCAAAAACCAGGGACTAGTTTGCAAAAGTAGGTTTTCGACAAAATTCAAAATGGCGGAAAATCTATAATGGCGGAAATAAAATCGGAGATATACGTTTTGTTCGCCAGGCGACCACCTTTCCAATGATATAAGACACTTGAGTCTATGACTTACCGTCTAGGAGTTATGAGCAGTTTCGCGCTTTTGGTTGCTATAGCGCCACCTATGGGCCAATCGGCGTCATAATTTGATAACCTCTCCTCGATTTTTGTACTACCATCTGGCAAAGTTTCAAGGTTCCAGCTCTTACGGTTTGGGCTGCACGATGCGTTTTACGGCGGAAGAATAATAATAATAAAAATCAGGACGATTACAATAGGGTTTCAGCACTTCGTGCTTGAACCCCTAATAATAATTAAAGCTGCAAGCAGCATTTATCGGGGTTCAAGCTATTAAGGTCTTTAAGGTTTTTAAGCATCAAAAGTTATAAAGTTTTATTTAGCAAGCATGTTACCACTGACATAATAGATGGAAAAGACCATGTTCTAGCATGATTTACCATGATATACCACATTCTAGTATGATTTACCATAGTTTATCATGATTTACCATGGTTTACCATTATTTACCATGTTCTAGCATAGTTTACCATGATTTTATCTTAATTTACTTTGATTTACCATGTTTTAGCATGATTTACCATGATATACCACATTCTAGCATGATTTACGATAGTTTATCATGATTTACCATGGTTTACCATGATTTACCCTGTTCTAGCATAGTTTACTATGAATTCATCTTAGTTTACCTTGATTTACCATGTTCTAGCATGATTTACCATGATTTTCCACATTCTAGCATGATTTACCATGGTTTACCATGATTTACCCTGTTCTGGCATAGTTTACCATGAATTTATCTTAGTTTACCTTGATTTACCATGTTCTAGCATGATTTACCATGATATGACACATTCTAGCAAGTATGTGAAGTGTCAGTGCAAATGAAGTGATAAACACGGACAAAATCTGATTGTGTTATAATAGTTATTGTTATATAAGTGATTTTTTAATGTCTAATTATGAATTCAAAAGCACATGTCAAAAGACTTCATTAATAAGTAGAATGGCCAGCAGAGGGCACTAGAAGACCATTATTGGCTCAGTTTCAGTTTAATCTTCATGATTTTCACCAGTTTTCTGCACTAAAGCAAAACAGTCTTTCCATGTTAACTCCGTAATGCATGCTTACACACACACACACACACACACACACACACACACACACACACACACACACACACACACACACACACTAATACTTTAACAGATGGATTTTGACTAAATGTAATTGTAAATGTTAAAATAATGATTTTGTAAAGTCTAAATATGAATTATAGAAACAATATGACAAAATAACTATTTTAAACAGCAGGGGGCAGTAAAATACCACTTATTGGCTTAATATGCCATTGTATTCATATTATTTTCACCTTTTTAAACTGTTATAGAGTCAAATTTTGTCCGATCTGTCTGACATTTTTCATGCTTGTTCAGAGTGATATTTCACATGTTCTGACTTGTTTTTAAGAAGATCTGAGCATCTTAAAAGATATAAGCTTTCGGGGACACTTGGTCAAGGCCATCCAAATGCCATCCAAATGAAGTAGTTCAACTTTTTCTGATAATTACTGATCTAGAGAGTCCAGAGAATTGTACTGCACTAGTTTTGAACATTATGATATGAAAATTCTATGATCATAGATGGAAAAGACCATTTACAGCCAATGCAGGCAATTTACCATAGGAAATATATGGTTTTAAAGGTTTTTAACAGTTATAGCGCCACCTATCGTCCGATCTCCATAAAATTTGGCATGGTTGTTAATGATGTTATGTCACATATGCCCACCAATTGTTGTGAAGTTCTGAGTTTTTATTTATGATTTATAGGCTTTTTAGTGCATTTTGCCACGCCCATTTTATAAATGACCCTATTACAGCCATCCAAATGCAAAAGTTCAACTTTTTTTTGATAATTATTGATCTAGAGAGTCCAGAGAATTGTCCTAGACTGGTCTGGTTCCGATCGGGCGAAAAACCTAGGACTAGTTCGCAAAAGTAGGTTTTTTACATATTCATGAATATTTAATGAACTGTTTGATTGACAGCAATGGTTCTTGAGGCAAAGTTGTTCAGCATGAGCAGATCTATCAAATGATATGCATTTTGTGACGATAAGTGTAACACCACGTGATTACAGAGCCATAAAACTCGTTAGCGCCAACTAGTGGCCGATTTCTTTCAAAATTCTTACAGACCTCTAGGGCCATGAGTCGAACATGCCCATCGAGTTTCGTTCCGATCGGCCTCCGTTAACCTTGTCTAATAGGTGCTCAACTTTATTGGCCAATGGCGGCCATGTTTTTTGAGATACACCAATGTCCTCATAGACATACATGGCACCTTGGACCAAGACACTGCATACCAATTTTCAAGTCAATCTGACTAATGGTCAGGTGGTTATAGCCCTTTTCATGTTTTTTTCATGTTATAGCGCCACCTAGTGCTCAATCGTCGCGATTTTTTTACTGTGACCCCAGACTGAACCTATACACATGTGTACCAAGTTTGGTTAATCTATCTGATTTACTTTTTGAGTTATAGCCATTTTAGTAAAATAGGCTCCGCCCACAACGATCATTTTATGCCCCCTAGCGACCATGAATAAAAATTTCCACTTTTTTTATATAATTATTGATCTTCAGACTCCAGAGAACATTTCTGCACTGGTTTGGTTCCGATCGGACAAAAAACCTAGGACTAGTTTGCAAAAGTAGGTTTTTGACAAAATTCAAAATGGCGGAAAATCTATCATGACGGAAATGAAATCGGAGATATACGTTTTGTTCGTCAGGCGTCCAGCTTTCCAATGATATAAGACACTTGAGTCTACGACATACGGTCTAGGAGTTATGAGCTGTTTCGCGCTTTTGGTTGCTATAGCGCCACCTATGGGCCAATCGGGGTCATAATCTCTGAACCTCTCCTCGATTTTTGTACTACCATCTGGCAAAGTTTCAATGCTCTAGCCCTTACGGTTTGGGCTGCACGATGCGTTTTACGGCAGAAGAATAATAATAATAATAATAATTAAAGCTGCAAGCAGCATTTATCGGGGTTCAAGCATTTAAGGCCTTTAAGCACATAAGCATTTAAGACATTAAGTTTTATTTAGAAAGCTTTTAACCACTGAAATAATAGATGGAAAAGTCCATTTACAGCCAATACAGGCAATTTACCATAGGAAATATATGGTTTTCAAACCTTTTTAACAGTTATAGCGCCACCTATGATCCGATCAACATGAAATTTGGCATGCTTGTTTAGAATATTATGGCACATATGCTCACCAATTTTCGTGAAGTTCTGAGTTTTCGTTTAGGATTTATAAGCTTTTGAGTGCATTTTGCCACACCCATTTTCTTTATGACCCAATTATAGCCATACGAAAAATTCAAAAGTTCAACTTTTTTTCGATAATTATTGATCAGGAGAGTCCAGAGAATTGTCCTCGACTGGTCTGGTTCCGATCGGGCGAAAAACCAGGGACTAGTTCGCAAAAGTAGGTTTTTAACATATTCGCGAATAATTAATGAACGATTTGATTGACAGCAATGGTTCTTGAGGCAAAGTTGTTCAACATGAGCAGATCTATCAAATGATATGCATTTTGTGACAATAAGTGTAACACCACGTGATTACAGAGCCGTAAAACTCGTTAGCGCCAACTAGTGGCCGATTTCTTTCAAAATTCTTACAGACCTCTAGGGCCATGAGTCGAACATGCCCACCGAGTTTCGTTCCAATCGGCCTCCGTTAACCTTGTCTAATAGGTGCTCAAACTTCATTGGCCGATGGCGGCCATGTTTTTTGAGATACGCCAATGTCCTCATAGACATACATGACACCTTGGACCAAGACACTGCATACCAATTTTCAAGTCAATCGGACTAACGGTCAGGTGGTTATAGCCTGTTTTATGTCTTTTTCATATTATAGCGCCACCATGTGGCCAATCGCCGAGATTTTTTTACTGTTACCTCATATTGAGCTCATACATATGTGTACCGACTTTGGTGAAGATACCTCATTTACTTCTGGAGTTATAGCCATTTTAGTAAAATAGGCCCCTCCCACAACGTACGTTTTGGCGCCCCTTAGCGTCCGTGAATCGAAATTTCGACTTTTTTTCGATAATTATTGATCTTCAGTCTCTAGAGAACATTTCTGCACTGGTTTGGTTCCAATCGGACTAAAAACCTAGGACTAGTTCGCAAAAGTAGTTTTTTTACAAAATTCAAAATGGCGGAAAATCTATCATGGCGGAAATGAAATCGGAGATATACGTTTTGTTCGTCAGGCGTCCAGCTTTCCAATGATATAAGACACTTGAGTCTACGACATACGGTCTAGGAGTTATGAGCAGTTTCACGCTTTTGGTCGCTATAGCGCCACCTATTGGCCAATCGAGGTCATACTTTGATACGTTCTCCCCAAATTGAGGACTACCATTTGGCCAACTTTCAAGGTTCCAGCTCTTACGGTTTGGTCTGCACGATGCGTTTTAGGGGAAAATAATAATAATAATAAAAATCCTTACAATAACAATAGGGTTTCAGCACTTCGTGCTTGAACCCCTAATCAGTACAATTACAATAGGGTTTCAGCACTTCGTGCTTGAACCCCTAAAAATCAGGACAATTACAATAGGGTTTCAGCACTTCGTGCTTGAACCCCTAATTAAAGCTGCAAGCAGCATTTATCGGGGTTCAAGCTGTTAAGGCCTTTAAGGTTTATAAGCACAAAAGCATCAAAAGTTATTAAGATTTATTTAGCAAGCATGTAAACACTGACATTATAGATGAAAAAGACCATTTACAGCCAATACAGGCAGTTTACCATGGGAAATATATGGTTTTAAAGCTTTTTAACAGTTATAGCGCCACCTTTGGTCCGATCTCCATAAAATTTGGCATGCTTGTTAATGATGTTATGTCACATATGCTCACCAATTTTTATGAAGTTCTGAGTTTTCATTTATGATTTATAGGCATTTTAGTGTATTTTGCCACGCCCCTTTTATAAATTACCCTATTACAGCCACCCAAATGCAAAAGTTCAACTTTTTTTCGATAATTATTGATCTAGAGAGTCCAGAGAATTGTCCTAGACTGGTCTGGTTCCGATCGGGCGAAAAACCAGGGACTAGTTCGCAAAAGTAGGTTTTTAACATATTCATGAATATTTAATTAACTGTTTGATTGACAGCAATGGTTTTTGAGGCAAAGTTGTTCAGCATGAGCAGATCTATAAGATGATATGCATTTTGTGATGATCAGTGTAACACCACGTGATTACAGAGCCATAAAACTCGTTAGCGCCAACTAGTGGCCGATTTCTTTCAAAATTCTTACAGACCTCTAGGGGCTTGAGCCAAACATGCCCACCGAGTTTCGCTCCGATCGGACTTCGTTAACGGTGCTCAAACCTCATTGGCCAATGGCGGCCATGTTTTTCGAGATACGCCAATATCCTTTTAGACATTCATGGCCCCTTGGGCCAAGACACTGCATACCAAATTTCAAGTCATTCGGAAAAACGGTCAGGTGTCTATATGGTTTTTTTTGTTTATAGCGCCACCATGTGGCCAATCGATGCATTTTTTTTACCGTGACCTCAGATTGACCTCCTACACATGTGTACCAAGATTGGTGAAGTTTACTAAATTACTTCTTGAGTTATAGCCATTTTAGTAAAATAGGCTCCTCCCACAACGTTAATTTGGCACCCCCTAGCGATCGTGAATCGAAATTTCAACTTTTTTTCGATAATTATTGATCTTCAGACTCCAGAGAACAATTCTGCACTGGTTTGGTTCCGATCGGGCAAAAAACCAGGGACTAGTTTGCAAAAGTAGGTTTTCGACAAATTCAAAATGGCGAAAAATCTATCATGGCGGAAATGAAATCGGAGATATACGTTTTTTTCTTCAGGAGCTCTGGATTTCAATGATATAAGACACTTGAAGCTACGCCTTACGGTCTGGGAGTTCTGAGCAGTTTTGCGCTTTTGATTGCTATAGCGCCACCTATGGGCCGATTGGGCTGAGTCCGTGTATCTTAGTAGCGAGCAATAGTACTACCATCTGGCAAAGTTTCAAGTCTCTAGGTCTTACGGTTTGGGCTGCACGATGCGTTTTATGGCGGAAAAATAATAATAATAAAAATCAGGACAATTACAATAGGGTTTCAGCACTTCGTGCTTGAACCCCTAATAAAAATCAGTACAATTACAATAGGGTTTCAGCACTTCGTGCTTGAACCCCTAAAAATCCTTACAATTACAATAGGGTTTCAGCACTTCGTGCTTGAACCCCTAATAATTAAAGCTGCAAGCAGCATTTATCGGGGTTCAAGCATTTAAGGCCTTTAAGCACATAAGAATTTAAGACATTAAGATTTATTTAGAAAGCTTTTAACCACTGAAATAATAGATGGTAAAGTCCATTTACAGCCAATATAGGCAATTTACCATAGGAAATATATGGTTTTCAAAGCTTTTTAACAGTTATAGCGCCACCTATGGTCCGATCTACATGAAACTTTGCATGCTTGTTTAGAATGATATGGCACATATGCTCACCAATTTTCGTGAAGTTCTGAGTTTTCGTTTAGGATTTATAGGCTTTTGAGTGCATTTTGCCACGCCCATTTTCTTTATGACCCAATATACCCATGTGAAAAATGCTAAAGTTCAACTTTTTTTTGATAATTATTTATCTAGAGAGTCCATAGAATTGTCCTAGACTTGTTTGGTTCCGATCGGGCGAAAAACCTAGGACTAGTTCGCAAAAGTAGGTTTTTAACATAATTATGAATATTTAATGAACGGTTTGATTGACAGCAATGGTTCTTGAGGCAAAGTTGTTCAGCATGAGCAGATCTATCAAATGATATGCATTTTGTGACAATAAGTGTAACACCACGTGATTACAGAGCCAATAAACTCGTTAGCGCCAACTAGTGGCCGATTTCTTTCAAAATTCTTACAGACCTCTAGGGCCATGAGTCGAATATGCCCATCGAGTTTCGTTCCGATTGGCCTCCGTTAACCTTGTGTAATAGGTGCTCAAACTTCATTGGCCGATGGCGGCCATGTTTTTCGAGATACACCAATGTCCTCATAGACATACATGGCATCTGGGACCAAGACACTGCATCCCAATTTTCAAGTCAATCGGACTAACGGTCAGGTGGTTATAGCCTGTTTTATGTTTTTTCCATGTTATAGCGCCACCATGTGGCCAATCGCCGCGATTTTTTTATTGTGACCTCAGATTGACCTCTTACACATGTGTACCAAGTTTGGTGAAGATACCTCATTTACTTCTGGAGTTATAGCCATTTTAGTAAAATAGGCCCCTCCCACAACGTACGTTTTGGCGCCCCTTAGCGTCCGTGAATCGAAATTTCAACTTTTTTTCAATAATTATTGATCTACAGTCTCTAGAGAACATTTCTGCACTGGTTTGGTTCCGATTGGGCGAAAAACCTAGGACTAGTTCGCAAAAGTAGGTTTTTGACAAAATTCAAAATGGCGGAAAATCTATCATGGCGGAAATGAAATCGGAGATATACATTTTGTTCGTCAGGCGTCCTGCTTTCCAATGATATAAGACACTTGAGTCTACGACATACGGTCTAGGAGTTATGAGCAGTTTCGCGCTTTTGGTCGCTATAGCGCCACCTATGGGCCAATCGAGGTCATACTTTGATACGTTCTCCCCAAATTGAGGACTACCATTTGGCCAACTTTCAAGGTTCCAGCTCTTACGGTTTGGTCTGCACGATGCGTTTTAGGGGAAAATAATAATAATAATAAAAATCCTTACAATAACAATAGGGTTTCAGCACTTCGTGCTTGAACCCCTAATAAAAATCCTTACAATTACAATAGGGTTTCAGCACTTCGTGCTTGAACCCCTAATTAAAGCTGCAAGCAGCATTTAGCGGGGTTCAAGCATTTAAGGCCATTAAGCACATAAGCATCAAAAGACATTAAGCTTTATTTAGTAAGATTTTAACCACTGACATCATAGATGGAAAAGTCCATTAAAAGCCGTCTGTCTTTGAGGTCAAGCCATATATATATGTTTAAAAGGTTGTTGTGTCCAAGGAAAGGGACATATTGTATCGTCCTTTTACTGTTTAAGGGTATTTACCATAAATGGCATTTCACAGTGTGAGGAAGCAGCTGGAAAATAAATCGGCGAGTCATGCATTGAATCAATACCACTGGTCTCTATTAAGCTATGACGCTTCAGCGTTACCCATGCGACGCATTGCTGGTCAGCTGAGCCTTAAAGTGGAGCTTAAAGTTAAAAATAATTAACACCTAGTTTCATCACATCTATCTTTTTAACAAATCAGTGTTTTTGAACAAGTTTCTACATTACGGTTTAATGACTCAAAGACAATCCGTTGCTGTAACAATGTGACTGTGCACTGAGTGACAGCCTTTCCATGCGCAGAGACGCTGTTTAGTTTCGGCTACATTCGTTACAGAAAATGTCCTTGATTTGTGTGCATGCTATACACATCGTAACACTTATTTATATAGCAACACATAAATATAAATAAGTCCAAATATATAAATGGTGATAATACTGCATGTTGCGCTATTGAGCTACTCAAAATTACCGCATGGGAAATTCCTTTACAAGACAGCCCTATATTCTATAACCCAAATGTACAAAAAGAAGTGTACAGAAACTGTCTGGTTACTGATATTCTCCTAAATATCTTCCTTTCTGTTCAGCAGAAGAAAGAAATTCATACAGGTTTGAAACAACATGAGGGTGAGTATATGATAACAGAATTTTCATTTTAAAGTGAACTATTCCTTTAAGTTGAACAAAGTTCATGAATCAAACAAGTCAGCTGATCAGAGTTCGTGAATCAAATGATTCAGTTTAAAGAGTTGTTCAAACTTCTCTCGATCAGTTCAAGTACAAAAAAACAAAGTCTCTCCATTTTAGAAGAAAAAAAAATAAATAAATAAATTCAATCAAAGTCCTTTGGGTCCAAAAAAACTAAAGAAACCTGTAATTATCCTACCAGTTGATGGTTTCAAATTACAGTTCAAAGGGGAAACAGGTCCATGGGCACTGGTCAGCATTTGTGCATGTAATTGCATACACTAGGCCAGGGGTCGGCAACCCAAAATTTTTAAAGAGCCATATTGGACCAAAAAAAAAAAAAAAAAAAAAATCTGTCTGGAGCCGCAAAAAATTAAAGCCTTATATAAGCCTTATAATGAAGGCAACACATGCTGTAAGTGTCTATATTAGCTTTATTAGCCCCCTAGTATCAAAATGATAAGTAGCCTGGGCTACAAATACATAATGAGCATTCATGATTAAATGTTTATTTTCCCTGCAGCATCCTGGAGAGAATGACGCACCACGTGACTACTCTACGATGGTGCTTTAAGTTTAACTTCATTATAATTTTAATGTATTACGTTTTATTTATTTGTGTATTATTTTTACAACGTTGAAAAACTTTAACCCTTTCACACGTAAGTTTAAAATATTCTGACTGACCCCCCCAGCGTGAGTTTTTCAAGGCGACCGTTATTTAGAATGTGTCACTTTATGGTTTCCAAGGTGACGCGTCATTGCGTGTCACGTGACACACCGCAGCAACAACAGAGCTGAATGAATGATGATCTGCTTTTATGTCATTTTTCCTTTTTTATTCAAAATATTCACAAATTTGTTAGATATGGCATGAAATATCTGATATTCCGATTGTCAAATATATGCAAGTGGAAGTGTTTTGTTGTTTAAACACCTTTATAACGATCGCGTTAGTTGAGCTGTATGCGCTGCCATCTTAGTTTGTGCCGCAGACGCAGTTCAGAGAATCGGATCTGTTGGATTTACAACACGTGAATTCATCCACTTCTCCCGAAATACATCAAAGTAAGTGGCTGGTGAACTGGGAGAAGAATAGAGTAAACTTTAAAGTTATTTACACAATGTATATCTGATATGAATAAAACGTGACTAATTATAATGGAAAGGATTATTGCCTCTTCCTTTAACATAAGTGTGTATTTTACAAACTCTAAATGTATTGTTTTTTTAGTACTTATATGTAAACATTATGTGGTTGAAAACACTGAAAAGTTGTTATATATGACAGCTCTGAACGCGCCTGTCTCTGGCTCAGCGCCAGCCAACGCGCGAGAGCACATTTGAATTTAGCAGTTGATCACTTCATGCACTGACTGTTCTGATCACACCGATGCGATCGTACGTGCGAAAGGGTTAAGAATGTTTGTCATGTTTTTCCTCCTACAGAAATTATATTAAAACAAAAAATATTTTTTCCATTTTCATATTTTTGAAAAAGCTCCAGGGAGCCACTAGGGCGGCGCTTAAGAGCCGCATGCGGCTCTAAAGCCGCGGGTTGCCGACCCCCGCACTAGGCGGACGATTCACCTTCACGGGATCATTTATGGCACAAAACAGGATAAACTTGGGTCCGTGTACTTGGCGGCCAACGGATTTTCGTTTTGAAAGGAAAAAAACAAAAACGAAAAACGGCCGGTTTCCCAATTACCATTAGTAAATAGGAAAACGAAAAACGGAAAACAACCCATTATTCGTTTTTTGTTTTGATATTAAAAAACGGAAAACGAAAAACAATCTCGTTATCCGATTGTCCTTGATGTGTTTATAGATGGAAATCGGAAATCAAAATACGTATGTATAAAGTCGTAATCCTTAATTCTGCATTGGTATTTTTTCGTGACCGGAAGCGATCCTAAGTAGTAAGCAGTTGTCATAGATACACATATGAGCGGTTGTATGCTAGATGTCGCCTTGGCTACGGCAGTTCATTGGAACGAATGCGTATATTTTAATGATCACAATTAAAGTTTTAATTTTATTAAATTGAACAAGCGCAACATTCAGCATTCAATCAAATATTCTAAAAGATGTATTATTAATAATGTTATTTCAACATAATATCTCGTTATTTTGACATAATATGTGTGCGTGCAACAAGCAAGATGTGCATTTGTAAATCCGGTGATGCATGCATTGATTTTTATGAATAAACTAGTGTTTTCTGACAGTGTCGACTGCAAAGATGAAGTTGACGATCGCCATATTCGTAGTGAACGTGCATATAAAGAGAAATGCACATCATGGATTACATAATCAGAGAGTAGCCTTTTTCTTTTCGTTTTGAATTATTTCGTTTTTAAGACATTTCAAGCTTTGTGTATTTGATGTATTTCTCATGTCTGTGTGAGGCATACACTGAGTTTCGTTAAGTTAGGATGAGATGAGCTCCAGTTAACGTGCAATGCAAGTGACCGCGCGAGCGCCTCCATGATTATATTGGCTGTTATATTTCCTTATTTATTCAATCCAGGCAATTATGTTGATGAAAAATTGATTAAAATTAAGATACAATTTATACAAAACGAAATACACTTTAAAGAACGGCTTTCTACAAAACAAAACTTAATGAAGTGGTCAAAATCATGTCTGAACCGCTCCATGTCTCTCGATATATTGCGCATCTTACTCGTGCTGTTCACTGCAAGCATAAATGGAAAAAAATAACATTATAATATTTGAACAAATATGAAACTAAAAGCGCTTATTTAATGGCTACAACAGTACAGTAGGCCTACAGACTCTCTATTTGTACAAATTGCTGCACATTCATTTAATTCTGAATTTTGCACACACAAGTTGAAAGGCATTTGTTCAAATCAAGTTCACGGATAATTGTGCGTGCATTTATTAATCATTATGATACTAAAATCATAACAAAGTAGGCTATGCTATGTAGAAAAAAATCAGATGAGCCCAACGTTTACTTGTTCAATTTAATGAAATTAAAACTTTAATTGTGATCATTAAAATAATTTAATATTAAATATTTAGTGGCCAAGTTTTTCTCATTTATATATGCATTCGTTCCAATGAACTGCCGTAGCCAAGGCGACATCTAGCATACAACCGCTCATAGGTGTATCTATGACAACTGCTTACTACTTAAAGGTCCCATTCCATGGATTATTTTTATTATTTTATCATGTTTCCAGGGGTGCCCTTATAATGTTAGTATGTTTTTTAGATCAAAAATTGTTATAATTTAGAAATAAAGGCATATTTCCTAGCCTGATTTCATTCCCTGGTTTGAACACTCTGTTTGAAGGGGCGTGTCTGCTGAGAGACTTCAGCGTAAACGCCCTCTGCTGTGATTGGCTGAAATGCTTGCATATGAAATGCACTAATGATTTCACCAATGCAAACATGAGGTATATAAATACAGTAAGAGCTTCGTTGTGCAGTGTAACAGCGTCATTGATTTCATAACGAGTTTTGGCAAGTGTCCAGATTAAACTCGCGCTGTGTGATTGACAGCTTGGACGATTGGAAAGGGGTTGTTCTTTGATCACTTTCTGTATATTAATCACAGTTTAAGTAAGATTATTTTCATCCTACTAAGAGAAACGATGTGAAGTTGATCGCTACTTCCATATTAAATCACTACTTGTACTTACCGCTTGCTGGAATATAGTTGAAATTTCCCCCTTCGTCAATATGAAACGCTGAGAGAAGCCTGCTTGATATTATCCCAGGTTAGAAAAACAGTCCGTGGTGAAAAGGACAGAGCAAACTAACAACTTCGAATTAAACTTTTGCGGTATCCGATTATAGATAAACATCAACCACGTCTGTTGACATTTCGCCATCAATACGCCTGTGTTCCTGTGGGCGGAGGTTAGTCTAAACACGGTTCTGGTGATGTCATTAATGCAGGAAGTAGAGGGGTGTAGTCCAATCGAGCCGTTTTATGTAGTCAACTTCTGTTAAATAAAATATCTCGCTTGGCATTGAACTTTGAGCTTTATAATTTTACAGATATTATTTATACTCTAACAACAACATTACACACTAACTAAAGTTTGAAACATGGGATCACATAGAACGGGACCTTTAAGATCGCTTCCGGGTCACGAAAAAATACCAATGCAGAATTAAGGATTACGACTTTATACATATGTATTTTGATTTCCGATTTCCATCTATAAACACATCAAGGACAATCGGATAACGAGATTGTTTTTCGTTTTCCGTTTTTTAATATCAAAACAAAAAACGAATAATGGGTTGTTTTCCGTTTTTCGTTTTCCTATTTACTAATGGTAATTGGGAAACCGGCCGTTTTTCGTTTTTGTTTTTTTCCTTTCAAAACGAAAATCCGTTGGCCGCCAAGTACACGGACCCACTTGCCGATCACGTTCACATAGAAAAAAACAAAACAAAACAGAGAACAAGAAAACGCAGCCTTGGAAAACACAAGGCAAACGTACAATAATTAATTTCTGATCAACATTTCAGTAACAAATGACACGCGCAGCTCAAATGACACATTAATCCAACTTTACGACAGTTATTTAACACATCGACACTCATTAATCACTCTTTGTCTCAACTCATGATGATACAAAGATGATTGTTACACGCGGTAGCTTTAGCTCACGGCTAACTAGCTCAGCTCGCGCTGTGACTGCGGCCTAACGTTACACAACTAAGCTCATATCAAATAATTTCTGAAATTGACATATCTGTCATAAGATAACATATGATAAAAAAATGTCACTCACCAAAACGAGATTGCATCACATATTCAATTAAAGAAGATTATTCAATAAAGATTATCACACTGGGATTCACTAAATCTTTACTCCCGATTTCCACTTCACCTTTCTCTGACGACAACACTCTAGGTTGATGCATCCAAAGTTTCCAAGTGCACACAATCACAGTTACCGATAGATTATGATGATCATTTAATACAAGGAGTTTCTGGAGAAATGTTCCGTGCTGCGGTCTCATCTGATCTGTTCTCTCATCATGCTGACAGCGCCAGCGCGAACAGTGGGCGGGCCTTATGAATATGCCGCTACTGTTGGTTCTCAGGGGTGTCAGTCACTGCAGCACAATCAATCAGTGATTGGATGAATCGCGTGTTATTGCCCAGTGCCAGTGGTGTGGCAACCAGTGCATCAAGTAAAGATTTTTTTTTTTAAATATTGTAATTGAAAAATTAAATTTGTCCAGAACAGAGCGACAAGACTGAATTTAAACTGTTATAGAAGAGCTAATATACTAAGAATGAACTGGTGAAGGATTGTCTCTCTGCTTTATTTTATAATAAATATTTCTGTGTCTAGAGTTCCTAATGCGCTGTATTCTCAACTTTTGTATAATAGTACTAGTCATAATTTTTTGCACCAGGCATGAATAAAAGGAATGTTTTTTATTTCCTGTTTCGAAAACCACTGGAAAACAACGGACTGTAATGTATAGAGGAATGAAAATATGGAATCATTTACCATTGATATCACATTTTTACAAGAAAAAATAGTTTAAAAAAAATATTTAAAGGAGCATTTAATGGCAAAATATATATTAAATTGTTGATTTTGATATTTGGGTTAGTATGTTTCATTGACTTGACTTTTTACTGTTGTTGATTAAATGTAGTTCTGTATGTTTTACTTGTTGGGACCCCAGGAAGAGTAGCCACTGCCTAGGTAGTGGCTAATGGGGATCCAAATAAACAAATAAACTTAGATCATTGATGGAAAATACCATTTACAGCCAATACAGGCAATTTACTGAGGAAAGGCAAGGCAAGGCAAGGCAAGGCAAGTTTATTTATATAGCACATTTCATACACAATGGCAATTCAAAGTGCTTTACATAGAAGAAATTAAAATAATGAAAAGAAATAAGAATAATTAAAACAGTTTAGAAAAATAAAATAAAATACAGTACTTTTAAAAAATAATAAAAAAATTATATTATTATAGATCTTTCCTTCAAAGGATTCCCTTAAGACTTAAATCTTTCAACCTTCTTTTAACCTTCAATCTTCTTACGACTTCCATCTATCAACTTTCCTTTAACTTTCTTTTCTCCCTCATTTACTCACACGTTCTTTTCACTTTCTTTAGCACTGCGTTCACATTCTTTCTCAGGCGAAAACTTTAATATCGTCATTTAAATACTGTT
The DNA here is from genome assembly GCA_021554675.1 of Leuciscus idus. NCBI lineage: Eukaryota > Metazoa > Chordata > Actinopteri > Cypriniformes > Leuciscidae > Leuciscus > Leuciscus idus. Next base: position 7,993,787 of record CM038637.1, on the reverse strand, counting down.
CTACTTTCAAACCCACATTAATACACATCACTTTCACATTATCACCTTCTGAGTGGGCATTTACAGTTACGGGCTAAATGCCCTGCTGACATAGGAGAAATTAAAATAATTAAAAGAAATAAGAATAATTAAAACAGTTTAGAAAAATAGAATAAAATACAGTACAGTAAAAACAGTCGGACGAACAGCGGCACAGTGCTCATTCAGTAAATGCACAGCTAAACAGAAGTGTTTTGAGTCTGGAATTGAATGTGACCACTGTAGGAGCACATCTGATCTCTTCTGGAAGCTGGTTCCAGCTGCGGCTGGCATAATAGCTAAAAGCAGACTCGCCATGCTTAGAGTGAACCCTTGGTATTTCTAGCTGATATGATCCTAATGATCTGAGTGATCTGTTGGGTTTATATTCAGTGAGCATATCTGCAATGTATTGAGGTCCTAGGCCATTGAATGATTTATATACCTGTAATAATACTTTAAAATCAATCCTAAATCTAACTGGGAGCCAGTGTAAAGACCTGAGGACTGGTGTGATATGTTCATATTTTCTGTTTCTGCTCAGAATCCTAGCGGCAGCGTTCTGTATGAGCTGCAGGAAAATGAGCATACGTTCTGTATGAACTGAGGAAAGTTTTTTTTGACAGTTATAGCACCACGTCTTGCCTGATCTCCACCACTTTTATTAAGTGTCCTCAAAGTGTGCCCATGCATGTCTGTCCAATTTGTTGTAAATATCTCATTTTCAAACGGGGGGGGGGTAAGACTTTCCCTCTCTGCCGTGCGTGCGCGCGCGCGCTATCGGTTGGTTTGGAGCACAGTCTCTGTCTCGCATGCGTGCTCGCTCTAGATTGTGGGAAATTTTTAAATCATTTGCGCCATAACTAGTGGTCCATCCAGTAGTTAAGAGCCTGAATTGTTTATAGTAATTCTGAAATTTAGTGCACATGAGTGAAAAAAAATACAGCACAGAAGAATGTCTATTTTTGCGTGAGATTTCTTTGTTGAGCGTGAGAGCGTGAGATTGAGGCTGAATGCGTGACTGTCACGCGAGATGCGTGAGAGTTGGCAACCCTGTAGCGATCCGCGGGGGGGGGGCGCGCTCCCGAGGCCCGCGACGACACGTTTCGATCAAGAGCCCGGAGAGGACCTTACCATAAAAATTTGAGCGTGCAACGACTTTCCGTTTTCGAGTTATGAGTGAATTTGTACTGGGGGGCGTGAACTAAATGCCGTTTTACTTTCGTTTTCATGTTAAATGTTAAAATAATGATTTTATAAAGTCTAAAAATGAATTATATAACAATATTACGGAGTAGTATGATGAAATGACAGCAGGGGGCAGTAAAATACCACTTATTGGCTTAATATGTCATGGTATTCATTTTAAGGCTACATATTGAAGTGACCCTATTAGCCATCCAAATGAAGAAGTTATACTTTTTCTGATAATTATTTATCTAGAGAGTCCAGAGAATTGCACTGCACTGGTTTTGAACATTATTATATGAACATTATATGTTCATAGATGGAAAACACTATTTACAGCCAATACAGGCAATTTACCATAGGAAATATATGATTTTAAAGCCTTTTAACAGTTATAGCGCCACCTATGGTCCGATCTCCATAAAATGTTGCATGCTTGTTAATGATGTTATGTCACATATGCTCATCAATTTTTGTGAAGTTCTGAGTTTTCGTTTAGGATTTATAGGCTTTTTAGTGCATTTTGCCACGCCCATTTTCTTTATGACCCAATATACCCATGCGAAAAATGCAAAAGTTCAACTTTTTTTTGATAATTATTGATCTAAAGAGTCCATAGAATTGTCCTAAACTCATTTGGTTCTGATCGGGCGAAAAACCTAGGACTAGTTCGCAAAAGTAGGTTTTTAACATAATTACAAATATTTAATGAACGTTTTGATTGACAGTAGTGGTTCTTGAGGCAAAGTTGTTCAGCATGAGCAGATCTATCAACTGATATGCATAATGTGACAATAAGTTTAACACCACGTGATTACAGAGCCATAAAACTCGTTAGCGCCAACTAGTGGCCGATTTCTTTCAAAATTCTTACAGACCTCTAGGGCCATGAGTTGAACATGCCCATCGAGTTTTGTTCCGATCGGCCTCCGTTAACCTTGTCTAATAGGTGCTCAAACTTCATTGGCCGATGGCGGCCATGTTTTTTGAGATACACCAATGTCCTCATAGACATACATGGCACCTTGGACCAAGACACTGCATACCAATTTTCAAGTCAATCGGACTAACGGTCAGGTGGTTATAGCCTGTTTTATGTTTTTTTCATATTATAGCGCCACCATGTGGCCAATCACCGCGATTTTTTTACTGTGACCTCAGATTGACCTCTTACACAAGTGTACCGAGTTTGGTGAATATACCTTATTTACTTCTGGAGTTATAGCCGTTTTAGTAAAATAGGCTCCTCCCACAACATACATTTTGGCGCCCCTTAGCGACCTTGAATCGAAATTTCAACTTTTTTTCGATAATAATTGATATTCAGACTCCAGAGAACATTTCTGCACTGGTTTGGTTCCGATCGGGCGAAAAACCACAGACTAGTTCGCAAAAGTAGGTTTTTGACAAAATTCAAAATGGCGGAAAATCTATCATGGCGGAAATGAAATCGGAGATATACGTTTTGTTCGTCAGACGTCCAGCTTCCCAATGATATAAGACACTTGAGTCTACGACTTACGGTCTAGGAGTTATGAGCTGTTTCACGCTTTTGGTCGCTATAGCGCCACCTATGGGCCAATCGGGTTCATAATCTCTGAACCTCTCCTCGATTTTTGTACTACCATCTGGCAAAGTTTCAATGCTCTAGCCCTTACGGTTTGGGCTGTACGATGCGTTTTACGGCAGAAGAAAAATAATAATAAAAATCAGGACAATTACAATAGGGTTTCAGCACTTCGTGCTTGAACCCCTAATTAAAGCTGCAAGCAGCATTTATCGGGGCCAAGCACAATCAGAAGACAAGACATGCCAACATTGCTGAAAGTGTCAGACCAACTGCAACAATGAGCAATTAAAGACATTAAAGAGGATTTTAGGCAAAATGCCTGAAAATTCATAGAAACAGTAAATAAAAATATGATGTAATGCATTATCACTTTCGACCAATAGGTGGCGCAGTTACAAAACTGATGTGATGTGGTCAGAGTGAAGTGACAATGACACATACAAAGTTTGGTGTCAATATGTCAAGGCATTGCAGAGATAAAGCCTGAATAGTGCTTTTAGCATCATGCCTCAACTTTGCTGCTGCGCTATACGAAAACGGTTTCGTCAATCGAGACGAAATCGATAACTTTTAGTCGGCACGGTCTGGAGATGATACGATTCGATTTTGGTGAAAATCGGACAAACGGTGTAGGAGGAGTTCGAAAATGTATGTTTTGAATGAAAATCAAGATGGCGGACAGGAAGTTAGGCCAAATAAGGAAAACTTGGTTTCTATGTTCTCGGCTTGACCCAAGGAATCTATTAATACCAGTGGCATTTCAATAGGCAGATTTATTCAAAAGTTATTAGCATTTTTAGAAGTTTTGTTATAACTTTTGACCACTAGGTGGCGCTGTCTTGAAATATGTTGGGTACTTTCAGGAAATGGCGCTGAAGGCACTTTCTGAGTTTCATTAAATAACACCAATGCATTTGTTTAGTATAGCATTTTTATTTCACAAAACTGTATTGAAGTCAATGGGAATTTCATGTTTTGTTCTATTATACCGCCACCAAGAGGCTCAGTCACACCATTTTTTTTACGTGTCCTCAGGGTGAGCCCATACATATGTGTGTCAATTTTGGTGAAACTATTTCAATTCGCTTCGGAGTTATAGACATTTATATGAAAAAACACGTAAAAAATGACTGACACATGACTTTGATTGAATTTTACTACCCCTTACTATCAATATTTTCGCATTTGGGCATTGGCGTATAGCTATCGACCTATGTTTCCAAACTTCTGACGGTGGTTTCGTCTCGATCGGACTAGCGGTTTCGAAGATATAGCCAAATGTTTTTTAAGCGCTAAATCACAACGCTACACAAACCGTAAGGCGAAACCTAGCATGTTTGGTATCGTAGGACTCAGCAAGGATTCAGGAGTCTAATTAGATGATTCTCGTGAAAATAAGTCGACCACTCCCAAAGTTATAAGCATTTGAATAAAAAGATTAACCACTAGGTGGCGCTGTTTTGAAACTTCTCAGGCTCCTTCAGGACATCGTGCTGATGACCCATACCAAGTTTCGTAACAATCCGTTCATGCGTTCTTAAAATACAGCATTTTAGCACAAAATTCAAAATGGCCGACAGTCAAAATGGCCGATATGGTAAAATTCGATATCAGTCGACTCAGCATGTCGCCCTGAATCTAACAAGACCAATTTTATGATTTTTGGACAAACTGTTCAGAAGTTATAAGCAAAAATAGCCATTTTTCATATCTCTGGACCAGTAGGTGGCGCAGCGCCGAAACGCTGCAAGTGGCCTCAGGTCATGCTTGTGATGACATGTACCAAGTTTGGTCTGAATACGATAAAGCGTTGCGGAGATACAGCCTTACGACTGTTTTTACAAGCGCTACGTAAAATTAGTTCGAGCGTTTATCGAAAACGTTTTGACGAATCAACTAGATTTTAATAATTTTTGGTCAGCACTGCCTGAAGATGATCTGGTTCAATTTTCGTGCAAATCGGACAAACCGTCTAGGACGAGTTCGAAAAAGTATCTTTTTTAGAAAATTCAAAATGGCGGCCATATTTGTATGAGGGAAAATGACGACATAGGGTGCAATCGAATCGTCATGAGCTCAGGAATCAGAGGAAAAAAGAATTTTGTTGATTGGCCTTACGGTTAAAAAGTTATTAGCAAAACAAAAGTGAAATTTTGGACAGGTGGTGGCGCTAGAGGGAATGACTTAGACACACCAAAATTGGTGTATTTAATGTTGGGACTGTCCTCTATCAGAATGTCAAACCATTACAACTTTCCCGCAATCGGTTCTATGGGCTGCCATAGACTCCCAGAGTGGAAGAAGAATAATAATAATAATAATAATAATAATAATAATAATAATAAGAACGGGAACAGATACAATAGGTGCCCGCACCTTCGGTGCTTGGCCCCTAAAAATCAGGACAATTACAATAGGGTTTCAGCACTTCGTGCTTGAACCCCTAATTAAAGCTGCAAGCAGCATTTATCGGGGTTCAAGCAGTTAAGGCCTTTAAGGCATTTAAGCACAAAAGCATCAAAAGTTATTAAGATTTATTTAGCAAGCATGTAACCACTGACATAATAGATGGAAAAGACCATTTACAGCCAATACAGGCAGTTTACCATGGGAAATATATGGTTTTAAAGCTTTTTAACAGTTATAGCACCACCTATGGTCCGATCTCCATAAATTTTTTACTTTGACCTCAAATTGAACCCACACACATGTGTACTGAGTTTGGTGAAGATATCTCATTTACTTCTTGAGTTATAGCCAATTTAGTAAAAAAATAGGCTCCTCCCACAACAATTTACCACATTCTAGTATTATTTACTATGATTCTAGCATGATTTACCATAATTTACCATGATATACACCACATTCTAGTATTATTTATTATGATTTACCATGTTTTTAGCGTGATTTACCATGATTTACCACATTGCTAGCAATTATGTGAAATATCAGTACAAATGAAGTGATAAACTCTGACAAAATATGATTGTGCTACAATGGTAATTGTTATATAAGTGATTTTTTAGTGTCTTATTGTTATACAAGTGATTTTTTAGTGTCTAATGAATGCAAAAGCATATGTGAGTAGACTTCATTAATAAGTAGAATGGCCAGCAGAGGGCAGTAGAAGACCACTTATTGGCTCACTTTCACTTTAAACTTCTTGATTTTCACCATTTTTCTGCACTAAAGTAAACCAGTTTTTCCATTTTAACTCCATAATGCATGCTTACACACACACACACACACACACACACACACACACACACACACACACACACACACACACACAAAGACAAATGTTGTTGTTTTTTCAATGCTATTGGGACATGTCATTATGAAAATATATTTGAATGGTCTATAAACATTTCACAAAGTCTTTGTAAACTATTAATCAGATTATTCAAAATTTATTCAGAAACCTAAGACTACATTTCAACTATATGATGTGATCAAAACTGTTTACTGCAAGTCTCCTTCAGGAATCACATTTCTAAATGTGACACAATTGTCAGTAGTAATACTTCAATAGATGAATTCTGACTACATGTGATTGTAAATGTATTTTTTAACAGCAGGGGGCAGTAAAATACCACTTATTGGCTTAATATGCCATTACATTCATATCATTTTCACCTTTTTAACTGTTATAGAGGCAAATTTTCTCCGATCTGTCTGAAATTTTTCATGCTTGTTCAGAGTGATATTTCACATGTTCTGACTTGTTTTTAAGAAGATCTGAGCATCTTAAAAGATATAAGCTTTCGGGGACACTTGGTCAAGGCCACATTTTGAAGTGACCCTATTATAGCCATCCAAATGAAGTAGTTAAACTTTTTCTGATAATTACTGATCTAGAGAGTCCAGAGAATTGTACTGCACTAGTTTTGAACATTATTATATGAAAATTATATGATTATAGATGGAAAAGACCATTTACAGCCAATACAGGCAATTTACCATAGGAAATATATGGTTTTAAAGTTTTTTAACAGTTATAGCGCCACCTATGGTCCGAACTCCATAACATTTCGCATGGTTATTAATGATGTTATGTCACATATGCTCACCAATTTTTGTGAAGTTCTGAGTTTTTATATATGATTTATAGGCTCTTTAGTGTATTTTGCCACACCCATTTTATAAATGACCCTATTACAGCCACCCAAATGCAAAAGTTCAACTTTTTTTCGATAATTATTGATCTAGAGAGTCCAGAGAATTGCCCTAGACTGGTCTGGTTCCGATCGGGCGAAAAACCTAGGACTAGTTCGCAAAAGTAGGTTTTTAACATATTCGCAAATAATTAATGAATGGTTTGACTGACATTAGTGATTCTAGAGGCAAAGTTGTTGAGCATGAGCAGATCTATCAAATGATATGCATTTTGTGACAATAAGTGTAACACCACGTGATTACAGAGCCTTAAAACTCGTTAGCGCCAACTAGTGGCCGATTTCTTTCAAAATTCTTACAGACCTCTAGGGGCTTGAGCCGAACATGCCCACCGAGTTTCGTTCCGATCGGACTTCGTTAATAGGTGCTCAAACCTCATTGGCCAATGGCGGCCATGTTTTTTGAGATACGCCAATATCCTTTTAGACATACATGGCCCCTTGGGCCAAGACACTGCATACCAAATTTCAAGTCATTCGGAAAAACGGTCAGGTGTCTATACGTTTTTTTTGTTTTATAGCGCCACCATGAGGCCAATCGACGCAATTTTTTTACTGTGACCTCAAATTGACCTCCTACATATGTGTACCAAGTTTGGTGAAGATATCTCATTTCGTTCACGAGTTAAAACAATTTTAGTAAAACTGACTCCGCCTCCTTCGAACATTTTTGCGCCCCATAGCGACCATGAATCGAAATTTCAACTTTTTTTCGATAATTATTGATAGTCAGACTCCAGAGAACATTTCTGCACTGGTTTGGTTCCGATCAGACAAAAAACCACAGACTAGTTCGCAAAAGTAGGTTTTTGACAAAATTCAAATTGGCGGAAAAATTTGCATACCGGAAATGAAATCGGAGATATACGTTTTGTCCGCCTTGAGCCAAGGATTACAGTGATATAAGACACTTGAGTCTACGACAAACCGTCTAGGAGTTATTAGCGATTTTATACTTTTGCTTACTATAGCGCCACCTATTGGCCAATCGGGCTCATATTTTGATAACCTCTCCTCGATTTTTGTACTACCATCTGGCAAAGTTTCAATGTTCCAGCTCTTACGGTTTGGGCTGCACGATGCGTTTTACGGCGGAAGAATAATAATAAAAAATATAGCTGCAAGCAGCAATTACCGGGGCCAAGCAGAATAAGACGACAAGACATTTCGACATGTCTGAAAGTGTCAGACCAACTGCAACAATGAGCAATTAAAGACATTTAACCCTCTGAGGTCGAGAAACGCGCCGACGCGTTTTGCTGGATTTTTTTCACATAGCAGCAACATAAACTTAAATTACTCCGTCATTTATGGTTATACAGAAAAAAGAAATATAAAAAAATAATCTGTGACATTTCTACTTTTGTATGTGTCCACTTACAATCAAATCAAAACATTGTGCTTTTGTAAAATAAAGAAAATAAACAGGGTGTGCGTTCTGCCTCTCTGTCGCGGTGAACTTTTTTTTCTTGAGCACGTCTATAAACTGAAACAAAACTCAGCGAATACTTCTCACTCATTTATGAGCCATACACCTTTATACACATTTAAGTGTGTACTTTTAAATGATCGGATTCAAACTGCAAACAAATATTCTCTGTTTAAGTAATTTGTATAAAACCAACAGGATGTCCAGTATCTCAAACGCTTGCTAATTACTTTTTAATTTGACACGCCCACTCGCGCAAAAGAGATTCACATGCAAATCTCCACATGGGACGCGAACGCCCTTGTTACCTCAAACACAAAACACCAAAAAACTTCACAAGTCTCTGCTTTTCGTCGAGTTTGGAAGACACGTCTGAGCTTACATTGGATTTACCCCTAGAAGAAGAAGAACGCGATTTGAAGACAAGAAAGATGTAAGGTAAGAAATTCTTACTTATTAGTTTATGGTATTGTTGCATAAACTTCACATTGCCTTTGAACTGTTGCTAGATACTGTATATGGTGAATATTATACTATTTAGACCCGTGTTTCCTGATAAATACTGTTTGTGGATATCTGCTCAAACATAGATATGTATAACCATAATGTTTAATATTTTGGAGCGCGATGGCGTTTGAATGTATCATATTTTGGAGCGCGCTGTGGGTTTTAATGTATCATATTTTGGAGCGCGATTGCGTTTGAAAGGAAAAGTGCACCAAACATTAGGCTTTATGTTTTTACAATTATCTCATTTCATATCATCATAACGAATGGAAACATTTGAAGTAACATATGATAATCAATATATTTTTCTCTAGCGTAGTTGTTCTTGAAATCTTTTGGAAGATTTAATTTATTGTTATTATTATTTTATGCAGCACTGTGTAGCCTATGCCTACAAGGCACAACAAACCTGGTGTTCATTATATGTTGTTGGAAACGTGTGTGTGTGTGTGTGTGTGTGTGTGTGTGTGTGTGTGTGTGTGTGTGTGTGTGTGTGTGTATTCTGTGAATTTTAAAAATAAATTTTAACCAGAAAAATCTAAAATCGTGCAGCCCTATAGTTTCTCTTGATATCATTATGTTCACAGTTTTTTCTTTTTTTTTTTCTTTCAGGGACCAGATGCAACTGAGTCCTGCTGACTTCAACATTCACATGAGTCTCTGTACATGAACATGGTAAAGTGAAAATCAAACACCTTGGAAATTAAAGGTATGTACAATGTTTTTAGGAATGGCACAAAGGTCTCTGTCTTTGGATCATTGTTTTCAATGTGCTCTTTTGTCATTTGTATTTTTGGATTGTGTAAATAAATCCAAACAATCTAAAAGCCATTCTTTTTTAAATCTCCTCATTCTTTGTGCAAGGTTGCTCTGAATGACAGGGCCTGATCGCTCCTAATAGGGCAGTTAGGGGAGTGTCTTTGTCTTTCTCAGGTGTTAAAAGCTTACATATTCATGAGATGATCACGCCTCTTCACATATGGCTTTGTCACACAAAACACGTCTTAGAAATTTTAAATCAATATATTGTCTTATCTGAATGAGCAGTCAGGGTGATTTTCACATAGTTTTGGAGCAAATATTCTAGGCTATGTCATACAATTTTCAAAAGTCTTGTGAAGAAATAATCAGTATGGGTTTCATGGCCTTATTTCAGTGAGAATTTTTTTTTGTATTTTCACAAACCACGCATAAATGTCATTATCTCAAAACTACAAACTTTTACATACATGCTGCTGATATATTATTGTAGCAGAGTTTGTGCTGAATACAGTGTAATCAGACTTTAGCCATGAAAATGTCACTAGTAACAGAAAAAAAACACAAATGTCAGAGCATGTCAGAACACCTCCATGGCCCAGAAAACAGCTCAGACCTCAGAGGGTTAAAGAGGATTTTAGGTGAAATGGCTGAAAAATAATATAAAAAGTCATTCAAAATATGATTTAATGGATTATCACTTTCGACCAATAGGTGGCGCAGTTACAAAACTGATGTGATGTGGTCAGAGTGAAGTGACAGTGACACATACAAAGTTTGGTGTCAATATGTCAAGGCAATGCAGAAATAAAGCCTGAATAGTGCTTTTGGCATCATGCCTCAACTTTGCTGCTGCGCTATACGAAAACGGTTATGTCTATCGACACGAAATCCATTACTTTTAATCGGCATGGTCTTGAGATGATACGATTCGATTTTGTTGAAAATTGGACAAACGGTCTAGGACGAGTTAAAAAAAGTAGGTTTTGAATGAAAATCAAGATGGCGGACAGGAAGTTAGGCCAAATAAAGAAAACTTATTCTATCTATGTTCTCGGCTTGACCCAAGGAATCTATTAAGACCAGTTGCAGTACAATAGGCCAATGTATTCAAAAGTTATTAGCCTTTTTGGAAATTTTGTTATAACTTTTAATATTTTGTTTTAGTTATTTTGTTATAACTTTGTTATAACGCTGTTTCGAAATATTTTGAGTTCCTTCAGGGGATGGTGCTGATGGCACATTCTGAGTTTCGTAATATTACACCAATGCATTTGTTTAGTATAGCATTTTATTTCACAAAACTGTATTGAAGTCAGTGGGAATTTCATGTTTTGTTCTATTATAGCGCCACCAAGAGGCTCAGTCCCACAATTTTTTTTACGTGTCCTCAGAGTGAGCCCATACATATGTGTATCAATTTTGGTGAAAATATCTCGATTCACTTCAGAGTTATAGACATTTATATGAAAAAACACGTAAAAAATGACTGACTCATGACTTTGATTGGAATTTACTACCCCTAAACATCAATATTTTCGCATTTGGACATTGGTCTTAGCTATCGACCTATGTTTCCAAACTTCTGACGGTGGTTTCGTCTCAATCGGACAAGCGGTTTCGAAGATAAAGCCAAATGTTTTTTTAAGCGCTAAATCACAACGCTACACAAACCGTAAGGCGAAACCTAGCATGTTTAGTATCGTGGGACTTGGCAACGATTCAGGAGTCTAAAGAAATGAGTTTTGTGAAAATAAGTTGATCACATCCAAAGTTATAAGCATTTGAATAAACAAATTCACCATAGGTGGCGCTGTTTCGAAACTTCTCACGCTCCTTCAGGACATCGTGTTGATGACCAATGCTAAGTTTTGTAACAATTCGTTCATGCATTCTTAAAATAAAGCATTTTAGCACAAAATTCAAAATGGCCGACAGCCAAAATGGCCGATTTTGTTGATTGGCCACAAGGTTCAAAAGTTTTTAGCAAAATAAAAGTGAAACTTTGGACAGGTGGTGGCGCTAGTGGGAATGACTTAGAAACACCAAAATTGGTGTATTTAATGTTGGGACTGTCCTCTATCAGAATGTCAAACCAAAACAACTTTCTTGCAATCGGTTCTATGGGCTGCCATAGACTCCCATGGCGGAAGAAGAATAATAAGAACGGGAACAGATACAACAGGTGCCTCACACCTTCGGTGCTTGGCCCCTAATTAAAGCTGCAAGCAGCATTTATTGGGGTTCAAGCAGTTAAGGCCTTTAAGGCCTTTAAGCACACAAGCATCAAAAGACATTAAATTTTATTTAGCAAGCATTTAACAACTGCCATCATAGATGAAAAAGTCCATTTACAGCCAATACAGGCTGTTTGCCATAGGAAATATATGGTTTTAAAGCGTTTTTACAGTTATAGCACCTTTTGCCTAGTTTTCTTATAGTCTTGCCTGATCTCCACCACTTTTATTAGTAGTACTCAAAGTGTGCCCATATATATGTGTCAGATTTGTTGTAAATATTTAATTTTGATAAGGAGTTTAGACAATTATATTCAGTGGCGTAACGAGCCAACACTGGGCCCTTAAGTAGGATTATCAAGGCGGGCCCCTTGATGACGCAATTGATGACATTGATGACGCAATGTCCGCGAGTAGGCTACCATGAATAGGGCAGGATATGATCATACACAGCATATAAGAGATGAGATGACTAACAAAATCAGGAGTAGCCTACGCTCACCAAAAACAAAACAAAAAAACAACAAAAAAACAATGGGGACAGCGCATTATAAAACATTGTTAGGCCTAGGTCCAAATACATGAAAAAGATGCTCTCTTACATTATAGCGGGATTTTCCGGGCTTTCCTATGTGCAACTGCAAAGTTGTCGATTAGATCAGGATTGTGCGCACAGGCATTCTCAATTGACCCTTCGCAGGGAGTTTGATTGACAGGCGATCTGACTAATCATAATCCGCCATTTTGTCCAACAAAGCAGTCAGGAGAGTTAGTAGATTAACATAGGAGGAATTAAATTTGAAAAACAAAGTGTTCTGACGTCTTAGCACTTTAAAACAACATTCCTTTTATGTTCATTCATGTTTATTTTAATGCTATAAATTAACTAGAAGGAAGAGATGATCGGTTCACAAGCAGCTTTAACTGAGCCTCGAGTCTACAGCGATCTGTCAGACACATTAAGGAGTCACAAAACGGTATTTATTGTTTAAATGTCTCTAAAAAATGACTACATTTGAAAGGTGAGACTTTGTTTCACAGAGTATCTGCACATTTTTGCTCAACAAATTGAATGACTTTTAAGACCTTCAAGAATAAAAATTAAGACCATTACCACGGCAAACATATATATAAAAACTACACTCTAGGCTGTTCAGGTTAACAAAGCACATTTGTATTTGAGCAACAGTGCAAATAGTCAGTGTATATTTAGCAACATAAAGTGCATGTCAGGCAACTGCCTTCTCAATACAACAACAATACTGCTGTAAATAACGTACAAACAGCACATAACAAATCAAATTGTAAATGACAAGTTAAACACAGTCCAAAAAATGGATGGAGTAAAAAAGGGAATTAGTTTCCAAACAACAGCAAAGAATTTGAAATTGTCAATTCAAATTGACAATTTGAATTTGTGTCCCAGCAAATTGCTCAGCATGCTCTTTTTGCAGGAGATTCATAAATTTCCAATTAACAGAGGGTCCATCCATTGACATTGAGAGCATATTCCTGAGATTTAGTTCCTTTGTACATTCCTAAAAATATGAAAAACACAACCCCTAACCCTAACCCTTATACAAACATAAAAACTGCCAACTTATTCCTAAAGCAATGATACCAAGAGAATTTTATTAAGATAGCCTATGTCTGTCAAATATTTAAATAAAGTAAGTTTAGTTTACCATAAGATAAGGTGTGCAAACATAAACATCCAGAAAAATTGCCTTATGCTAGTGCTGGGCGGTATGACCAAAAATACATATCACAGTATTTTGCTAAATTATAGTCTACCGGTTTCACGGTAAATGACTTTTTTTTTTCTTCTTTTTTTTCTTTTTTTTTTTTTAAGCATGACTGGGTGTTAACCACATTTTCTACTGAGTGAGAGAGGAAATACTGCAGTAGATTGACTTAGAATGCCCTAATTTACTGTAATGAGTGAATATTATAGAAAACCTCCACACTAGTATTAATACAGGTTTGCAAGGCTCTTTACAAAGAGGTGCCAGCAGGAGGCGCTTTAGGAGCGGCAGAAATAGCGGTTTCCCCGGTAACGGCTGTACACAAAGCAAAGCTCATAAACGCTGCTTTATCAGGAAAGATAAAGAAAGATTCAATCGTAACAACGAAACTTTTCTAAAGATCGTCAGTTCACTTCAGATACATTCATATAAAAACACCCGTGCCGCGTGAAAAAGGACCCTCTCAAACAGTGTTACCCAGCGACGCGTTCCGAACGTTATTTAAGCGACATGCCTATTAGACAGTGACGTGCGCTGGTGAAATAACGTTAGCATGGAAAATAGTTTCTCCAGACATATCTTTCTTTCATTTTGCCCAGATGAAATTTAATGCCGCCCATATGAAATTTAATGCCACTCTTCGAAAATTAGCGAAATTTATTACATTTTAAGACCTTAAAAAACTTATATTTTATTTAAGACATTTTAATACTGTTTAAGGATCCGCGGAGACCCTGTTTCATATCAAAAGTACTTGTCTGTCAGCGCGCAGTCTTTTTTCTGATCCGCAATGTATTTTTCACTGCGTGAGAACTTGGTGTGGTGTGAGAGTGGCGTCGCTTGTCAGACATAGCAACAGTAACTAAAGTGGGCGGGTCTTTGCGAACGGTTATTGACAGTATGGACGGGGATTCGCCAGTCCCGATACAAAACAAATTTGTTCGCCTGTCCATCACAATCCATCATTGTTCGTTTCAAACATGTCAGCATCAAAATAATCCATGGGTGAAATTGATTGGATTTTTTTTTTTTTTTTTTTTTGTTCCTATCATATTTTTAACATTTGGCATTATTGTTTAGCTATTTACCTATGTTTTCAAATTTCCTTTGTTTTTTTGTTGTTGTCTAGATCAGACTAACGGCTTTGAAGATAACCAAAAATGTTTAAAGCTCTAAATGACACTTACAAAAACCATAAGGCGAAACCTGGCATGTTTGGTATTGTTGGACTTGGCAAGGATTCTTAGGAGGTCACTCCTGTGAAAAAAACACGGGCTTTCTTGAAACTTCTAAGGGTCCTTCAAGGCTTTGTGCCAATGACCTATACTGAGTTTTTTGAGATACACCAATGTTCTCATAGACTATCATGGCACCCTGGACAAAGACACTGCGTGCCAATTTTCAGTAGACTAACGGTTGGGTGCGCTTATAGCTATTTTCATGATTTTTTTCACTGTTATAGCGCCACCAAGTGGCCAATTGTCACGATTTTTTTCATGTCAACTCAGATTGAGCTTATGAACATGTGTCCCAAGTTTTGCGAAAATATCTCTTTCTGTTCACAAGTTATAACCGTTTTATAGTGCCACCTAGTGGCCAATTGTCATGATTTCTTTTCACGTGACCTCAGAATGAGCTCATGAACATGTGTCCCAAGTTTTGCGAAAATATCTCTTTCTGTTCACAAGTTATAACCGTTTTATAGTGCCACCTAGTGGCCAATTGTTGCGATTTTTTTCAAGTGATCTCAGATTGTGCTCAGGAAGATGTGTCCCAAGTTTAGCAAAAAAATCTCTTTCCGTTCACAATTTATAACCATTTTAGTAAAAGTGGCCATGGTGCCATCAAAGATTTTGGTTCCCCTTATCGACCATTAATTGAAATTTAGAATTTTTTGGATGATTATTGATTGTCAGACTCCAGGGAATATTCTTGTAGTGGTTTGGTTCCGATCGGGCGAAAAACCAAGGAGAAGTTTGCAAAAATAGGTTTTACAAAAAAATGCAATTTACTCGAAATTGGCGCCTGAAGGGCGAGCAAATCGGAGATAGCCATTTTGCCCGCCTTGAGCCAAGGATTCCAACGACATAAGACACTTGATCCTGGGACAAACGGTCTAAGAGTTATGGGCGATTTTGTACTTTTGGACGCTGTAGCGCCACCTATGGGCCATTCGGGGTCATACTCTGATAGGTTGTCCCCAAATTGAGGCCTACCATCTGGACAGGTTTCACGTCTCTAGGCCTTACGGTTTGGCCTGCACGATGCGTTTTACGAATCCTTACAATTACAATAGGGTTTCAGCATTTCATGCTTGAACCCCTAATAAGAATGAAGGCTTTTTGCCAGTTATAGCGCCACCTATGGTCAGATCTCCATGAAACTCTGCATGCTTCCTCACCATGTTCTGACACATATGCTGATCAATTTTGGTGAAGTTCTGAGTTTTCATTTGGGATTTATAGGCTTTTTTAGTGTATTTTGCCATGCCCCTTTTCTAAATGACCCTGTTACAGCCACCCAAATGCAAAAGTTCAACTTTTTTTCGATAATTACTGATCTAGACAGTCCAGAGAAATGTCCTAGACTGGTTTGGTACCGATCTGGCGAAAAACCTAGGACTAGTTCGCAAAAGTAGGTTTCGGACAAAATTCGACATAGCAGAAACATTTTCGGGCCTAAATCGAAATTGGAGATAGCCATTTTGTCCGCCTTGAGCCAGGGATCACATTGGTGTAAGACACTTGAGTCTAGGACAAAAGGAGTCTAGGAGTTATGGGCGATTTAGTACTTTTGCACTAAATCTGTAGCTGTAGCAAAACGTAAAATTTGTTTGCGCGGTATTCGAGAACGGTTTGACGAATCAACACGAATTCCATAACTTTTTGTCGGTACAGTGTGGAGATGATACGATTCGATGTTGGTGAAAATCGGACAAACGGTCTAGGAGGAGTTCGAAAAAGTAGGTTTTGACAAAAAATCAAGATGGCGGACAGGAAGTTCGGCCAAATATGGCAAACTTGGTATCTATGTTCTCAGCGTGACCCAGGGAATCTATTAAGACCAGTGGCATTTCAATAGGCAGATTGATTCAAAGGTTATTAGCCTTTTTGGAAATGTTGTTATAACTTTTGACCACAAGGTGGCGCTGTTTCGAAACTTCTCACGATCCTTCAGGGCATCGTGCTGATGACCCATACCATGTTTCGTAACAATCCATTCATGCGTTCTTAAAATACAGCATTTTAGCACAAAATTCAAAATGGCCGACAGCCAAAATGGCCGATATGGTAAAATTGGATATCAGTCGACTCAGCATGTTGGCCTGAATCTAACGAGACCAATTTGATGATTTTTGGGCAAACTGTTCAGAAGTTATAAGCAAAAATAGCCATTTTTCATATCTCCGGACCAGTAGGTGGCGCTGCGCCGAAACGCAGCATGTAGCCTCAGGTCATGCTTGTGATGACATGTGCCAACTTTGGTCTGAATCCAATAAAGCGTTGCGGAGATACAGCCTTACGTCTGTTTTCGCAAGCGCTACGTAAAATTTGTTTGTGGGTTTTTTCGAAAATTGCTAAGCGAATCAACTTGAATTCCATAACTTTTTGTCGCCATGGTCTGTAGATGATCTGATTCAATTTTCATGGAAATTGGAGCAACGGCCTAGGAGGAGTTCGAAAAAGTAGCTTTTTCGGAAAATTCAAAATGGCGGATAACTTTTCTTGACGGAAAATGACGTCATTGGGTGCAATCGAATCGTCATGAGGTCAGGAATCAGAGGAAAAACGAATTTTGTTTCTAGCCCTTGTGGTTCAAAAGTTATTAGCATAAACATGAGTGCAAATTTGGGCAGCTGGTGGCGCTAGAGGGAATGAGTTGGAGACTCCAAATTTGCTATGGTGACTGTTCAGTCTGTCCTCTATCAGTGTGCCAAATTGCACAACTTTCCCGCAAGCGGTTCTATGGGCTGCCATAGACTCCCAGAGCGGAAGAAAAAGAAGAATTATTTTTGGTACGCTAACAGATACAATAGGTGCCTACGCACATTCTGTGCTTGGCCCCTAATAATAAGGGAACCTTTTTGCCATTTATAGCGCCACCTATGGTCCGATCTGCATGAAACTTGGCACGCTTGTTCACCATGTCATGACACATATGCTCAGCGATTTTCGTGATGTTCTGAGTTTTTGTTTAGGATTTATAGGCTTTCGACTGTATTTTGCCCCGCCCAAAATGCAATTTACTCGAAATTGGCGCCTGAAGGGCGAGCAAATCGGAGATAGCCATTTTGCCCGCCTTGAGCCAAGGATTCCAACGACATAAGACACTTGATCCTGGGACAAACGGTCTAAGAGTTATGGGCGATTTTGTACTTTTGGACGCTGTAGCGCCACCTATGGGCCATTCGGGGTCATACTCTGATAGGTTGTCCCCAAATTGAGGCCTACCATCTGGACAGGTTTCACGTCTCTAGGCCTTACGGTTTGGCCTGCACGATGCGTTTTACGAATCCTTACAATTACAATAGGATTTCAGCATTTCATGCTTGAACCCCTAATAAGAATGAAGGCTTTTTGCCAGTTATAGCGCCACCTATGGTCAGATCTCCATGAAACTCTGCATGCTTCCTCACCATGTTCTGACACATATGCTGATCAATTTTGGTGAAGTTCTGAGTTTTCATTTGGGATTTATAGGCTTTTTTAGTGTATTTTGCCATGCCCCTTTTCTAAATGACCCTGTTACAGCCACCCAAATGCAAAAGTTCAACTTTTTTTCGATAATTACTGATCTAGACAGTCCAGAGAAATGTCCTAGACTGGTTTGGTACCGATCTGGCGAAAAACCTAGGACTAGTTCGCAAAAGTAGGTTTCGGACAAAATTCGACATAGCAGAAACATTTTCGGGCCTAAATCGAAATTGGAGATAGCCATTTTGTCCGCCTTGAGCCAGGGATCACATTGGTGTAAGACACTTGAGTCTAGGACAAAAGGAGTCTAGGAGTTATGGGCGATTTAGTACTTTTGCACTAAATCTGTAGCTGTAGCAAAACGTAAAATTTGTTTGCGCGGTATTCGAGAACGGTTTGACGAATCAACACGAATTCCATAACTTTTTGTCGGTACAGTGTGGAGATGATACGATTCGATGTTGGTGAAAATCGGACAAACGGTCTAGGAGGAGTTCGAAAAAGTAGGTTTTGACAAAAAATCAAGATGGCGGACAGGAAGTTCGGCCAAATATGGCAAACTTGGTATCTATGTTCTCAGCGTGACCCAGGGAATCTATTAAGACCAGTGGCATTTCAATAGGCAGATTGATTCAAAGGTTATTAGCCTTTTTGGAAATGTTGTTATAACTTTTGACCACAAGGTGGCGCTGTTTCGAAACTTCTCACGATCCTTCAGGGCATCGTGCTGATGACCCATACCATGTTTCGTAACAATCCATTCATGCGTTCTTAAAATACAGCATTTTAGCACAAAATTCAAAATGGCCGACAGCCAAAATGGCCGATATGGTAAAATTGGATATCAGTCGACTCAGCATGTTGGCCTGAATCTAACGAGACCAATTTGATGATTTTTGGGCAAACTGTTCAGAAGTTATAAGCAAAAATAGCCATTTTTCATATCTCCGGACCAGTAGGTGGCGCTGCGCCGAAACGCAGCATGTAGCCTCAGGTCATGCTTGTGATGACATGTGCCAACTTTGGTCTGAATCCAATAAAGCGTTGCGGAGATACAGCCTTACGTCTGTTTTCGCAAGCGCTACGTAAAATTTGTTTGTGGGTTTTTTCGAAAATTGCTAAGCGAATCAACTTGAATTCCATAACTTTTTGTCGCCATGGTCTGTAGATGATCTGATTCAATTTTCATGGAAATTGGAGCAACGGCCTAGGAGGAGTTCGAAAAAGTAGCTTTTTCGGAAAATTCAAAATGGCGGATAACTTTTCTTGACGGAAAATGACGTCATTGGGTGCAATCGAATCGTCATGAGGTCAGGAATCAGAGGAAAAACGAATTTTGTTTCTAGCCCTTGTGGTTCAAAAGTTATTAGCATAAACATGAGTGCAAATTTGGGCAGCTGGTGGCGCTAGAGGGAATGAGTTGGAGACTCCAAATTTGCTATGGTGACTGTTCAGTCTGTCCTCTATCAGTGTGCCAAATTGCACAACTTTCCCGCAAGCGGTTCTATGGGCTGCCATAGACTCCCAGAGCGGAAGAAAAAGAAGAATTATTTTTGGTACGCTAACAGATACAATAGGTGCCTACGCACATTCTGTGCTTGGCCCCTAATCAGGACAATTACAATAGGGTTTCAGCACTTCGTGCTTGAACCCCTAATAATTAAAGCTGCAAGCAGCATTTATCGGGGTTCAAGCATTTAAGGCCTTTAAAGCACATAAGCATTTAAGACATTACATTTTATTTAGCAAGCTTTTAACCACTGAAATAATAGATGGAAAAATCCATTTACAGCCAATAAAGGCAATTTACCATAGGAAATACATGGTTTTCAAACCTTTTTGCCAGTTATAGCGCCACCTATGGTCCAATCTCCATGAAACTCTGCATGCTTCTTCACCATTTTATGACACATATGCCCACCAATTTTCGTGAAGTTCTGAGTTTTTATTTATGATTTATAGGCATTTTAATGTATTTTGCCAAGCCCCTTTTATAAATTACCCTATTACAGCCACCCAAATGCAAAAGTTCAACTTTTTTTCGATAATTATTGATCTAGAGAGTCCAGAGAATTGTCCTAGACTGGTCTGGTTCCGATCGGGCGAAAAACCAGGGACTAGTTCGCAAAAGTAGGTTTTTAACATATTCATGAATATTTAATGAACGGTTTGATTGACAGCAATGGTTCTTGAGGCAAAGTTGTTCAGCATGAGCAGATCTATCAAATGATATGCATTTTGTGATGATAAGTGTAACACCACGTGATTACAGAGCCATAAAACTCGTTAGCGCCAACTAGTGGCCGATTTCTTTCAAAATTCTTACAGACCTCTAGGGGCTTGAGCCGAACATGCCCACCGAGTTTCGCTCCGATCGGACTTCGTTAACGGTGCTCAAATTTCATTGGCCAATGGCGGCCATGTTTTTCGAGATACGCCAATATCCTTTTAGACATACATGTCCCCTTGGGCCAAGACACTGCATACCAAATTTCAAGTCATTCGGAAAAACGGTCAGGTGTCTATACGTTTTTATTGTTTTATAGCGCCACCATGAGGCCAATCGACGCAATTTTTTTACTGTGATCTCAAATTGACCTCCTACATATATGTACCAAGTTTGGTGAAGATATCTCATTTCGTTAACGAGTTATAACAATTTTAGTAAAACTGACTCCGCCTCCTTCGAACATTTTGGCACCCCATAGCGACCTTGAATCGAAATTTCAACTTTTTTTCGATAATTATTGATCTTCAGACTCCAGAGAACATTTCTGCACTGGTTTGGTTCCGATCGGACAAAAAACCACAGACTAGTTCGCAAAAGTAGGTTTTTGACAAAATTCAAAATGGCGGAAAAATTTGCATACCGGAAATGAAATCGGAGATATACGTTTTTTCCGTCTTGAGCCAAGGATTACAGTGATATAAGACACTTGAGTCTACGACAAACCGTCTAGGAGTTATTAGCGATTTTATACTTTTGCTTACTATAGCGCCACCTATTGGCCAATCGGGGTCATAATTTGATAACCTCTCCTCGATTTTTGTACTACCTTCTGGCAAAGTCTCAAGTCTCCAGCACTTACGGTTTGGGCTGCACGATGCGTTTTACGGCGGAAGAATAATAATAATTAAAGCTGCAAGCAGCATTTATCGGGGTTCAAGCATTTAAGGCCTTTAAGCACATAAGCATTTAAGACATTACGTTTTATTTAGCAAGCTTTTAACCACTGAAATAATAGATGGAAAAATCCATTTACAGCTAATACAGGCAATTTACCATAGGAAATACATGGTTTTCAAACCTTTTTGCCAGTTATAGCGCCACCTATTGTCCAATCTCCATGAAACTCTGCATGCTTCTTCACCATGTTATGACACATATGCCCACCAATTTTCGTGAAGTTCTGAGTTTTTATTTATGATTTATAGGCATTTTAATGTATTTTGCCAAGCCCCTTTTATAAATTACCCTATTACAGCCACCCAAATGCAAAAGTTCAACTTTTTTTCGATAATTATTGATCTAGAGAGTCCAGAGAATTGTCCTAGACTGGTCTGGTTCCGATCGGGCGAAAAACCAGGGACTAGTTCGCAAAAGTAGGTTTTTAACATATTCATGAATATTTAATGAACGGTTTGATTGACAGCAATGGTTCTTGAGGCAAAGTTGTTCAGCATGAGCAGATCTATCAAATGATATGCATTTTGTGATGATAAGTGTAACACCACGTGATTACAGAGCCATAAAACTCGTTAGCGCCAACTAGTGGCCGATTTCTTTCAAAATTCTTACAGACCTCTAGGGGCTTGAGCCGAACATGCCCACCGAGTTTCGCTCCGATCGGACTTCGTTAACGGTGCTCAAATTTCATTGGCCAATGGCGGCCATGTTTTTCGAGATACGCCAGATTCCTTTTAGACATACATGGCCCCTTGGGCCAAGACACTGCATACCAAATTTCAAGTCATTCGGAAAAACGGTCAGGTGTCTATACGTTTTTATTGTTTTATAGCGCCACCATGAGGCCAATCGACGCAATTTTTTTACTGTGCTCTCAAATTGACCTCCTACATATATGTACCAAGTTTGGTGAAGATATCTCATTTCGTTCACGAGTTATAACAATTTTAGTAAAACTGACTCCGCCTCCTTCGAACATTTTGGCACCCCATAGCGACCTTGAATCGAAATTTCAACTTTTTTTCGATAATTATTGATCTTCAGACTCCAGAGAACATTTCTGCACTGGTTTGGTTCCGATCGGACAAAAAACCACAGACTAGTTCGCAAAAGTAGGTTTTTGACAAAATTCAAAATGGCGGAAAAATTTGCATACCGGAAATGAAATCGGAGATATACGTTTTTTCCGTCTTGAGCCAAGGATTACAGTGATATAAGACACTTGAGTCTACGACAAACCGTCTAGGAGTTATTAGCGATTTTATACTTTTGCTTACTATAGCGCCACCTATTGGCCAATCGGGGTCATAATTTGATAACCTCTCCTCGATTTTTGTACTACCTTCTGGCAAAGTCTCAAGTCTCCAGCACTTACGGTTTGGGCTGCACGATGCGTTTTACGGCGGAAGAATAATAATAAAAATCAGGACGATTACAATAGGGTTTCAGCACTTCGTGCTTGAACCCCTAAAAATCAGGACGATTACAATAGGGTTTCAGCACTTCGTGCTTGAACCCCTAAAAATCAGCACAATTACAATAGGGTTTCAGCATTTCATGCTTGAACCCCTAATTACATAACTTGGTCCTTGATTGTCAATATATATAAGTCCCATTAATGACTTCAAAGCTACACATGGGCTTCAGGTCTCACCGCAAGGCAAATGTCCCTTTGCTTTCATCTCAGTACAAAAAACAACATCACAGCAGAATGCAAAGACATCAGGATAAATACAATTATTATATGTCTAACAATGTGCCCACTTGTCAGTTGCTCATGTTTTGTAGGAAAAAAAAGTATTTATTTAACAAGGCCATATTATGCTCTTTTAGAAAGTCTGGATTTTGTTTTGGGGTTTTCTAGAATTGGTTTCAATGCTTGAATGTTCAAAAATACACATTATTTTTCACATCTTTTACATTGTTGCAGCACCTCTCTTCCCAGTCTGTCAGTAACACTGTTTAGATCCTGTGTCGCTGAAGCCCCTCCTTCTGAAAAGCGCAATGTGCTCTGATTGGTCAGCTGGACCAGTGTGATGTGATTGGTCAACCGCTTTGTGCGTGTTTGGGAAATATAAACAACAGTTTATATGGGTAGGGTAAATGCAAAGTTTTGCTAACTAGAAGTACAGAACTGCTGTTACTTGCTGGTTCAGCTGATATTTTCTCATCACGGCTCCCTGATGTTTCAGAGAATAGTACAGTGTGTAGAGTAAGAAAGTATTTCACGTCAGAAAGAATGTGATCACCATAAAATATCATGTAACTTCACTTGATTTATACGGATAAATAAAATAGATTTAGGTACCACTTTATTTGAAAGTGACATAGTTACATGTTACATGTACTTACTATACTGATAACAGTAAATTATGCACAATTACAAGTAACTAACCCTAAACCAAAACCTAACCCTGACCGTAACTCTATAAAGTACATGAAGTTAATTAAGTGCAATGCAATTACGTCGATTACACTATATTTTAAGGTGTCATTGTTACATTGCAATTATATATTTAATTAAGTACTGATAAATATTAATTAACAACATGTACTTACAATAGGGTTAGGGTTTGGTTGAGGGTTAGTTGCATGTAATTATGCATCATTTACTGTTATTGCGATGGTAAGTAGATGTAACTTATGGAACAAGGACACAGTAAAATAAAGTGTTACCAGTGTAACCTATATTTATTTTACAAATTAAAACATGACACAATAATATTATAATACTAATAGTCAATGTGACTGCTGTAAATTAGAGTTGTTTATTGATGAATAATTGAATTACTTGAATGATATGCTGATTAATCAAACAAATTACTAGCAATTAATATTAATATTTGCTGAGAAAAGCCCCAAAATGAGACTTACTTAAGATATAATAGTATTGTGGCAGATGCTTTGGAAAAAAGTCAAAAAGTGGCTCATTTTCATATTACTGAATATCATATAAGCTGTGATAGAAAATTTTGGTAGAGATTTGTCAGTAGTCTCCTAACTTCAGTATGAAAATGTGCTTGCTGTCTGGCAAAATATACACCCATGACTCATATATAGTCATATTTCTGGATGAAAAAAAAAAGCAGAAAAAAAAGTCTTAGACTCTTTATTTAGAAGCCTGCTGTCAATGCCATTATTAATGCCTGGATTTCATATTACACCACACTGCACCCTGTGATATCAATTAAATTCACATTATATCTGAGATTGTTATAACTACAAGGCCTTGAAGCATAAGGGATCAAGTGAAATTCAATAAAAAATTATTTGCCTTCTGCTTCAGAGAGATCTAATTTCATGCTAAAATGCTTGTGAAATAATGGTTAAACCTCTTGAAATCTAGAGTATATATTGTGTTCTCAATGCGTAGAGTAGAATAAACACATTCTGAAAGGGGAACTTATGAATTCAACTTACATTGCACAACAAAACTCGAACAAGACGACAATGAACCCATATATTATGTCCTGAATTTAAAAGTCTGAACAATCGTTCATATCAAATTAATTTCTGATAATACAATATAAGGTAACACTTTATTTTACAGTGTCCTTGTTTCACATGTAGTTACTGTAATAATAACAAATATGCATACTTACATGTAACTAACCCTAAACCAAACCCTAGACCTATAAGTACATGCAGTTTATTACTCAGTACTTGAATGTGTAATTACACTGAAACAAGGCCGGCTTAAAATAAAGTGTAACCCAATATAATCAAATTAATATATGTAATATATAAATTATGATGAAAAAAAATCATATGCTATTTCTTAGTCAGAAATGCCATATCTCAGTTTTGACCTCCCAATGAACTTATATTTAGCCCATAGAGTAAACAATATGGAAATTCCCATGCATCACTAATGATCGCAATGGTTCCAAAAGTCTGCAAAACTAAACTTGGACTTGATACGAGCCACCAGTGTGGACAAGCAGACCCTTGCTACACATCCAGCCCTGCTATTTACACCACAAGATAATTATCCAGATTGCTAATGCCCGATTTGGAGCCGACATAGACGCCCATCCATTTAGTTAACTTTGCCAGCAGATCTTTCATGGCAGAAGAAATCCATTCCAATATGTCTAGTTACACACACTTATTATTTTCATCAGTCATCCTCTCGCACAATCTTTGCCTTCAACCTTCCCTAGTCACATAACTTCATGTTGATTGTTTTCATTTCTGTAAACTATATTTGCCCAAGGATAATGAGAAGGAAAATTCAGCGTACAGGGAAAAAACAACACCGAACAACAAAACTGAAAAGAGTTTGTGGATAATGAGACTCTTAATGAGAGGATGATGGAATGCCCAAAATGGTACTTGATGGAATATTAAAATTGTAAGGTTTGGAGCTGTGAATGCTTCATACACAGTTAAAATTAAGGGAACAGCTGAATGCTGATCATATTGCTGCAGAGAGAATCTGCATGTTTAATAAGCACGTTTATAATTTACAAAAATCTCCTGTATACTACCGTTCAAAAGTTTGGGGTCGATAATATGTTTCAATGTTTTTGAAGAAAAGTTATTTATGCTCACCAAGGCATACATTTTGTATTATTACAAATGCTTTTACCGTCACTTTGGATCAATGCATCCAAGTATTAATTTATAAAAAAATATATAATCTTACTGACCCCAAACCTTTGAGCAGAAGTGTGTTTAAATATAAAACCTACTGTATGTAGAATGTCTTCTTATAACCATAAAACTTTTCAGGTTTCTACATTATTCACATACTTGCCAAACTTTCTTTGCACCACTAAACAAACAAAGAGATCCAGAGAAGGAGGGAGGGAGAAAGAGAGCAGAAGAGAATTAAATGCTGCTTGAGTGATGGCAGATGACCAGAGGCAGAAAGACACATCAGTTATTCACAGTCTCTAATGATCTCATGTCTCTGCCGAGGACATTTTCCGAGAAAAAGCCACATTTAACAAACCAAGGCGGTCTCATATGGGAAACTACGTTTTTTTTTGTTTTTTTTTGTACCTCCAAAACATCACTCTGGTGACATTCAATAAAAAGCCTTTGCAATCTTAGATATTATCCCATTTGAGTGGTGCAAACATGTGGCTTCAACCGCAATATATTGTAATATATTGTATAATCCCAACCACTGCAGAACATATAGTGATGATCATTTCAAAAACTATTATCTAAGATATCTAATATTATCTAAGTATTCCAAGACTTCTGATACCATATGATAGCTTTGCATTATCAACCCCCCTCTATGCCAAATCTTTTTCAAAAAGACACTGGAGTTGCAAACTGCATTACCCTGCAACCTTTAGAGAAGGTAGAGAAAGTTGCAGACCTTCAGTTGAGTTTTGTTTTCAGAAGTGGGTGTGTTAATTCTCAGAATTAATGATAACTTAATCAGTTCAAGTGAAGAAATCCCTAAAATAAAGTTTCTTGACACCTCAAAGCGAGTTCAGAATCCACCTACGCTACTTTGTTTTGAAGCAAACCTGACAAAGAAACCCCATAATTAGCTGATATTATGCTGAAAAAAAGCACAATTTTACTCAGACAGCAGACTACTTTGACATATTATGCGTGGATGAATTAATTCTCTCAACAGATTACAGGTCAGAAGTGCGGAGGGATGAAAAGATGAGCTTCAAGCTGTCTTATTGTCAAACATGCATATATTAAAATATCAAAAGCATCTCTGCAATAACACAGTCAAAGTTTGCAATTGCAAGTAACTTGTTTTCTCATCATCTGTTCAATGTACAAAGTAACTGTGCAGTCCAAATGCTGCTGCATTGTTTGCTCATTTCAAGCCAGATTGCAAACTTTACAGAACAATCTAAAATGTAATAACCACACAATTTATTGTCATCCATCGTCACTCTCAAGTCAGAGAAATGAGCGGCCCACATGACATGGCACAATTTAGATTTTTAAAGATTGCTCGGTATTGGCAACAAAAAACATTTGTAACAGCAGATGCTTTTTTGGATAATTGGCTGTTTACGTGTCTGATTAAAAAAGCGAGATTGTTATTAGCAGACGTCTACAGGCTGTAAACTCCTCTGTTATTTCACTGATCAGCCGAACATCTTAATTTGATACCATGACACAATGTTTCATTAATTTCTCCTAATGAGAGAGCAAAGCTAGCTAAGCGACGGGTGCAGCATGACATTTATCATTATTTATCATATGCGTATTCAACCAAGAACCCTCCACTTCTGCTGTGCTGTGAAAGACGACTTCTGCTGTGATTAGGGTGCCAACATGAAGCCACCATTTGGGGCCAAATCGATGGTATCCAATCTAACTAGAGTGCAAGATTGAGAATATCCTCCTATGTTGTTCAGTCATTCATTAATTTATTCACAAACAAACAAATTTGTGTTGTAATTTAACGCAGTATAAAGGTATAAATCACTGAGAGTAAAAATTTTCCATTTTTGACTATCTTTTAAGATTCATATATTATCAAATTGATTTCTGCCATTTGGTTAAAGAAGATACAACATTCAGACCGAAACAAACAAACTGATATCACAAAACATCACAGAATTGATCCAGTCCATTGCTACAGGTACTTACTGTTGTTTGTGCTGTAGATTTCCCTCCAAATCAATGATGTCACTTCCTGGAGGATGATGTCATTTAGAACTGCCTGTTGATACTTTTTTACTTTTAAATTTTTTTTTTCGTTGAATTTAATAAAAACAAATTATCGTAAGTGGTTGCACACAATTGATTTTAGCTACATTTAAACAAATGCATTAAGTTGAACTTAATCAATTTTAGTTCAACTTAATGCATTTGTTTAAATGTAGCTCAAATCAATTGTGTGCAACCACTTACGATATTTTTTTTAATTAAATTCAACAAATCATTTTTTTCAGTGTACCCAAAATGACAATAAAATAATTTTCCCCAAAATAAAATAAAATAACACACCCTAAAGTAAAATAAAAGACAATAAAATAATATTCCCTCAAATAAAATAATAGAATATACCCTATTATAAAATAAAATAATAAAATAAAATAATGGGAAGTAGGAAAAACTATATAAACTACTAAATTATCATGAATATATCCCGAAATGTTAAGATATACAAATGTTTTCAGCACAGGCAAGATCCATTTAACATTATAGGATGTTGTTGTAATGTGTGTGGTGGCAAACAAAATTCTATCACTGAAAAAGAGACAAACATTTCCAATAGTCTTTGATGAGGTTTATTTTCTTGCGGTCTAAACGGTCAGCAGTCATACCGTCACACAGAGTGGTTGAAGAGTGTGACAGAGGGCATCCTTCCTCTTTTATAGTCTTGACTCCCAGAATGTTATCTTTCTAGGCCAATGATGGTATTTTCAACCATATGTGGAACATTCTCAGACTTGTTCATCATATTTTATCCTTGGGTGGAGGCCCTCCTGTCACGACCAACACTCTTTACCCTTCCAATACAATTCCATATTAGAATAAGGTTTGTGTGTGCTCTTTTACTGTCATATGATGGTCACACACATAAAGATAACATTTCTTCGACACTTGCAATACATAATAATTCACTAACACATGTCCTTCTTTGCCCTGTCCCTCCTGTCCGTTACAGCTCTCCAGGGATAGAAAAGCATGAATATCCCTTTAACACTGTATGATGAAATCCACATACAAGGAAATATTTCCGTGTAAGTGTTTATTGCTCATGCTAGCAAGATAAATACATCACACACTTTCCTGACCAGGTGGGTCTTTCATTCCCTGAAGCTCTGCATGTGCTGTGCCATTCCAGAGATTAGCTCAGCGTCAGTGTGTGTGAAAGGACAGTGTGTGCTGGGTAAGAGGGGTAAACCCATGCTTAGAGGCCAAAACATTGTGGTCCTCAAGGGGTTGCTGGGATGGGCTGGATATATGTCCTATCAGCACTTTGCAAAACAGCAGATTACTCCAGTACAGTGTGCCTGTCACAGCAGGGAAATAAGAAAAAGCTCTGAGGCAAAAAAAAACAACATTCTATTTATAATAGGAAAAAAAATGAGACTGACTTAGATGCCATGGTGTAAACATAAATTGATTGCAAAAAAAAAAAAAAAATATATACATTATATATATATATATATATATATATATATATATATATATATATATATATATATATATATATATATATATATGTGTTGATATATATATATATATCTTAAACTAAAGTATATTCAACTAGGCTGAATCTCACCAGCCATCTGTCTGTCCATGGCTACATTGTATTTTATTGAATTTTGCTTCCAGTTTGGCTTGCAGACTCAAGTAATGAGAAGCTCACATGCAGTTCATTTGTCATTTATAGTGTCATGAACTGGAATTGTAACAAGTACCCATATCTCAAATTTATCTCTACATCATTAATTATGATTGACATTTATTCTACAAAGGTGGAGGTAACACAGTCTTCCAGGTTTTGTCTGTAGCCATCTAAAGTTTGGAAGAAACTGACTGGTTTAATTGTGAATTTTAAGAGTTTTCAATATAAAGGGTGTGTGTGTGTGTGTGTGTGTGTGTGTGTGTGTGTGTGTGTGTGTGTGTGTACTTGTACAACTATCTTTGTGAGGACCAGTTTGAGTTTTAGACCATTGGAGTGAGGACAAAGAGAGTAAAGTGAGGACATTTTGGCCAGTCCTCACTTTCTGAGACCCCTTTAAAGGCCTGTTTGAGGGTCAAGACTTGGTTTTAGGGATAAGGTTATAATTAGGTTAAGCGTAGGTTTAGGGTAAGGGTTGGGATTAGGCACTTAGTTGTGATGGGTAAGGTTAGGGTAAGCGGCTAGAGATTGTATTGTGTCAATGAATGTCCTCATAAAGATAGATGTACAAGAATGTGTGTGTGTGTGTGTGTGTGTGTGTGTGTGTGTGTGTGTGTGTGTGTGTGTGTGTGTGTGTGTGTGTGTGTGTGTGTTAGGAAACTATAAAATTACAGCATCAGACCCAAGACTATTAGTTTTCCATCTTCACTTTAAACTTAAACCAGCAAATCTCCTCAGGTGATGGGTGCTAGCAGCAGACAAATAAGCCAATAGTTAAGTACAGAAACTAAGTACTTGCCATGGAAAGGGTGAAAAGAAGATAAACACTGCAAGATCACAGAGGAGAGGAGGATGCATTTAGATGCAAGTCTTTCTTGGCAGTTTAGCAGTTTTTGTTGCCTCAATCTACTTTTGACACTCAGTGTCCTTCTGCCATCGCTGGCAGGCGGCCCAGGGACTGAACTGAGTCTTCTGTAATTAGTCAGAAGTGAGAAACCCAATTAGGATGGCAGGTAGCTGCTTCTTCTTATTAAGCCAACAGAAGAGAGATGCTATGTCATTTGCTCAAAGGATAAAGAGAGCTACAGCTACCAAATCCAAAGAGAGAAAGAGAGAAAGTGAGATAGTTTCATAATCTATAGCTTTTATTTCTTTTATTTTTTTCTTTTTTTTCTGGCCTTAGCTGAGTTAAATTTACTTAAAGGGATACTTCAGGATTTAGCATTAAGCTTTGTATTAGTAGAAAACCTGTAGTATTTTCGAATTACCGTGCTTTCTACACTCATATCCCCCTGAGATGAGAGATTTATGTATTTTTTATCTGGAAAAAATCATCTGATGGCGTCATCGGAGGATTTTTTGGCCAGAGGCTAAAGACTACAGCCAGTAGGAGGGGCTGTCCCGCATGTGTTCAACCCGCCCATAGAGGGTGGGATCTCACTCACAGAATGTACACAGTTTCAGCCGTCTTTCTTTGGAAGCTAAGCTAACAGGATCTTTTTCTGTGGAGAAAGCTGAGTAGTAGGAGAAAGCTGAGTAGTAGGGGTTA
Source organism: Leuciscus idus (assembly GCA_021554675.1). Taxonomy (NCBI): domain Eukaryota; kingdom Metazoa; phylum Chordata; class Actinopteri; order Cypriniformes; family Leuciscidae; genus Leuciscus; species Leuciscus idus. The sequence goes on along the minus strand of CM038637.1, from coordinate 7,962,439 downwards.
CCATCCTCTTTTTCCCGGACATGTCCGGCCGTCGAGATCGTCCAAAATGTCCGGGATTCAGCTTTTGGTTTCTGCAGTCGCCATTCATTGTTTACATGCACACCTTTTGTTTCAATCTAACTGAATTCATTCCGATTGGTGAATCTGAATGTAGTGTTTACATGAACGTTTTACACGTCATACACGTGCGTTTTAACATTGCTAAGAAAATTCCCGCTCCTCCGTGAGAGATACGAGACCAGTGCGTGTCAGTAGCTGCTAATCACGCCACCGTTCTCCCGCGCCCCTCAGCCTCGTCCTTCTCGCCACAGTAAACATAATGAATGGCGACTGTAGAACGCAAAAGCCGAATCCCGGACATTTTGGGCGATCTCGAAATACCGGGCAAACTCGTCACGGAGTCTCACTAGTTGCCTAACCTTCTTGTTTTCAACTGCGCTCTCTAACCGGTAGGCGTGGCTTGGGAGTGGCCTCCTAGGGCAGCGAAGCAAGTGCATTCTGGGAGTTGTTGTCTTTCATCCACATAAGCCAAAAATAAATTTTCTGGCTTTTCTCAGTCTAGAAAGCTCCAAATTCAAAAATAATTTCACATTTCTTCTACATAAATGACCCATTTTAAATACACATTCATCTTTCCAGAGGTGAAGTATCCCTTTAACATATTCCAGAGACAGTACGATCTCATAAAGATTTTTTTTTTTTTCGTTGACGTGTGGCATCATTTGTAACCAGTCTTTATTAATGTAGTTTGAATAAAAGAATAAAACAATCTGAAAAGACACATTTGACAGGAACAACAGCCTCCAGTTCACCTCATCCAGAGGCTTTTACCAGTCATGCCAACTAAAAATCAATACCAGCGCAGTTCATTTTAAAGCTCCAAGGGTTGAGGCCCTATTAGTGCGATTTTGACTGGTTAATAAGGACAGCTAATCTCATCAAACCTCTTCAAACATCGAACTGTCATTGTGTTGAATGACAGGACAAGAGGGAAATACACGGCCCACTGAACATGTCAAATCGTCATGTCTTCTCTGTTCAACTCATTACTACACCTAGTGTAAACTTATACGGCAGGACAACACAATCACATATTAACTGGGTCAGATCTGACAGCCCTGTCTGCACAAGAGCCTCTAAAAACAACTTACAGCCTTGTTCCATCATCTTCACCTGTTTTCGTTGACACTTCATGCCTCTCTTTTTTTCAAAGCATACTCCTTTTAGATTCTTTCTTTCCTTTTCTTTCATTTTCTTAAAATTTTAAAGGGATAGTTGACACTTTGTGTAGTTCAAAACCTTTCTACATCCAGAAAAGGAGAATTTGTCATGTTCATGAGAGTTTCTTCAAAATGTTCAGTTTATTAATCAATCATTAGATTAGATTCAATCGGATCTTGTTAATGAATATGTTTTTGACTCAACTCACGGACTCATAGATTCAGTCACAGCAGTTAAGCAATCTCGCTGGTGGGGAAAATTATCAGTGAAGGATTTAAAGGGATAGTTCACACAAAAATGAAAATTATGTCATCATTTACTCACCAAGTTGTTCCAAACCTGTATGAATTTATTTATTCTGCTGAACACAAAAGAAGATATTTTGAAGAATGTTTTTCCCATACTATGGAACTCATTGGGGCCCATGAACTGTTTGGTTACCCATATTCTTCCAACTATCTTCTCAAAAGGCCAATTATCATGTATAAAGCTTCAGCTTCAGCTTCAGTTCCATTAAAGAGGCATCCCTCTAACCCTCTTGAAACAATTTGTTTTTAATAGAGTATATGACACCTACCAGCTGTTATTGCTGAAATCTTGTTGAAATACTAAAGATGTCTGAGGGCAGTCAGCGATTATGATTATGGATGAAAGAGAGGTGATGCGCTAAACGAACAATGTTTAACTAATAGAACGCTGCAGGGATGATGTAATTTTGTAGGCCAACCCAGATCACCGTGGTTCCCACAACAAAAAGATGGAATTTTTCCATTGACCTTTGGATTATTGCAGAAAATAAGCTCTGTGGCTAGCAAAAGCTTATCATTTTTACATTTTTGTCACCAGAAGTAAAAAGCTAAAGGTGGGCTATATACAAACTACATCACGGTTGTATGACTTCAACAAGACCATTTAGCTACTGACAACACTTTCAGTCTTTATATCAAATATACTGTAGGATTGAAAATAATCCAAGATATTTTAAATGAACAAAGATATTTGCTTTACTGTTTCCACTCCCTCTTTCTACCACAAGGACCATTTGGAGTTCCTAAAGGCACAGAGGTTTCTGATAGTGATCTAGGCCTGTAGGCCAACATGTTTGTACTTTGGGGGTCGATGAATTGTCACACCTTTAGTACAGTGGGGGAAGTGTAATTATCTGATTGGTCAGTTTGAATGTCTCACATCTGGGTTTTAGTCACATGGTCAGGAAAGGATAAAAGAAGATTGAAACTGTTGCTCTGTCTCTTTTTATGCTCTGATTCTCTGGGTCCCTTTCTTGGGGCTCTCTCTCTCTCTCTCTCTCTCTCTCTCTCTCTCTCTCTCTCTCTCTCTCTCTCTCTCTCTCTGGTAACATGTTTCATATATGCTGGGTGCAATTAATAATATAAGTTATCATCATCCCATACATCTATTTTGTAACTATTTTAAGTGTAACCATAACCATATTTTGTCATTACACCTATTCAATTACAACTAATGTGCTAACTAGTTTTGATTTGGTATTGACTTTGAAGTGCTTCAAATTGCAATACAATATCATCACTCTCTATAGCAACACTCTCCCACATATTAAGCTATTGTAACTGCGCTTATTTCCGTCGTTGGTATAAGTGGCAGTGGGTGGAATAGACAAGAAATGTGCAGTTTTCTACCATCTTGCTAATAACGTTTCTTTAGTCATTCGGCAGTCTTGCAGCTTGAACCACTGCAGGAATCCACCCTTACAATACTGTACAATTGGAAGGTATGAGTTAGACTTGTTTGCAACATGAATATAAATACAATGAGACTATAAAAGCAGACTAGTGAGATTATGAGTTTACCTGTTCGTCGTGATTAAATTGAATGTCCCTGACAGCCTCTATACCCATTTAGCCACTTGTTAGCAAGATGTAAAATCTTAAAATCTTCACAAATGGGGTATTACCGATATAATCTCATAGAATACATATCTTGAGTGTGGGTTAAACACAGACCATATTCCAGGCATTTAACCAAAAACCGATTCAAAAAGCCCATTGACTTCAGGATGATTGAAACGACTTAGCTCTTTGTCCTGTATTGTTTGTTACGTGGTTGTAATACCTGAGTTTTCCTGTGCCATTTGGATTTAATTATTAAAATTAATAATTATTACGTGTTATTAATGTACCAACTGACTCTGTCAATCATTATATTTTGTTTCTTATGTGAATGATTTGATTATTTTGTATTTGTACCGGACCCACTAAATTTCTCCTTTTTCTCTAGTTTGAGCCAAGGTTGAGTGCGCTGAGGGGGAGGCTAGTCACCTGGGTGAAGCACATTGCTGTGAGTTTGGAGCACCAGGGTTTGAGCACCTCTTCCTATTGTTTGCTGTGCACACATAATGTGGTTGAGAGCACAATTTCTTATAGCTAGTTTGCCACCCCTAAGGTAAGCTTTAGCTTTGCAGTTTCTTTCTTTTTGGTAAATTAACTATTTTTGCTATATATCTTTTGGTGGGGAAGGTACAGTATTTTCTTTCATTTTTGAGATTGGTTTTATTTGATAAATTGGACAACACGTCTCTGTCTTTTCATTGCACCACCGAACCTGTGTTCCTTGTATTTCCTTGGGTGCAAATCCCAGGGAGGCGTAGTCACTTTATCTGGGTTTAATTATACCGAAAATACCACTCTGGTTACATAAACTTACAACTGAAAATTGTCTAAAAACTGCTAGTGTGACACTGGTCAACTTGGGACCTGGTGATGCCATGGCACAAGTCACTTATGAATTATAAATCCACACATTGAGCTAAGATACAAGATAACAATATCCCAAGATACTCTGGAGAACAACATGAGTTCATCAAGACAACCATGGCTTACAAGCAGCAGATCAAAATCTGTTCTTGGAAAACCATAGCAGTTGAAGAAATCATATTCGGAAGAAATAGGGGATTTAAAAATATGCTGTGGCACACCTTCAAACATCGAAAAACTAAAAGCAGCACGAGAGGTCTTTCAAAAAAAAAAAAAAAAAAAAAAACTATTGCTTTCATTTCTTCTCGATTTTTCAAGCGGTTCCGGCTGTGGATCTGAGAGACATAGAATGGGTTTAAACAAATGACAACAGGGGGGAAAAGGTGACTGGCAGCAGTAAACTGAAAGAAATGGGATGAAATTATAAAATCAAATGATGCAAAAATTGCATCCAATCGATATAAAATTGGTTCAACAACCACAAAGTATGTCTGTTTTACACCATGTACATTTTGCTCACACTACTGTATTTCTCTCTCGTTGAGGTGTAATCTCTCATGTGTACTCCTCCAAATACCATGTGATCCAATGGCAATTTTTTATGTTCGTTGCTCATTAGCACCTCAAACACATTTATTTCCCTCAAGCCAACGCCTGGCTTGTTAGCAACCTCAAAATATGAACTACGAAGTTTCTTCATCAGCAAAATTCGGTCTGCTTAATTTCTTCATATCATCTATCACACATTTCTCTACGTTTCTCTACCTGCTCAGCTACGTTAATTCCTCTGTCACATTTTAATTTGATTGTCCCTTTTAGACATTCTGTTGACTATACTCTCATTTTAGTATTGGTAGAGCACCTTCTGCACCGGCGGTCATCCGTATGTGCGGTTTCCTTAGTCTGCTATCCTCCGAGGCCGCCTCCCTGTGGCTCCTCCCCTCGGGCCTTCACCGGCCCCGAGCAGGAGGAGGTCACAGGAGGGCGGCACCACTCGTCATTGTACCCAAGAAAACTGGTTGGTTACGGCCAATCCAACACCTGCGCGTCCTGAACCGATCCCTTCACAGGCTTCCGTTCGGGATGTTGACAGCGAAGCGCCTTTTCGAATGCATTTGTCCCTTGGATTGGTTTGCAGCGATCGACCTGAAGGACGCCTACTTCCATGTCTCCATTCTGCCTCGACACAGACCATTCCTACGGTTTACTTTTGAGGGGCGGGCATATCAGTTTGCGGTTCTCCCAATCGGGCTAGCCCTGACTCCTCGCGTCTTCACGAAAGTCGTCAAGGCAGCCCTTGTGCCACTACGGCAAAACGGGGTTTGCATCCTGAACTATCTCGACGACTGGCTGTTCCTAGCTCACTCTCGAGACCAGGTTTGCGAACACAGGGACCTAGTGCTTTGGCACCTAGCCCGTCTGGGCCTTCAGGTCAACAGAGTAGGGAACAGAGACGTTACGTCTCCCTGCCACTTCCACTGTACCGCTGGAACGCCTGAGTTCAGTCTCGGCTCCTCAGCGAGAAAACATAACTGCATGTTGCCAGCGTACTTCCTTATATACCCACGAGGTGGGGCGGAGTTACGATATGCAAATTCCGCAGACCCATGGCATTTTCTTGCCATTGGCTCGTTTTGTATACTCGAAGGTGAGAGGCTTTCTAAGCGAAACCCCATTCGTCGTCATGACGCAATGTCTCCGTTCCGTACTCAGGGAACGAGGGTTACATACGTAACCGAGACGTTTCCCTACCGTTCCTGAAAGTGATTTTTACATAGGTAGCCTACATCTGAAATGGCAAGCAAGCATTTGTTGATAAAAGCCTCGATGAAGTGTCACAGATAATCAGAATCAAGAATCGCTGCAAATTGCTGGAAAAGGAGGAAAGGGTCAGTTATAATGGTTAAAAGGCAAAGTACAGCCTCGCTTTACTTTAAAAAAGGAAGATAAATGAAAAGAGAAGCTTTTATCATAGCATTTTCAGCTTCAAGGCAATCATCTTCAGAAAGCCCCTTGAGGGACCCCACGGCGAGCTCCTGTCAACTGAGTCAGCTGAGGGCGGCCATGACAGAAAGAAGGAGTTGAAGAGGACGTTCTTTACAGCTGATGGGACAAAATGTTGCTTCAAATGTGAATCTCTTTTAAATAAAGAGAGGTATAGAATAAGAATTTGATAGATAAAAAGTAAAGAGGATACCAACGTATTGAGAAAGTAAAAAGGTTCATTAGTTTATGAGGTCAAAGTCAACGTGAAACACCGCTCACAATTCCAAACACACACATATTTCTGAGTACCCCCCAAAAAAAGACAAATTATATATATATATATATATAATCTTAAAAGTGTGAAATGGACACATTAGCATGTTACAACCCAGGTGCTTTGGCTCTACATTTCTGCATAAAATTGACTTATTCAAACATTTTACTTGTCAGTTTAAGCCCATTTGTTTAAGCCCATGCTATGTCTGTCAGATCCACAGCCGGAACTACTTGAAAAATCAGGAGGAAATAAAAGCAATAGTGTTTTTTGAAAGACCTCTCAAATTTTCTTTTGATTTTTTATAAGTATTAATTTTTTTTTTTTTTTTTTAGCCCCTGGTTTTAGCCCCTTTATAAAATAAAATAAAAGTTATTCTACATTTTTCTTCATTCTACATTTTACTTCTATACAGTACCTACTTACAAATCACTGCAGTTTCCAGTTGAAACGACTATTAGTGGTAGTAAAACCAACACATTTTATTAATTTTCAAGGACATTATGATTACAGGGGCACGTTATTTATAAAGACTTATTTTAGTGTGGTTGCACAATACTATGTCATGACCTCAAAACACATTTACCATTTATAAATTAATACATTCTGATGTTTGCATCACAACCAGAATGGCTTTTCTTGCACAGTGAACTTGCTCAGTAGCTCACCTATAATAATAATAATAATAATAAAAAGATATTGTTTATGATGCCTCTTCTGGACGTGTCAGAAAACTTACAATTCAGACATTTTTACAATTGAGGGTTTATATCTCACAATTCTGACTTTATTCCAGTTATTGTGAGTTTGTGTCACGCAGTTCTGAGAAAAAATGTGATGTAAACTTGCAATTGCAAGAAAAAAACTTAAAAAAGATAAATTGTAAGATAAATAAACTTTTTTATTTAATTTTCCAGTGGCGTAAACAAGAGTCCATAGTAATGCCATCTGAAAAGGAAAGTAGTTTCAAAGTTGCCACATTTTGAAAACAAAATGTGAAAAATACGTAGGCTACATTATATATATATATATATATGTCATGCAGAATACGATTACTTTCAAGTTTTATTTGAATGTAAATTCCAATAAAATTAAATAATATTTCATGTTGACAACAACATTAGACCATCTTTTTCCGTCAGAATGATAATGGAACAAAAAACACTTAAACAATTTAAATAACCACAAAATCACCAGGAGAATATCTCACTATGTTTAAGAGCATTTGAATATGTGTTCTCGAGTCCGACCGTCTCAAGGACAAAGAGACAGAAAGAACATCTCTCTGCATATGGCATTTGAGTGCCGCTGAGGAGGTGTCTAACACAGAACATGCCTGACTGCCCGACATTTACTATAGAGATGACAGACGACACCAGGGACTAGAGTCACGAAGAGTACACACATTTGGACAAAAGCAAGCCAGTGCTGAATAAAACAGAGAAAACTGCTTGCATTATTTTAAACAAGGTCAGAGTTTAGTCTGGCTTAAAACTATTTTCTGTGGTTTCAAAGTGCCCTGTGAGAATATTTGACTTTGCATATGATTGGAACCATCCTTCCATAACAAAACATATTATGCTAATGTATTATTAATCGTCAAATGTAGTTTGTGTATGCAGTGTAAATTATATAGCTGACAAAAAATTTTTAAATACCTGAAAAACAGCACAATAGTCTATTTACATTGGAAGAGACCTTTAAATTGTATGCATATATACTGTATATATTAGCGTCAGCGTGTGTACCTCCTTAAAAAAGAAAGTGTAGATCAATAACTTTGAATAAATACTTTTAAGTTGCACTAGTCATAAGAAAGTTATTTTAGAAAACTTGAAACACTAACTTTCCTGTGCCTCTGGAGAGCACAACTTTTCCACTTAATGTGGCAAAAATAAAACACAATTATCAAAATGTGTGTAAAATCTTCCACTCTGGTCTGTCATGTTTTATGTTGCTCTCATCGGCATGGACATTTAGCCCTGCTAGGAGTTAAAGGCTTATGAAAGTTGAATACTGAAACTCCCAAAGTTGCTTATGCCGTTAGAAGTACGATGACACAAGCTCTCCGCTCAAATCTTTTTTCTTTTTTTTTTCTTCTTCTTCAGGAGCATCCCTGAACTCGGCCACTACTTAAGCTCATTACATGTCTGAATCGGACAGAAATTTACTACCCCGAGAGTCCAATATTTCTAACCCAGAGATTTACAATTCACTTATCTCATTTTCTTCACTGGAGCTGGAACTTTTAGCTGTTTTCAACAGAGCCCAGTGGAATTCAATAAAGTCTCCATCACTTCCAGGAAGGACTGCCTATTGGACCTGCATATTGAACTATCGCTCCTAACCGAAAATGTCAGGCTGCTCGGTAAAGCAGAACTTAACAACACCTTTTTAAGGGCTCTATTAAAATTTTTTATTTAATATATCCATAGTATGAAATTCCGACATGTTAACTTGGATATCAGCAAGTTTTCAATAGACTCTTAATCTTTCTCTCAGACTACATTTTATTCAGTAGACAAATCCAAGAACTGTCTGATCTACATTTTCTAGTGATATAAACATTGTTTAAAACTCCAATGTGGGAAATATAAAACCCACATTTATACCTCTACTGGCTGCTTACTGCATTGAACTTAACACTTATGCAAAACCACCATACTGTATTTGGCAAGAAGTTGGCTTTATATTCTTTATTTTCCATGAACAAAACCATTAAAGGGATACTTCACCTCTGGAAAGATGAATGTGTATTTAAAATAGGTCATTTATGTAGAAGAAATGTGAAATTCTTTTTGAATTTGGAGCTTTCTAGACTGAGAAAAGCCAGAAAATGTTTTTTTGGCTTATGTGGATGAAAGACAACAACTCCCAGAATGCACTTGCTTCGCTGCCCTAGGAGGCCACTCCCAAGCCACGCCTACTGGTAAGAGAGCGCAGTTGAAAACAACAAGGCTAGGCTTCTAGTGAGACTCCGTGACGAGTTTGCCCGGGATTTCGAGATCGCCCAAAATGTCCGGGATTCGGCTTTTGCGTTCTACAGTCGCCATTCATTATGTTTACTGAGGCGAGCAGGACGAGGCTGAGGGGCGCGGGAGAACGGCGCGAGGCCGGTGGCGTCATTACTGAGACGCACCGGTCTCCTATCTCTCACGGAGGAGCGGGAACTTTCTTAGCAATGTTAAAACGCACATCAACCGATCACTTGTTTAGCGTTCATGTAAACACTACATTCAGATTCACCAATCGGAATGAATTCAGTTAGACTGAAACAAAAGGTGTGCATGTAAACAATAAATGGCGACTGCAGAAAGCAAAAGCTGAATCCTGGAAATTTTGGACGATCTCGACGGCCGGACATGTCGGGGAAAAAGAGGATGGTAACCCCTACTACTCAGCTTTCTCCTACTACTCAGCTTTCTCCACAGAACAAGAGCCTGTTAGCTTAGCTTCCAAAGAAAGACGGCTGATTCTATGTGTACATTCTGTGAGTGAGATCCCACCCTCTATGGGCGGGTTGAACACATGCGGAACAGCTCCTCCTACTGGCTGTAGTCTTTAGCCTCTGGCCAAAAAATCCTCCGATGACGCAAAATTACGATTTTTGCGTCATCGAAGGATTTTTTCCAGTCAAAAAATACATAAATCTCTCATCTCAGGGGGATATGAGGGTAGAAAGCACGGTAATTCGAAAATACTACAGGTTTTCTACTAATACAAAGCTTAATGCTAAATCCTGAAGTATCCCTTTAAAGTTAAAGCTGATGGTTTGGGACTCTGTTTTAATACAAAGAATAGTATATTAAAATGCCTTGAGAATATTTGGCGATTTGCATCCAATATGTTCATCTTATGAACTCAAGCCAAGGTTTCATCTGTGGTTTACACTCATGCAGCTTGTTAGAGATATGGTTTATGAACAAGATATCAACCACAGTCATGATGGATGACTAAAATATTGCATTATGTAGAAAGTGCCAAAACATAAACAAAGACCCTCCCTGCTGAGTATGCATTCATAGAAGTACCATCAGTGAATTATATGAGTGTGCAAGAGACTATGAGAGTCCTGTGGTCTCGTGCTTATGACCGACTCTGTACAACAGTCCTCCAGAGCTGGAGTGACGTTACTTAAGTGTGATTTAGACTGTATTGAGCAACATTCCCTGAAGGAGATGCGTCAAAACTCTCACTGTAATCATGTGTTTGACAGTGCACTCAGTCCCTGACAAACACAGACGGATCAGATGGGCTTTAGTAGAGTCTGGTGGCACCAGAGGTTTGGTAATTGGAACAACACTGCTGTGTATTAGCAATCAGAACACAGTGGGACAAACCAGCTAAAATCTCCCACTGCTTAAAGCCGTCCTCATCTCAGCAACGGCCTGCCGATGACAGGAACACCATGCGGTGCAGTCATTATTTACTCCGACCATTTCTTTATTGAGGTTCCTCTCAGAGGATGAACTCTGGAGAGACAACAAGAGAAGGACAGACAGAAAACGAGAGACATAAACATCTCAGCTGCATCAGTCTAGTTAGATGTATAAGTGGTTGATTTGATATTCTAAATGTATGCAATCTGTTCAGTGAAATAAAGTATGTATGACATGTTGTCAGCTATATTTGGAAGCATTTATTTGATGTGTTTGTCTTCACTATAGAGTACACATTCTCCTAGCTGCTTCTGTCAACTCAGAAAATTAATGTCAAATACATAATTAGTAAGGTAATTTGGATAAAAGCATCTGCTTGATGAACAAATGTCTATTTAAAAATGAATAACTGTGTATGCAACTTATTTTATCCAAAGATTTTTGTTTTAAGTTTTTCATTTATTATAGCATAATGAGCTTTCTAAATTAGTGCCACATTCAAGTAATTTGAAACAATATGTTCAAATGATTTTTTAAATGTTGACATTTGAAACAGTGGAAAAGGTTTAATTCATCCACTGTTTAGTTTACTCTTTTACATTTATTTTTAGACTTTTAAAAGGATAAGGTTAATTTAAGTAATTAGCTGACACATCCTTACTTTATACATTTTCTACAGTATCTTGTGTTAAATCAGTTATATACTGTACGTATTAATAAATTGAGTATAGCACACAAACAAGAGTAAACAAACAAACAAACAATAAATAAATATGAATAGAAAGAAAGATAATGAACTTCACATGGTTAATTCTGGCATAAACTATATATTTAAACATAAAAAAATACATATTTAACATGAAAAATGGTAACATTTTACAAGGTCACATTTGTTAACATTAGTTAATGTATGAACTAACATTGATTAACAGTGAGCAATGTATTTCTTACAACATTCATTAATCTCTGTTAGTTAATAAAAATAGAGTTGTTGATTGTTTGTTCATTTTAGTTCACAATGCATTAAATGTTAATAAACACAATTTATGATTTTAAAACACACACACACACACACACACACACACACACACACACACACACACACACACACACACACACACACACACACACACACACACACACACACACACACACACACACACACACACACAGATATTCCTATCATTGTGAGGACATTCCATATAGACAATGATTTTTATACTGTAAAAAAAATATATTATATACAGTATCCCCTTACGCCCTACTCCTAATCCTAACAATCTCAGAAAACATTCTGTATTTTTACATTTTCAAAAAAATTATGATTTAAGCTGTTTTTCTCATGGGGACCAAAACATAAATAAAAAATGTCCCCACAAAAAAATTACTGGTATTACTATCTTTGTGGGGACATTTGGTCCTCACAACATAAGGAGTACCAGGTACAAACATGCACACGCACACACACCACACACACACACACACTCAGCGGATCAAAGTCAACCCCCAACTGCACTCTCCCAAACTAACAGAAGAAGAAAAATCAGGACTGATCTCCAACAGAATACATGCAAATGACACACTTACAGATGCCTACTGCCTCTCAAGTACATGCCTCCAGAGATTCCCTGGAGACCTGAGAGCAACGAGGGAGTCCCTGCCCAGAAATCTGTCTCCCGCTCCAGGACTCCTATTGGCTGACTGGCAAAGGTTTTCTATGTCACTTTGATGGAAGCCCTGTGGTGCATGGCATCAACTCAGAGAATGCTGCAGAAAGGCACAGCTTCTCATTATCCCAAACAGATTACAGCACAGTTCACCTCAGGTTCTGCCCAAAATCCCACTATTGGGCTTGGCATCCGGTGCCACAACACAACTTTGAATCTGCCGACCTTATGTTGATTTCCGACGCCTTCTTGAGCAACTGGAGGATCAGCGTTTGCTTGTTAAGAGAATCAAGTTTTACTCATTTAGCAGGAAGTCTCCTGAGGGCGAGATATGGAGAGGAGATGAAATTCCCCACGGACACATTCTGGGGATTTCAGAATTCAAAGATATAAAAAGAAACTAGCAGAAAGCAAACAAATGTAAACAGCCATCTGTGACGGTGGTTAAGCAATATAATATGCATAACATGCTCCACAAATAAACAATCATCTTACATAAAGTTAACCCAGAAGGAAATAGAGCTAGTTTAAATACATCAAATATCTGTATCGTTCAACCCTTGAACAAAAAATCAAAGAGGAAAAAAAAAAAAAAAAAAAAAAAAAATCAGATTATTATTATTATTATTATTATTATTTTATTTATTTTTATTGGGGGGGGGGGGGGGTTAACAAATAGGAATATAAGTTTATCAATGATAAAATATAATAACAAAATATAATAATTGCAACAATTATCAATTATTTGTATTCATTTTTATTATTATTACAGTATATACATATTTCTTTTACTACACTAAATTTGTGTTTGTTTTTATGCTTATTGTAAAAACTAAGTCAAAATATATGGGGGATATATGTTTATTAATAACAAAATATAACTGCAATTATTCATATTATTATAGATTATATTAAGCTTAAATTTCATGTTAATTTAAAGCTTAATGTAAAAATAGGACAAATAGGAAAATTGCGAAAATGTCTATGTATTAGACATATTTTTAGATATTAGAGTGCACATTTTGGTAATGGGGTTCTAAAAACTGAAGACTTCTTTTAACATAATACAATAATTAAAACATTTTTAACATAAACAAACTATGGAAAGTGCTGTGTGATTTTACCATTGATCTTTGCAGGCTTCATATTTAGTGATTAGTTTATTAGTAAGCTGAAAGCTCATCCACATAGCTTTCATCTGCTAAAATGTGAAATATCGATCCTATTTTTGGTCTTGTATCATTTATCAGTAGAAGAGCTCAAGCATGTATCATTCTGCCTGAGGAATTGTTTGGATGTATGCTTGATTTGTGTTGCTTACACCCTGCTCCCTGTTTATCTCTCCTCAGCACCGGACTGTCTTCTCACAGAATGAGGGAAAGTATCTAATTAGACACACAGAGATGTATAAATGCTCCCCGTGTGATGCCAGAATGCTGCTGATGGATTTGGGGCCAAATCTGGCTCTCATACAAGCCTTCATTAAAAAACAGCAGCATCACCTTCAATTTCTGTCTCTTTTCCCATAATACCACTAGTTACCATGGAGATGAGGTTAAATGCACCCTGCTCATGTCAAGTTTGTAACTCTCCAAAACATGGTGAAAACCATATTAGACCAACATAACGCCTCGGTTACGACTGTAACCTCGGTTCCCTGAAGAGGGAACGAGCGTTGCGTCGAGAAATGACGCTATGGGAACGCTTTGCGTGATGACGTCTTGAAGCACATGTAAAATCAGTCCAATGGTGTGGCGGAACGTCAGAGGCGGGTGACGTCACGTACCAGGAAACTATAAAAGCCGGCCCAAAACAGAAAACGAAAGCTTCGTAAAAGTCTGAAGTCGAGCTGACAGGCATGAAGGAGATATGGCAGGGCGACGCAACGCTCGTTCCCTCTTCAGGGAACCGAGGTTACAGTCGTAACCGAGGCGTTCCCTTTCAAGGGAACTCCCGTTGCGTCGAGAAATGACGCTATGGGAACGTCTATACCAACGCCTCCATAGCTACAAATGTCTGTCCTGTGTGAAATCCGTAGAGCAGCACTAGGAAGACAAAACATGAGACCCTGGAGCAGAGTCTAGATCCAGAGAGTAAAACCTGACGAAAGTGTGTGGTGAGGACCAGCCTGCCGCATCACAGACGTCCTGTAATGAAACTCCTGAAATAAGGGCCTTAGAGGCCGCCATACTCCTCGTCGAGTGCGACCGGACAGCCAAAGGAGAAGGCTGCCCAGCCGCCTCATAAGCAAGTGAGATAGCCTCGACCACCCACTTGCTCATCCTTTGCTTAGACACCGGGCCCCCTTTGTTAGGGGACCCAAAGCACACAAATAATTGATCACTTTTACGCCACAGGGCAGCTCTGTGGACGTAAGCGTCTAACGCCCGCACAGGGCAAAGCAAATTATTAGCCTCCTGGTCAGCATTTTGAAAGGGAGGAGGACAGAAGGCCTGCAGAACAACAGGTCTGACCACATTAGTGGGGACCTTGGGGATATAACCCGGTCTCGGATGAAGGAACGCTTTAACCATACCCGGAGCAAACTCTAAGCATGACGGAGCCACCGACAATGCTTGAAGATCCCCTATTCTCTTGAGAGAAGAAATAGCCAGAAGGAAAAGAGCTTTCAGAGTAAGAAACTTCTCAGGAACCTCCTCAATGGGCTCAAAGGGGGCCTGGGATAAGCCTTGTAGCACAAAGGACAAATCCCAAGGTGGCACCCTAGAGCGAACTGCAGGCCTCAGCCTCCAAGTGCCACGAAGGAAACGAGATACCAAGGGGTCTTTCCCCACAGACATTCCACCCAAAGGAATGTGGTAAGCACCTATGGCCGCCACATAGACCTTTAAAGTGGACGGGGTCAGACCTGCAGTGAACCGTTCCTGCAGGAACTCCAGCACTGTACCAATTGGGCAGTGGACTGGGTCCAACCGACGGTCACTACACCAAGAAGTGAATACTCTCCACTTCAGGGCATAAAGTTTCCTCGTGGAGGGAGCTCTGGACTGTAGAATGGTCTCAACAACCTCGGTTGAGAGACCTGACTCTATGAGCTGGGCCCCCTCAGAGGCCAAGCCCACAGGTTCCACAGTTCTGGCCGAGGGTGAAATATCGAGCCCTCTGCCTGGGACAGAAGGTCCCTCCTGACGGGTAACTCCAGAGGATGCCCGTCGAGGAGGGACACAAGATCGGGAAACCATACTCTGCCCGGCCAGCGCGGGGCTATAAGAAGTAGATGGACCCGGTCCCTGCGAACTCTTTCCAGAACTCCCGGGAGCAGAGCAACTGGGGGAAAGGCGTACAGACGTAGCCTCGGCCACGTCTGTACCATAGCATCCAGTCCCAGAGGAGCTGGATGCGTGAGGGAGAACCAAAGTGGACAGTGAGACGTCTCTCGAGACGCAAACAGATCCACTTGTGCTTGGCCGAACTCCCTCCATATCAGCTCCACCACCTCGGGCCTCGGCCCCTGCCTCGACAGAGTGTCTGCTCCTATATTCTGGACCCCGGGGATGTAAGCTGCCCTGAGTGACAGTAACTTCCCCTGGGACCACAAGAGGATATGGCGTGCCAAGTTGGATAACGGGCGCGAGCGCAAACCCCCTTGGTGGTTGATATAGGCGACTACCGATGTGTTGTCCGTATGTACTAGCACATGGTGCCCCCTGAGATCTGTGATAAAGCTCCTCAGAGCCCGGAAGACAGCTAACATCTCTAGGCGATTGATATGCCAGGAACGATGATGGTCTTCCCACAGACCTTGAGACGAGCGACCCTCCAGGATCGCTCCCCAGCCCGTGAGGGAAGCATCCGTCGTTAGCAATTTGCGACGACAAGGAGCTCCCAACACTGGGCCCTGGGACAGGAACCAAGGCTTCTTCCACATAACCAAGGCACGTAGGCATCGCCGCGTGACCTTGATTGTGCGAAATGGGTTGCCCCTCGGGGAAAACCCCCTGGTCCTGAGCCACCACTGCAGGGGCCTCATGTGTAGCAGTCCAAAAGGTATCACGTTGGAAGCTGCTGCCATGAGACCCAACAGTCTCTGGAACTGTTTGACAGTGAGTAGCTGGCCTAGCTTTACACTTTTCACAGCTGCAAGGATGGAATCTATCCGTGGCGGTGACAGGCGCGCCTGCATCGACACAGAATCCCAAACCACGCCTAGAAAAGTGGTCCTCTGTAGTGGAGAAAGCACACTCTTCTTGGCGTTCAGCCATAACCCCAACTCTTTCATGTGGGCGAGAACAACATCTCGATGTTGAACCGCCATCTGATGCGAATGAGCTAAAATCAACCAATCGTCGATGTAGTTCATAATGCGAATACCCTGGAGGCGCAGTGGCGCCAGAGCTGCATCCATGCATTTGGTGAAAGTGCGGGGTGATAAAGCTAGGCCGAATGGAAGAACTCGATATTGGTATGCTTTGCCCCCGAAAGCAAACCTCAGGAACTTCCAATGACACGGACGGATGGATATATGGAAATATGCGTCCTTGAGGTCTATCGTGACAAACCAGTCCTCGGACCTGATCTGTGGCACGATCTGCCTCAATGTTAACATTTTGAACTTGAGCTGCATGACTGACTCGTTCAGAACTCGAAGATCTAAAATGGGACGCAATCCCCCGTCCTTTTTTGGAACTATGAAGTACCGGCTGTAAAACCCGGTTTCCCTGCTGGAGGGAGGTACATATTCTATGGCCCCTTTCTCTAACAGAGTGTTCACTTCCTGTTCCATAACCAGAACCTGCTCGGGGCCCACCACTGTGGGCAGGACCCCCATAAACCGAGGTGGGCGTTTCTTGAATTGTATCTGATACCCTTTTTCCACGGTCTGCAGGACCCAACGA
This sequence comes from Leuciscus idus, assembly GCA_021554675.1. NCBI lineage: Eukaryota > Metazoa > Chordata > Actinopteri > Cypriniformes > Leuciscidae > Leuciscus > Leuciscus idus. The sequence goes on along the minus strand of CM038637.1, from coordinate 7,945,324 downwards.
GAAACATTTGACAGTAGCTTCCACGCTGTCAAAGATTCTACTAGAGGTACCAGCCTCTCGAGACTGGTTTCTGGATTTTGTTGCTGTTGAGTAGTCGGTTCGACGCCCTGTAACGGCGAACCGGCAGGGAACGACCGAACAGACTGCTCTAGCACCCTCCTCGGAGGGGGCGGGCATCCCGAGGCCACTACGTTTCCGGGTGGACCTTGGGATATGTGCTCGCCGGAGACCGCTGCGCCCTGTAACACCAGAGGTGGCAGGGTTGGCAGAACGGTCCCCTGAGGGTACCGAAGAGAGACGGGCACCGTAAAAAGAGGTGTTAACCGCTCTGCTTCGGGGGGAACTACCCTCATTTGTCCTGGGTCCTCGGACGTCAGGACTTCTTCCCAGCTGCCTTCTTGGCAGTAATAACGGTCCTCAGATCCGTTTTACCCCTCGAAGACTGCTGGGTTTGAGCGCGCCCTCCGTGTCCCCGAGGTTTTTGTGGGGGAGCACGGGAGGAAACGCTCTGCTTCTGAGTGGCACGGTGCTCAGCGCTCTTTTTAGAGGAGTGAGGCTGCTCCCGCTCAGCAGCCTCATAGAAAGAACGGCGGGGGAGGAGTTTTTGCAATGCAGCTGCCTGTTTAGCAGCTTCCTGAGATTTAGCTACCGCACTGTTTACTGCATCGCCAAATAAACCCACAGTGGAAACCGGAGCATCTAAGAGAACATGCTTTTCTTTCTCTTTTATACTTGACCAGCGGCTGCATAAGATTTATGAACCAGAGATGAAGTATATTTTACTGGCTTAGAGGGAAGTGAAGGAGCTTTCAGGGAAGATGCCGTTGCTGGAGAGAGATAGCTCGCAAGCGTCTCCTCCACCTTCGGCATCTCCCCATAACCATAATCTTTATAATTCTGAATAGATGAATAGTGAGATGTTTGTGGCACCTCGGTGTGGAGATCGGGGAAAAACGGAAGGCTTCTTCGCTGAGGCTGAGCACGAGATGGCAGGAAGCGTTCGTCGAGCTTACTTTTCGAACGAACGTCCTGCCTATCCTCTGGCCACTCAATAGATAGTCTGTCAACTGCTCTAGTAATAACATCGAGCAGTTCCTCAAACGCATGAGACTGAGGTGGCGAATCCTCAGACTCAGCTTCAACACTCACAACATCCAACTCCTCAGAGCTGGACAATTGCAGTATTGGTGCCTCAATCAGGGGGGAAGAAACCGCAGCGCGTGCTTCCGCACCCTGATGAGAGGCACTGGATCTGTCAGATTGATGCTGAGATAAGGCAGAGCCCGTCTCAACATCCACTGACAGATCCATTTGCGAACCCCAGGTCTGAGATCGCCGCCGAGCCTCAGCCGCGGCGGGACCCGAGCCCTGGGGAACGTGGTCGGGATTGAACCGAGCCAAACGGGATCGGAGCGTACGCAATGGAAGCGCACAGCAATGCTCACAGTCACCACCCTCGAGTGCTGACTGGGCATGCTCCTCTCCCAAACAAACAACACAAAGAGTGTGTGTGTCACCTCCCGTTAAATAACGCGGGCAGGGATGGACACACACTCGATACTGCTGCTTGCTCGCCATAACTGAATCAATATATATATATATAAAGACAGACAACACCAAATAACAAGGACAGATTTCAACACAGAGCGCAACTGAAGACTCAGAAAGCTTTCGTTTTCTGTTTTGGGCCGGCTTTTATAGTTTCCTGGTACGTGACGTCACCCGCCTCTGACGTTCCGCCACACCATTGGACTGATTTTACATGTGCTTCAAGACGTCATCACGCAAAGCGTTCCCATAGCGTCATTTCTCGACGCAACGGGAGTTCCCTTGAAAGGGAACCCAAGTAATTCGAATAAAAGCCTGCACACAAACATCTACTAAATGCGGGACACAAGTTTCCCTTTAACAGGAAAGTTTGTCTAGGATGCATTAAGTTGTCCATATGGTGGCACATATGTAGAATATTGCTTGCATTAAACTAAAAAAATTAATTTTAAAAAATCATCAATATATATTTACTTAAAAGGACCCTATAGGCATAGTCATGTGGTTGATATTATTGGTTGACCAATGAAGTTAAGAAACCTGGATGGGACTACAACATGCTAGCAGCAGTATCAGTATCAAAACATATAACTTACTAGTAACCAGAAAGTGTGAAAGGATCTGCAGGAAGGGAGCATTACTAGATCTGGATGACTAAAAAGCAACTCTTTTCTGCCATTTACAGATCCCAGGGCTTTCGCCGAGACAGGTGATTTCTCAGCACTCCTATTTCAATGAAATCTGGACATTTTATGTGTGCTATTATGTGCCTCTACTGCACCTTTAGAGGTATGGAATTTACTGCTTCGAGTTTCACAGTTACCTAGAAAACCAAGAAAAAGACTGAAAATCCCTAAGAAAGCTATGCTATGGTGGCATTTCTGCCAGACACACTGTTGGTAACACTGGGTAACACTTTATTAGCATTCTTCTAACTATGAGTAATTTTGCAACTACATGTCAACTTAACCTACTAACCCTAACCCGTCAGTCTACCAAGTCTACTAATAGGGAGCGCAGGGCACAACCTAACACAGACTTTTTACATAGTTAGGGTCAAGGTTGTGTTTCCGCTCTCTTTCTCTCGCTGCCAGAAGGCGGTCTCCAGTGGATTTGTGGAAAGTTTTGATACGATTTTGTGAAGATACTGGACAAAGAGTGTTTTGACACCGTGCAAATATTTTTTTTCATCATACGTTTTTTTTCGGTTTCTGAGTTGGGTGTGTACGTCACCAAATCTAACTTTATATTACCTTAATCACTGTTGTGTTGGCTAAAACACAGCACCATTTTGAAAAATATCAGCAACTCCTTTTAGCTAGGCTTGAAATATTTTTTACACAGCGGGGTTAGTTGTAGCACAGTGTTAAGACTAAGCTGCCAAGTGTACAACGATAGTGAAATGAAAACAGGGAGCTACACATCTTTTCAGGGTTGAGTATTTATTTATATATTTATTTTGCTACATTTAACTATGTTGGACTTTCACAAACAATGTTGGAATTTAAATGTCAAAGTATTATTTTTTTCACGTGTTAAATATGCATTGACCACTTGATTATTTATTAAAAACCTGTTTTTCATGCAATAAACCATTTAAAATGTGATTTTGAGCTCGTTTTTATTATTATTACTGTTATTATTAATAATAATAATTTTGCATGCAGTTGCCACACACAAATATAATTAAATAGCAATTACAATATTTGATGATTTTATTTATTTATTTATTGCAAAACTGTGCAGCCCTTTCATATATCTCTATCCATGATATTGATCCATATTAGAAGGATGATTGGATGAGGGATGGATGTATGGATATACAGATGTACAAACAATATCAAACTATACAGATAAAATAGTACTGAATTATGTGCGTTACACAAAAGTGGTACAACTAACCCTTCTGTCTGTTACAATAAACCTGGCATATGGGGTAAGTTGTAACATTTGCACTTCTGTACGAAAATGGTAGGTCCTAGAAAAAAAAAAAAACTTTTAGCATTCATTTGTAGCAGAGATGTGTATGTTAAAAAAAATACAAAAAATAAAATAATCTAACTTAATTATATATTTTTTGATAATTGAGCCAAACCCAAAATGTGTTAGGTTGTGCCCCGCTATACCTACTCTAACGAGAGTTAGATGACATGTAGGACCAAAATTCCTTATAGTTCAGTCAGGACCGCTTCTGAGAAAAATACCAACATACTATTATTAACATGGTTACCAACATTCGTTAAAATATCGTCTTTTTTTTATGTGTGTGTGTTAAACTGAAGAAAGAAGCTCATACAGGGTTGGAACAACTTGAGAGTGATAAATCCCCCAGCCTGAAACAATAACCAAATATTTCTTAGCTAAATACACATTTGATACAACATTGCACATAACGATAGTCCAGTCAGGATAATATTCCAAGCAGAAATCCTAATACTCATTAGCATATTGCTAGTGATCTGCAGTCTGCTGAACTACGCTTGAATTCCATTCAATCATTCAGGCTCTATTTAGTAGAATGTCTAAAATGAGCAACTACATATGGCTACAACTCTGGGCAGCATTTATAATAGTCATTTGACATGCTTTAGATGAATGAGTCATCATATCAGTAAAGAATCTCTCCATTTTGAGTTACTTCACACATTATACTCCTATTATACATTCTTATACAGTATGTTAATTTATAAGTTGAAGGCCATTTGATTTATCCACACTTTTGTAAGCAGCAGACATCTTCAGACTATTTTTCATATATAAATACATATTTCACAGGTTCTTTTGATCTAAAAGTGCAAAGAGGTCCACAATTTTGTGAACCACATCGCATAGTATCCTCCTGGACAACAGTGAAAATCAACCAAAATCGCATGTCAATCAACCAGAATTAAGTACAGCATTAAACTATACACAACCACCAGATTAAGGTTTCTGAGTTACAATAACGTTCAAAAGATTATGATGATTTAAAAAAAATTCTATATAGACTATATAAAAGCTGTTCTTTTGAACTTTCTATTCATCAAAGAATCGTGGGGGTGGGTGGAGGGGAGGAGGATCACGGTTTCTAAAATAATGAGAAATATTTCTTTAGCACCAAATCCGTGTATTAGTATGATTTCTGAAGAATCATGTGAAACTGAAGGCTGAAAATGCAGCTTTGCCATAACGGGAATAAATAAAAATGTCAAATATATTTTAAAAAACAGTTATTTAAAACTTATAATTAAACATATTTCACAATATTATTGTTTTTCAAATAAAAGCCTTTGTGAGCATAAGATACTTCTTTCAAAAACATAAAAAAACAACAACAACAACAACAAAAAAAAAACATAAAAATTCTGCATGACCCCCAATTTATTTATTTTTATTTATTTATTGTCCAGCTAAACTAGCTAAATGCAGGTTGGTGAGGCTGGAAGACTAAATCATACAAGACCAACCTTGAGACCAGAAAACCATCAGTTGGCTAAAAAAGTAGTCAACATTTGAAGTGGATCAAAAACTAAAGTGATAAATGAATTTTGAACAATAATTGTTCTAGTCTTAGGACAACTTTGATGAACTTTTTTTGATCCACTTCAAATGTTGACTACTATAAAAAAAAATCAAATAAAAAAAATCAAAAAAACAAGTTGCAGAGGCAAAATTAAGTTAATAGAGCTGCTCAGCTAAAATAAAAATGAGCATTCAGCTCATTATTTGGCTAAAATTAAAATAGAGCAACAGTGTGTTGATTTCCTTGTGTGATTTTTGCACTCATTATTAACATGCAGCGCATTGATATAGTAAGCAAATTATGTATTCATGAAATCAAAGACTTTCCCTGATTAAATCTGATTGGTCACAGTAGACACATTTGAGATGCAAGGTGTAAACATAAATTTTTTCAATTACATGAAGTTCATTTAAGGGATACTTCACCTCTGGAAAGATGAATGTGTATTTAAAATAGGTCATTTATGTAGAAGAAATGTGAAAATATTTTTGAATTTGGAGCTTTCTAGACTGAGAAAAGCCAGAAAATTTATTTTTGGCTTATGTGGATGAAAGACAACAACTCCCAGAATGCACTTGCTTCGCTGCCCTAGGAGGCCACTCCCAAGCCAAGCCTACCGGTAAGAGAGCACAGTTGAAAACAACAAGGCTAGGCTACTAGTGAGTCTCCGTGACGAGTCTGCTCGGGATTTGGAGATCGCCCAAAATGTCCGGGATTCGGCTTTTGCGTTCTACAGTCGCCATTCATCATGTTTACTGTGGCGAGCAGGACGAGGCTGAGGGGCGCGGGAGAACGGCGCGAGGCCGGTGGCGTGATCACTGAGACGCACCGGTCTCCTATCTCTCACGGAGGAGCGGGAATTTTCTCAGCACTGTTAAAACGCACATCGGCTGATCACTTGTTTAGCGTTCATGTAAACACTACATTCAGATTCACCAATCGGAATGAATTCAGTTAGATTGAAACAAAAGGTGTGCATGTAAACAATGAATGGCGACTGCAGAAAGCAAAAGCCGAATCCCTGACATTTTGTACGATCTCGACGGCCGGACATGTCCGGGAAAAAGAGGATGGTAACCCCTACTACTCAGCTTTCTCCTACTACTCAGCTTTCTCCACAGAACAAGAGCCTGCTAGCTTAGCTTCCAAAGAAAGACGGCTGATACTATGTGTACATTCTGTGAGTGAGATCCCACCTCCTATGGGCGGGTTGAAAACATGCGGGACAGCTCCTCCTACTGGCTGTAGTCTTTAGCCTCTGGCCAAAAAATGACGCAAAAATCGGAGGATTTTTTCCAGACAAAAAATACATAAATCTCTTGTCTCAGGGGGATATGAGGGTGGAAAGCACGGTAATTCGAAAATACTACAGGTTTTCTACTAATACAAAGCTTAATGCTAAATCCTGAAGTATCCCTTTAATAATTTTAAGGCAACAGGTTTCCTCACTTTTTTTAAGTTAAGTCAGCTGATCTCTTTTTACAGTGTATCAGGACCACCCGTGGCAGATGTTAATACTAGATGTAAAGAGAGCCATAGACTCATTTAACAGTGATTCAGGGTTTACAAACACGCAACATTTCTGCAAAATCAAGTCTACACTTACACACGAAGGCCATATGAATGTCAATCAAAAGCTTAGCAATGCACTGTTGTGTCTGACTTTATAATCAATGTAGACAGACAAACAAAAATGCCTGAAGAGTATACTTGTTCACACTTCCCTGACCGGTTTTTTTTTTTTTTTTTTTTTGAGAGACACATCTCACCCACTCAGATAATTGAACACTTAAAGCTAACATTTTTATTGCTTTTGTGTTAGGTCAAGATTTATGTGTCATCCTCATTAGCTAAGTAAAGAGGAACAAAAATACTTATAATCTCTCAGATGCAGTCCTGGTGCGATCACTTTAATGGTATTTGACCATGAAGAGTAAATTGTGAAACGTTGTGGTTATGAAAAAGCTGCGCTCAATTAAAGCAGTTTTGAAAGCATGTGGATATTATGAGCTTTTCTTAACAATAACAGCAATATACATCTCAACTTGTCAAAGATAACACAATAGAATTACAGACTTTCATATTTTCATTGCGGTCCTTAAAATAAATAGTGTCTGAATAAGATACTGTCTAGCCGAGATGAACAGATAAATTATGACTGCTCAATAATTCTGCAGCTATAAAACAATATTAGATTTAATTGGGTTCACTAAGAGCACGAACCTAGGCCCATTCTTGAAGTGAAAATGACGGCAAGACAATTTAAGCCTAATTTAATTAAAATGCCCTTAAGTACCACCGGAACAGAGAAGAATTGTAGTAGTGAGTAATTTAGAAATATTACTTCAATCAGCAAAGGGAATTGATTCTGCAACAAAACTCTTAGAAAACGCCATTGGTCAAGTTAAATCAAATAGCATCAGTGTCATTCATCACATTGTGATAGTGTAAGACAAATGCGATATTAAGAGATACAGTGGAACATAGGGCTAGTTGTCACAGAGTCTATGTCTCAGAAATATAATTTTTTTTCTCTTGCTGTACTTCAAACAACAAGTTATTACACATCACTCTTAAAAATAAAGGTTCTTTATTGTCATCTATGGTTCCATGAAGAAACTGTAACATGTATGGAACCTAGATGTTTAACATTTTCTTTATACCAAAAATGGTTATTCTATGGCATAACTTAAAAAAAAAAAAAAAAAAAAAAAAAAAAAAAAACAGTTTGGAACCGTGTACCATTTATTTTTCTCCAGAAATTTATATTTTAATTCTGCAAGGATGCATTCAATTTATCAAAATTGACATTAAACACATTTATATTGTTACAAACAAATCCAAATAAATACTGTAAACTTTCAACATTGATAAGTAATGTTTCTTGAGCAAATCAGCATTTTAGAATGATTTCTGAAGGATCATGTGACACTGAAGACTGGATAAATGATGCTGAAAATTCAGTTTTGCATCACATGAATAAATTAGGCTACATTATAAAAAAATAATGAAAAAAAAACATTTAAAAGGTACTGCTTTTTTTTATACAAATAAATGCAGCATTGGTGAGTATAAGAGGTTAATTTCAAAAATGTTTAAAAAAATTCACAGACCACAACATTTTGAACATTAGCATAAATTATTTATTGGCAAAAACAATGGTTTGATATGTTCTGCTACCCTTCAAAATGTCATTAAATTTAGCTAAAAAGCCTACACTAACCATTTACCTCAAATGACACTAGTATTGGATCATGTTGCCACAAAAGGTCAATGTGTATTAAATGAACTTGTTCTTTTAACTTACAGCACAGCTGCCATCTGGGTATGTTATCACAAAAGGTCAATGTGTCTTCAATGAACTTTGATCTATTTTCCTGAGCAGCAGCAATGGTAAGCTTTAAGGTATGTACCTAGACATTTGACTGAGAATGATTCACTGGAGAGAGCACCCGTTCACTTCTATTTTTCTGGAACCACAATATGAACATGACACAAAAGTACTGGTATGGACCATAAGATGTCCCAGTAAAAATAGATAAGTAGGGTGAATTCAGGAGGATTGGGATACTTTTTGCCATTGAGATGACTTGGAAAAAGTGTCCCAATCAACCCAAATTCGAAAGCAATGGATGCAAATACAGTATTGATAAAGAGCAACTTTGTCCCTGGCACAAAACTGAAAAGCGCAGTGAAGTGGCAGTGTATAAATAGTCACAGGCAGCGTACATGCATGAGAGGGGGTTCTGCAGAATGATTAGCTCAGACAGCTTGAGTAGGAGTTGTTGAGCAGTGTGACCGCCTGCAGGAAAAAAACTGTTACTTAGTCTGCTTGTTTTGGTCTGAAAGCCCCTTAACCTTTCTTTTTTTTTTTTTTTAGGTGGTAATGGACAGATCATGTGGCAGGTAACAGGGATGCTGCAGGCCCTTCATACACACATAACAGTGTAGATGTCCTTGATAGCGGGAAATCGGCCCCAGTGAATGGAGTCATGTTCATCGCTCAGCTTTCCTGTTTCAGAGTAAATGCCACAGGACACAGAAAACAACAGTTTATATATATATATTTTTTTTTTTCACAATGAAACATCTTAAGATCATTGTCAATCATCTCAAGATGATTGTGAGATACAGTAGTTCACCCAAATGAAAATCCTGTCATTATTTAGGCCTACTCACCCAATATGCTGTTATTATGCTTGTGCAAAACAAAAATATATTTAAAAAATTTATATATTTCCAAACCATCAATCTGATGGTTTGATTGTGCAGTTTAAATTGTTGATAATATTGGTTATGAACTCCGATATGCCAATGGAATGGATGTTCATCAAATAATGACTTCATATCATATCTATTTAATATATTAAAGAAAACATCCTAAAAGCATCATAAAAGCTATAATTAATAAGTCTTCTGACACTGTACAAGGACTTTGGACCAAACCAAAATTTGTGAATGAATCTGTCAGATTTGGAAAACCTTTAGAACAAGTACATTGAAGAGAACCAGAGAAAAATAACCTTTTAGGAAACGTTACGACAATGATGTTCAAATGAAACCATTGATTCAAGCGGATGTCACAAAAACAAAACCCACTGGAAATAAAATACAAGTGCATTTTTCTTATTCTCTGTGGCCATCAAAGTTAAAAAGGTCATCCAGTAATTATGGTCATCCACGAGCTTCAATTTGATTTCAGAAATAGAATATAGAGAACGTTCAACTGGAAGCTAGAATAGATCTAATATATGAATGTCCTAGCAACTGTGTACTTTTATAAACACTGCGCACTCATACAAAAAGATTGACAAATGTGAATGGCTAGAGGCCTTGATTAGTGAGGTGCTATTTAAAATGCTAAGTCCTTTTCATAGCACCACGTCTAATTGAAAAAGTTTGCCATTTTAAACAAGGAACAGTCAGTGTAGTCATGGAACTTGTTGCTTGCCTTGCCTATAATGAAGACACACTTTTTTACAGCAAGCTCACAACCCATGTGTCCCTTAATAATAGCGCTCTAATGATTCCACACACAAAGGCTGCCTAGAAACCCACACAGAAAGCGTTTGCTCTGAATAAGCCATACAAAAGATGATTGTGAGTGTATTGAGTGTACTTAATCTTCTTTTCTAAAAGGGACAGTTCACATTATGTATACTCACCCTGATGCCATTCCAAACCTGTATTACTTACTTTATTACTAAATTACTTTAACAAGAAAATAATGGTGTTTTTTTTATTTGTTAATTTTTTTTTTATGCTACAGCTAATTTTGACCCAAAAAACCCTCATACATTTATATTCCAAGTCTTCTGACACCATAAAACAGCTCCAATTAATGAATGAACAAAATCAATTGGTTCACTAAAAATGACCAGCTCAAAAAAAATGAGTCATTCAATGATTCATTCACTCACAGGGCCCTATCTTGCACCCAGCGCAAGTGACTTTGTACACCGACGCATGTATCATTCCTATTTTGCACCCGCGCAAAGCAGACTTTTCCCTCCACAGAAGCACGTCGGTAAGTTAGGAAATACACTTGCGCTCCCGGGGGCGGTTCAGCGCAAAGAGGAGGCGTGTTCCGGCGCAAACGTTCCTTCATGCTATTTTGCAGGTTTAGAAAACAATTGCGCCACTAACCAGGAAAAAATAGTTTAAAGTCAGTGGCGCGTTGCGCATGTTATTCATATGCTATTTTAAGGGCGCATGCTTGGCCATAATCAATGTAGCGTGTGCACAACGCGCACTTTGATTCTCTCATCTACACAGAAGCAGCAGTTTTCATTTTTGCAAATCATACATTATTACGATAGATAGATAGATAGATAGATAGATAGATAGATAGATAGATAGATAGATAGACAGACAATTTATTATAAAAGCATACATCTAGCTTACACATTTACCCAAATTATCATACGCCTGTTTAACCGAAGTTAATTTGGGTGGGTTTCTCCATTTCAATGTAACTTCTCTCTTTTACGGCCGTGACGAGAGCGTTGCTCTCCTTGGCTGTGAACCGCTCCTGGCCCGCGCCTGGCAAATCCGCCGTTACAATAGCAATCCGCTATGGAAAAAGCGCGTCTGCTCTTAAAGGGAATGTGAGATGTCGCTCTGATTGGTTTATTTCACGTTACGCCCAAACCACACCTATGAATAATGAAGCTACTTCAGACCAACCCATTTTAGATTTGCGCCTGGCGCAAGAGTCATTTATCCCGCCGGGAAAATAGCAACAGCGCCGAGACCCGCCCACAAAGTTACTTGCGCTTTGCGCTTGACACTTGCGTTTCAGATCGTTAAAATAGGGCCCATAGACTCACTCGTTCAGCTGCACTTCTTGAGTTAACAGCTCATCTTAATCGGTTCTTCGAACAAAGCTATTGTATGACTTCAGAAGACTTAAAATTATCATATCAACTTCTTTTAAAGTGCCATAAAAGTAGTCCATTTTACTTTTTGTGGCATTGCATGTACTGTATTTGTTCATTGTGAACCACCACTGTATGGAAAATAGCTTCATGAAAACTCTTCAAACATTCTCTTTTGTTTTACCTAGAAAATCAAACAGCACATGGGTTCGGAACGACATGAGTGAGACATAATTGTAATAAGATGAACTATTCTTTTAATGACAAGGGAATATTTTAGAACTTCAATGGAAACTATGAGATGAAACGTCCAGTGGAGGGGAGGTGGAATGTCATGACCTTCATTCTGTTTCATGCAACTGCCACCCCAATCTGTTCGTGCATGTTGCTACGGAGACGCGGATAAGGTATTTTGACAAGGTCATACTCACGGTCCCATCCATTCATCATCATAAACTCCCAATATAAATAATTCATGATTTTTGCTCTTGAGGAAATCTGTTCCTCCACAAGGCGCAATTAAAACCATAATCCCAGAGTTCCTCTGGGGCATATCAAGGCACTAGTGTATCTCCGCGTGTCTGCTGAAAAACCACCATATTTTAAACTGATGTCATTAAATAACCTTGCAGCTATATTTGAGTCAGTGGGCTTATTCACCTAGAAATCACTCATATACATTCATGAAACCTCATGGAGAGATCCCTACAAAAAGTCATTATTTACTCACCCTCATGGATGAATATGAAAAAGAGCTGTGTATTAACATTAATATTAGTAATATTATAACAATTTAAAATAACTGTTTTATATTTCAAAATATTTGAAATTGTAATTTATTCCTGCGATGACAAAGCTGAATTATTAACATCCATCATTTCAGTCTTTAGTGTCACATGATGTATAAGAAATCAATCTAATTGTATGCTGATTTGGTGCTCAAAAAAGATTTGTAATGCCTGTACTTTCACTTTTGATCAATATAATGCATCCTTGCTGAATAACCACACACCACTCCTGGGCAAACTGTAGATAAAGTAACTTAGCACAGATCGCCTTCCTCAACTTGCAGACAGCTTTTTACAGGAAGATGAGTCAGTGTTGTTCCACTCAATGTTAATGTCTTCATGAGTAGTTGAAAAAATGTCTCCATGTTGTTTGAGTTTAATGTGAGACCAAATATTCACTATAGGGTTCAATTCTGGACACTAACCATGCCTAAACATGAGCCTGATGGATTTGTTCTTTGCAATTTGTGCAGGAGCATTGGGTCTCATTCATGAAACACGAGCAGAACGAATTTTTGTGTAAATCGTGTGTAAAGTGGTTCTGGCGTAAATTTTCGGATTCATTAAAATTTTCGTATTTTCCAAATGTTAGTTGGTACGAAAGAAATCTACACCTGCTCCCAGCCACGCGTAAATAGTGCGTTTAACATCCGAACGTTTTGCTCATTAATAAGGCTGCATTTTAATTCACCTTAATCGGGTTTATTTGACGGGGTTACATGTCGAACCATTTTCTTTTCACTTCTGGGACTGTTTGATTAACAGATGAAACTCCATTAACTGCATCTGTAATATGCTGCCAAGCTTCCTTTTTTTTAGGACCTGATACACCACTATGTACGCTTGAAAATAAAATGTGGCGTTTTGAATGAACTTCTGATAATAAAACTTCAATTTCTGCATCTGAGAAATTTCTCTTTTTCATTAGCTTTTGAGAAGACGTGTTGAAATCCTTCGTGTGGTGTCATAATATGATGCCCATAAATAGTTGTCAGTTGGATTTAATGGGCGGGATTTATGGTAATTGAGAATGAGCGTGCAAGCGCGTCCCATTTACGACTGATTGTAATTCATTAACACACACACACATTTCACTATCACTATTTGTGAATCAGGAGAAGAGTTTTCGGGAAGGTCTCTTTACGCGCAAATCACTCACATATTCACTCGTATATAATTACGAATGTTTCATGAATGAGACCCATTGTCTTTACCAATAACATCTGATCATTCCTCTTTAGATAACTTTTCATTTGTGGGAAGCAAGCCATTCTGCAATATTATCCTGTACTCCAAAGCGTTAAATGAATTTTCACAGTGAAGCATCTCACCAATAGCAGTGGCTAAAAAGGCTCCTCACACAATGACACTCTTCATCCACGCTTCACTGTGGTAGAGATGCATGTATTATTATATTTCTCAGCAGAGTTTCAAAGACATCGCTCAGGAGCATCACCATGCAACTCCTGTTTCATTGTGATTCATCACTGCACACACAACTTCCCATTCTGCCAAAAACTTCAATCTGTCTGATGGTTTTCTGAGACAGCAATGGCCTAGTGTGTTTGCTTCAATGTTGCTAATTTCCTGAGCACTAATTTGTGGTTAAGACAATTAAAAGCTTAGTGTTTAGCCACTTTGGGCATGGCCCATTTTTTGCCCATGAGTATACAGTATATGCTTTGTTAAGATTCTACAAATATTGTCCTTTCGTGCGATGTGGAAAAATAAACAAAAGCACACAGGTTTGACACAATATACATAAATTAAATAATTTTCATTATTGCCAAACTACTCCTTTAATATCTTTCTGATATGACTTCAACACTAGGAACGTCTTGAATTCTTCAATGGCAATGCTTTGATGTGCGTGACATGACTTGTGACAGACAGTCCCACGAACACTTCAACACAATCATGTCACTGAACTACATAAAAGTCTCCTTCCATGTTTCCTGTCATCGCGCTGTGGTTTGTCCTCAATCGTTGACAATGTAATGGCAGCATACTCACAAATAGATGCACTACGACAAAGTGCACAGTTCGAGAAACGGCAACACAACTTTCCACCGACTCTTAGCAGAAATCGACTCTTTCAAAACATCCTGGATTCTTAATAGAGCAAAACTCAGGGCTATTCAGACTCTAGAGCTATTGTACTCACTGGTACCATTTCATCCGGTAGAAGTGGAAAATAATAAAGCTTTGACGCCCACCTCTCAAAATGATAAGCATGTTAGGGACAGGACTCGCCTTCCCTTTCTAATTCTGCAGGCATTTCAGCGTTTTAGAGGAACGGGGACCCCTTTTAAGCCATCAGTCAAGACAGATTTAGCGACTTACAGCAGGTGTTGTTTGCTTGTTCTTTCACCCTGTCCTTTCTACTTATTGTCTCTCTCTCTCTCTCTCCATGAGCTACAGAAAAAAATGGCTTTTGGATTGCAGATGGAAATGTTTCTTTTGAGACTCTTCTTCAGTGAGCCATTGTGTTGTAATTATAGCGCTGTCTCTGATATCTTCCTGAAAGACCAAAAGCGCTCCTCTTGCATCCCTTTAACATTAAACTGCGTTAATCATTAGATTTCAGCTGCTGTGAAACGTGACAAATGTTGTGGGAGAATGGTTTTAACATTCTCTCGCTAGGAAAAAAATATCATCTAAATGATCAGAGATGGAGATAATAATGACTAGACGGACCCGCTTCTCGAAAATACAGTTATGCATTGGATGATACATTGGATAATAAGAAACATATTTGATATATGCTATACTTATAGCTACACTTGTTGCTGCTATGACTGCCAAGCACAGAAGTAGTTGGTTGTGACCCACAAAAGAGTCACAGGTTGTCTTGATATGTACAGAAGTAAAAAAGAAAAAGAAAAAAATAAGATGTCACTAATGCTAGTCAACAAATATAGCAAGCAATAGATAAATAAAACCAAATTCAAGAGAATAATTTTATTATGAAGTGAATGTAGTAATATTACATTGTACTCCGCTGCATGTTGTCTATTTGCAACACCCAAAATAATGTCCACTTAATGTCACTAAAAGCAAGTATTATAAGGTTTTGCATTGTAAGATTTTGCAACATTTTTTAATTAAGTCTCTTATGCTCACCAAGGCTGCATTTATTTGACCAGAAGTACAGTAAAAACAGTACTATTGTGAAATATTAGTAAATAAATAAATCAACTATTTTAATGCATTTTAAATTGCATTGTAATTTATCCCTGTGATGCAAAGCTGAATTTTCAGGTGTCACATGATCCTTCAGAAAACAATAGGCTTTGGTGCAAGAAACATTTCTTATTATTATCTGTTTTGAAAACAGTTGTGCTGCCTTATATTTATGTTTATGTTTATGTTGAAACCATGATACATTTTCCCCCCAGGATTTTTTGATGAAATTCAGCCTAAGAGCCTAAGGCATTTTCTACAGCATTTAGACGGAGCAAAATAAACACAATATTTGCATTCAGACATGCGAACATTAAATATCTGTAATTATCTACTCACCCTCAGGCTGCTCTTATCCAAACAAATTGTACACTATATTCCAAGTCTTCTGTAGCTATAAGTTTGTGTGAGGAACATGTCGGAATGTAGGAGTTGTAGCACTTTAAGTGTCACTCACGCTTCACCTGGAAACTGCAGGGATTTGGGATTTGCAAAATTGTATGCATATTCAACAGGCTTTTCACCCCGAAAAACCAAGTAAAACTGATGCTAAATTAAAATGATTCAATGACAGACTAGGAACGTATATTGTTCTGATCTTTGATGGAAAGGAAAACATAGGATACTTCTCTGACTGATGTCTGATGTCAGATACATTTGAAAATGTCAGTAAGTAGCTCTCACCCGCGCCGTATATGAATTAATTAAAACTTTCAAGTACATTATCTAGGTTGGTGGCCAATTCAGCACAAATATTTGATGGAGAATGTGAGAATGTCTCTCTCTCTCTCTCTCTCTCTCTCTCTCTCTCTCTCTCTCTCTCTCTCTCTCTCTCTCTCTCTCTCTCTCTCTCTCTCTCTCTCTCTCTCTCTCTCTCTCTCTCTCTCTCTCTCTCTCTCTCTCTCTCTCTCTCTCTCTCTCTCTCTCTCTCTCTCTCTCTCTCTCTCTCTCTATCACTGTCAACAGAGAGTCACATATGGAGGCAGTTAATAACCTTTAATATTTTCCTTCTCGTCATTTTCAGACCACATGCCAACACAACATTATGAAACACATTTGCTGACAGCAAGACCGTGCTGCTTCATTCACATCAAGCCCAATACATGACGTGCGCACGAGCTCTGCACCTGCAGTCACACGCTTCCAACACCACAGTATGACAGCCACATCAACAATACACCTTGCCATTCTCGATTCAATCGTTTAAGGAATTATTCACCCAAAGTGACCATTTCGTCATCATTTACATGGGCCCCAACCTCATTTCATTTTTCTTTCTTCTGTGAAACACAAAACAAGATAGTTATAAAAATTGTTTCAGTTTTGCAATAAAAAGAATGATGATGTACATGATGTGTCTTCAATGAGAAGAAACTGCATCAAATTTTAAATGACCTAATACCATATGGTTTGATACTTGTGTCTTACGAGACATATTATGGTCTTAAAATGTACAAATACAACTGCAAATGAGATTTGTCACAGAAAGGTATTATACAGCTTTAGAAAACTTGGAATATAGTGCATTTATGTATTTTTTTAAGGTTTTTTGGAGCATGGCTGTATAAATCACCATCCACTTTTGTTGCATGGAAAAACTAATGTTATCAGAAAAATGTTTTGATTTTTAAAAATGCATTAATAAATGAGATTAACATTAGCAAAAGATTAACAAATTCTGTAGAAGTATTGTATGTATTCATTGTTATTTCATGTTAACTAATGTATTTATCTAATGTTAAGAAGAAAAAAAATGTATTGTAAAGTGTTACCAACTTTTCCTGAATCAGCATTTGAAATATATTACAAAAACTTGTTCCCAACCGATATCTGTGACCCAAAACTTCTCATATGAATTCCATTGTGAAAAAAAGAAAGGGCTTTGTCCTTCAATGAATGAGATTTCTTACTGTCTCTTGAGTTATCTGCACCTCCATATGGGCATTGTTTGCCGCTGGGCTCTAGTAATCTCTACATCTAAATATACCTTGACTTCCCTCCACAGCTGTCTAAGATGTGCTTGAGTGTTGTTTTGAGCCATTAACCAATCTGGGTGTCTCTAACACATATGGATTAAAAGATAATTATTATAAACTATACAACACTTTTAAATGAAAACTGTGCTTGATTAACCATCTGTGCAGAGGGTTCGGAAACTTTTTCAGGGCCACGTTGCATATTTTCTGTTCCAAAACACACTGTGCTTAGCATGAGCGAAAAAGACAAGCTTGTCAGTTTGAATCGTATTTGTGGATCAGGTGTTTTAGATGTTGTCACTTTGCCTGTGTCATTGTGTCATACTATGTCTCTCTCCCTGAAGCCAACTGAAAACATTTCGTTCCTCTGATTTGCAATAAAAATACTGTTTGCACACCAACTATGTTAAACCAAAAATGCATCTCTATTAAATATTTCAGATTTGTTTTTTGTTTTTTTTAAGAAATGTATCATTTTATTCAGCAAGGATGCATTCATTTTGAAATATTGCATGATGTTACTATTTAACTGTGTGTTTGATCAAATACATGCAACTTTAGTAAGCATAAAATACTTCTTTCAAAAACATTAAAGGTGAAGTGTGTAGTTTCTGCAAAACTAGCGGCACCTGGCGGGATTACAAGAATAAAGACATATTCCAAATGCCATGCCTCTTTCACACGTCGCGACTCCCCCAAGTCAAACGTGACAAACACAACTCTAAAAACTGCTTGTGAAGGCATGTCTAAACAGGTCAAAGTAGGCTACTTCAATAAAAGTTTCAACATATTAGGAATACGTTTAGCTGTGTTGCTATGTGTCATGAGTAAGCAACTGAGTAGCTAACACTGTCAAGAGAGAATGCAAGCGTCTCGCTGAATATAATCCAAGGGTGTCCAATCCTGCTCCCGGAGGGCCACTGCCCTGCAGAGTTAAGCTCACAACTGTTGGAGGATATCAATAAAACAATATACCAATACGTGACCAAACAACTTTGAGAATCACTGCTGTATGGCATTGAAGCATCCATTGTAGCACGTAGCATCACAACGCCCAGTTTGCTTTGATGTGTTTAATATCTGAAGGTTTAAATGCATTGAATTTGGCTTGCACTTCTGTAACCAAAGTTGAATGTCTTTTTCAATGTAATGCGTCAGCCATGGTCCCACACTGGCTAAACACCCTCTGGCTCCACCTACTACAGTAGCCACACCCCAAACTCTCGCTATTGGTTGAGCTAGAAAGAGACTGACAGGTCTGAGAGGATAGCTCTCAATGTTTTGATGGTGCCAGGAGGCTCAATGTTTTGAGATATCAACAAGATAACTTTGAGATAAACCTAAACCGATTAACATCGGAAAAAAACATACTTACATACTTCACAGATCCCAAACTTTTAATCAGTAGTGTAAAGTTTAAAGCTTAAAAAATGATAAAATATGGTATAAAAGAAATCCATACAATTTGAGTTCTTAATCTTAACTTTTAAAGCAGTAATCGATCATATTTTTGAGAAAACAGGGCCTTCAATGCGAAAAGAAGAAGAAGAAGAAGAAGAAGGGGCTTGCTTTTATCCATCAGGGACTATTTAAAGCATTGAAAATATAAGTAGTTTCAAATGTGATTTTATATTTACTCCACACATGCCAAGAGCAGGAGACAAACACTTTTCAAACTGTTTTGGGTAGGTCCTTTTGAAAACTTTTGATATACTTATTTTGTTCTCTCAGCAGTTCATCTAAAAAAAAAAAAGTGAGTACCTTGAGATCTCCGACAGTCAGAAAGTCCAAAAGCCACTCACAAATCCGCTGTTGGTCCGGAGGTGGAAAACACCAGAGAGATGTGCAAGATGTCACGGCAGTGAGAGGTCATTATTTGGTCACTTTGATTCAGACAGGATGTTGACCCCAGAGAAATGCTTCACAGTTTGTTTGGAGCGACTAGCAGGTGTTTACCTTCCTGCGGCCTGTCGTCATGGACGATCCATCCATGCTGTGTCTTTGATGATGTGCAGTGGCAGTTCCCACGACAACAACAGCAACTGTCACATTTACTGTGAGGGGGGTAAATGGAAAAGACAATCAAAACAGAAGGAGATAAAAACAACCTAAATATCAGTCTGGTCTTCACATAAACCTATTGAACTGCTTCAGACAATTCATAATGTAGTGCAAAAGTCAAATAGGCTATTTTTATAGTGGTTGTAATGTGTTTATGAAACGTATCAGTCATGGCTGCTATGAACTGTCAGTTCAAAAAAATTATTTTGTGTTTCGACAGAAATAAATAACATGGAGGTTTGAAACGACTTATAAGTCAGGACATACTGACAGCATTTTAATAGGTTGAACTATTCCTTTAAGTGCTGATTTAAGTGCCTTAAGAGTTCTGGAACTGGCATTTCACAGTAGAAAAAAAAAAGAAAAAGCATATTTCTTCACCAAAATGAAGTGGCAGGTTCTCTGTCAGTGCATTCTGCTATGCCATCTAATGTACAGTGTGAACAGAGATGTTATGGCATATATCCTGTATACTGACCAGTTCTGTCAAGCACTTTAAACCACTGCATTTGTTAAAAGACCATTTCTTCTAGTCCTATCATTGATAGAAACCGATCTTTCTTTTTCTCCAACATCAAGTTATTATTGATGTCAATAGTGCCCTGTTAGCATGTTGCACAGCCCAAAATCACAAACACACATTTAATTAGATACTTTTCAAGATTAAAAGGGTTATATCAATAATAAACATTTGTTTTGAATGCGGTATTGCTTTGGATTATTTATTTATTTATTTTTTGTCCATTTTCTAAGGTCAAAGGCTCAAAATCTAAATATTCACACTAGTACAGTTACAAAAAAGCATATTACATAATTCTAGTCAATAACAGTAGATGCATCGAAACCGGAGCCCTTCTGACGTTGCTGTACGAGTTCATTTTTAACAACAGAAAAAGGAAACACTAATGGGATGACAGCTTTCACGACACCCTTCCATCAAAGGTGATGATAAAGTAACAATTAGCCCCGATACTAGCCGCCAGCTCCGTTTGAACCTTTGAGTGAAGATAAAAAGGCTTGAAAAAGCAGCAGCAAAGGTAAACAAAGGAGAAATTACACAGGAGCAGAGCTTCTAATTGAGAGAGATTTCCTTTTGATGTAACTCCAGAGATCTGAGAGACACTGCTTGTGTACTAATTACAGAGCCATGGCAGAAAGCTAATTAGCGCCATGCTAATGATCCTTGTTTACCACTATCTGATGTCAAAATGCCAGGGATGAAAACCTAAAAGAAAAGCTCGGGTGCGAAGACTTGCCAAATGTGATAAAGACCTGCGAGACCAACATCAAGTGCTTTTTTATGTACATTGTCAGATGCATAAACAATAATACATATGCATGTATTCTTTCAAGTATTCCCAGTGCAGGCTATGGTCTTACGGGAAGGCTTTACAGTAATGAATGAATATTATTAAAAAATAATGTTTTTATATAAAAATACAGGGTTACATGCATATGCATACATTTTTAGCCATTTAACTGACCATTTACTTAAAAACATGTAAATGTCTTAGCATTAAACATAAAACAAATCATGTGGAATTTCATTTTTAAAAACTTTTAAAGCAAAACACTTTAAGAAATGAAATGTGTTTTATTAAGTTTGTATCACTTCAACTTAAAATCCCCTTTTGTCTTATTTCCACTTTCCTCTCAATATTCGTTTTGACATCAATTGACATGGACCAGTTTTCTAAACTTAGGACATGCATATCTTAAACATTAAGGACACATGCTGCAAAGCTAAATCATTATTAAAATGAATGACAGAAAAAATGAAAATATTAGGATGTGCTTTGCTCCTGTCAATGCAATATTGAGAGAGAGAACAGAGAGCGGAAAGAAACAATGAGGAAACTAAGTCGATTTGGCTACAATACAATAGAGATGCCCTACGGAGCTTCTCAGAGCGAAATTGCATTCCTGACACTTTCTTTTATATTAGATTATCAGCCATTTAAACTGGATGTCTGGGGTCTCAAAAGACCTCTGTCTCTCCAGGGTATGAGCCTCCACTCAAAACCCATCAGAATGTGGAGCAGTGTCTCCTTTGGGGGCATTTTTTGACGTGAAAATAGCTTCGAGGTCTTTCAGAATTTCTCAAAAAACACAACCTGAAGTGTTAGCTTGTTGTTTTAAAATCAGCTCTCAAACATTTATTTTCTTCTATAGTCTCATCCACTGTCATTCATTTTAA
Organism: Leuciscus idus; assembly: GCA_021554675.1. Classification (NCBI taxonomy): domain Eukaryota; kingdom Metazoa; phylum Chordata; class Actinopteri; order Cypriniformes; family Leuciscidae; genus Leuciscus; species Leuciscus idus. The sequence goes on along the minus strand of CM038637.1, from coordinate 7,923,692 downwards.
GATACCAGACTCTTAAGGTACCCACACAGTTTACCACCTTGTAATTCCACAGTAATCCCTCTTTTTTACGAGTCCAATGAACAATGGGATGGATTTAGGTCTAAATGCACAGGGGATTGAGTACAGCATGAAAAGGAGGAGTGAGTTGAGAAGCACAAAAAACATGGAGAAAAACCTTCTTTCCCCAAGAGGGATGAACTGAGCCGGACATCAATAACAATAGCAGAAACCATCCCACGGATTTCACCGGGATGTTTCTCGGCCCTTCCCTCCCTCTTCCTCGTCTTCGTCTGTTGTACACCTACAGACTTGACGTTATCACATGGTAGGTGAACTAGGTTGGAGAGAGATTCAAAATGTAAAGTAAAGAACGACTGTATGAAACTAAAGCTTCACCACATTGGCATCCATCCATGTCTTTACAGTACTGTGCAAAAGTCTTAGGCACGTTAGTATTTTCACCAGAAACAAAGGGGTTTTAAGCCAGTTATTTATTTTGTTGCAGTGATTCAGTAGGACATTTCAGTTTACATTTCCAAACATTCCTTTTGCCATTACTTGTAATAATCCAGTGAGATTTTTTGTATGCATAAGGAGTCTGACAACAGCCGGTATGATCCACACGGAGATCTGATCTCATCATCAAGTCCATACAGTACTACACACACACACACACACACACACACACACACACACACATACATATATATCAACAGGTGAGGTACCCTTAACACATCACATTCTCTTTGTGAGGAACGATAGTTAATAATCTCGGATCCATCAGTGAAATTATTTGACTTCTTTGAGCTAAAAATACATGCGTTATAGTACAAGATATTTGCACTTGTTTTTTATGTAATCATGACACCTTGTAATAATTTGGTGCTTCCTAAGAACATAAGCATTTATGATAGTTTAAAAAAAAAGAATGCAATAATATTTCTTTGAGGCTGACAGAAATGACAGATGATGGTGGTAAAAATAAGAATGAGGAGGAAAAATGCAGGCTCCCATTGGGCGAGGGATCACATTATAAAATAACCGAATGATTATGGTGAATAATGACGAAGCTGATGGGACAATATGAAAACCATTTTTTGGGTCTATATTTGGATCAGAAAAAAAAATTGAAATCTCATGGAGACATTAGACCAGTGTTATAGAGCTAAACAGTGCTTGAGTAATTTTGTGATCAAACTTTCTTTACAACTTTTGCTCTTTGAAAAAATCTAAAGACTATGTTGGTGGTTCATTGGCCAAGAATCAATACTAATTCTAAAACACCTTGTTTAAAGTGCTGTCTGTCACTTCAGTAAGTGCTCATTAGTGCAGCAATTAGCATGTTCAAGCAATTACAACAATATATCCATGTTAACTGCTTTGACATTTATATATATATATGTAAGACAAACTTTCCTTAGTTGATATGGTGAAAGTCTTAGACGTTGTATACTATAAGAGCATAAATTACATTATAGAATCAGCTTTGTGTTGATAAATGTCAAAGCAGTTAACATGGATATATTGTTGTAATTGCTTGAACATGCTAATTGCTGCACTAATGAGCACTTACTGAAGTGACAGACAGCACTTTAAACAAGGTGTTATATATATATATATATATATATATATATATATATATATGAAGAGTTCAGATGCAAAAGCCTCTTAGTGCCATCTGAAATTTTCTTCTAGAATGATAATTTTTATCAAGCTTGTATATTTAAGTTCAGTAATTTCACTTAAATTACAATTAATAGGTCATTTACATTGCCATTTAAGTGAAATTACTGAACTTAAAAATACGAACTTGATAAAAATGATCATTCTAGAAGAACATTTCAGATGGCACTTAGAGGCTTTTGCATCTGAACTCTTCATATATATATATATGAATTTGTAAACCTGTTGCTTCTGACTATAATATTAGGTCTGCCCGCTGTGCAACAATATGCATTTATATGATAGGGAGCTGCTTTGGGAAGTGCAGGCATAATTTACTGTATATAAGAGACATATCTGGCATTAATCAATACAATCTGTTCTTAAATTATAGATACTCATGCCTCATATCAGGCTTTCAAACATTTTTGAATCAATGAGGCCTTTCATGACGTTTAGTGTGCTGCACATCTCTTGTGCAGCACACTAACCGTTTTCTACTTTAATGTTTTTTTTTTTTTTTAAGTTCCAGATATTTTTGTAATATACTGATTTGGTGTTCAATATTTATTTTAGTCACCATGGGTGATTACTATAATTAATATACCATAACGTAACGTAATGTAATGTAGGGTAATATAATATAATATAATATAATATAATATAATATAATATAATATAATATAATATAATATATGTTCTAATGTTATGATTCATCAGAGCTGGTTTGGTTAATGTGGTCTTTACAGAATAATTTGTTGAAAAACTTATGGAGAGTAAATGAAAATTAAATATATACAGTACTTCCAGAACTAAAATAAAGTGAAAATAGTGCTTTTCCCCCCTCACAATTAAAGGGAAAGGTCACACAAAAATGAAAATTCTGTCATTGTATACTCACCATCAAGTCGTTTCAAACTATGCCTTTTTTTCTTTTCTTTGTTTATTTTTTTTTTTTTCTCGAATTTTGAAGAACTTTGGGGTTCAAAAATCATCAACTTTTATTGTATGAGCTAAAAAAAAAAAAAAAAAAAAAAAAACTTGTTCACGTGACACGTTACACTAAAGAAAGAAAGTCATGCAGGTTTAGATAGAGGTTGAGCAAATTTTGACAATTTTCATTTTTAGGTCAACTGTCTGTTTAAGCTATATTGTTCTAAGTATCTGAGATTAAACATTTGATTAGATCTACGATATATTAGTTATCAGACTACATGAGACACCATCAGGAAATGTAATTGCACAGTCGTTGCTCTGTTGGTCCGAACAGTCGAACCTGAATTATGTTTGTCAGATCCAAGTGCCTGACTACAAGCTGACATAAAATTGTATCCCACCACTACACCCTAAAACACAGCAATACTCAATAGGTAGATGATCAATGAGTGGACCTGGAATGAGAGATAAGGCCGTCTGACAAATCTCTGACAGTCTGCATGTATTGAGGCACTCTTCCACCCATCCTTGTGATTTTGACCTTGAAAGTTTTCTGGCATCTAAAACCAAATGTCAAGGGAAAAAAAGGCCTGCCAAGATATGAATTAATATATCTTGAACAACAAATCCATCGTTCAGAAAAAGACCACGCTCCCTCGATACACTCAATTCAATTATGAGAGGACAGAACGCATTAATAAGATCCAAGGATCGTTGAGGAAGAGGGTGAAAAATGGAAAGGCAAATCATGTCATCACATCTGCCAGCTTGAATCTTTCTCTGTGGCCTTCTCACATAGCCTGTTAAATTTTATGGACGTTGTTTCATGGTCGTTGGCCACCCAACATGACTATATGCTATAACTATGCCAAATAGACAACGGGTCACATAATTCATTTTAGTTTAATACAGCAACCCGCATCGAGGGCCAAAACACTTACGCGGGCAAAATGTCAACATGCTAATCGTCATAAAACCTGAAGTTGTCTGAAGCGAAGACTTCAAAGTCCTCAAAGTCTTTGGGGACATCTAGCAGGTATTACGGCCAAGGCAGATAAAAAGCTTTTGAGGATTAGGCGGTCTAATTTGGCATTGTCCTTGTAGTTAGTCCAAAAGCCAATAATATGTCAGCGCTCCGGTGTGAGCTGGAAGTCTAATGGGAAGGAGGACGGAGCGTTTTTGAGTTTTCTCAGCCAGCGTACAGACATATGTGGGACATGGCTAACATCACACTGTGACACGGGACAGTCATCCCTGTCCTCGGGACAAACATAGCTTCATTTATCATCCGTACCCAGCGTAGTGGCAGACGGCCCTTAGCGAACTCAACAAAATGAAATACTGGAGATCCACGTCGCATGCAGTGTGTGTAGTTGCATGTGTGGATGTGTGTGTGTGTGTGTTTTAGGAGCGGGAACACAAGGAGCTGAGAGATTTTCTACAACCTTGACATCTTCAAGACCTGATTTCTTTTTTCTTTTTTTAAGACGTGAGGGGGGAAACAACAACAAAAACAAGCATGAAGAATGATTCTGCTGGGAACTTGAACAACCTATTTGGTGGCCCTAATGGCGAGAACACTGGCAAACTAAAGGTGGTCTCCTTGTGCACACCGTTTCAAAACCGTTTCTTGTTTTCTGTCGTGTTACTGTAAACTGCAAGATCATTTTTTCCCCCAACTGTTGTTACGATCCTGAAGTCTGTTCTCATCCACAGAAACCTGAGAGCCCTGACAACGTTAACAAACAATATGGAGGAAGGGCCTGTGGTCAGAAAAAAAGGTGAAAAACATACAGAAAATAAGACCGTGGAACACTACAATAAGGTTCAATTCATTGACATTAGTTAAATCATGTAATATTTTCATGTTTCTGTCATTCATTTTAATAATGAATAATATTATTACAGCATTATCAATATTATTAATATGTGTTCCGAACACCTATTAAGACCACAGTTGGCTAAACAGTTACCCGGGCATATCCACATCATTTAGCCAACCTATTGGTGTATTGGTGTAAGAAAGAGTCACTGAAACATCAGCATTTATGCTACATAAATAAATGCTGTAAAAATAGTTGTTTATTGTTAAATCATGACACACATCAATGAATTGAATCATACTGTAAAGTGTTACCATGCATTTTTTTTCCATCAAAAGCAATGAGCTTCAGTCTTACTATTAGTGTGTGCTTTCGAGGAGGAAAGGCAAGGAACTAAGATATTTTCTACACCCTTAAGACTTGATTCTCACATTTTTAAGAAATGCAATATGCATGCAATACTGATAAAGATGAATGTGACATCACGGTTGTATGTGGACAATGTCAAACAATATCACTATCTTAAAACTTAATAGTCATAAGTATATTAGCATCAAACATTTTTATTTATTCAGTATACACACATGGTTGAATGACAATAACATTTCTTAAGCTTTCTACATGCCAGGTTGGAATGCAACTTATTTTCAATATAATGAATCACCTGATTTGTGGCTGTAATCTGACTTTGACCAAGCACCAGGACAAAGCTCTCAAGGCTCCTTATGGGTCTTGATATAATGACACTGCAGTACCATCTATCACAGCCTTATACTAACTAGATCCCTTAAACAGTATTTTCTAGAGATCGCCATGTCATGAAATGACTTACGCCATAACCCATACATGATCTACTAAATCATTCCACTATCCATGACCGGTAAGAGAACCACATTACATTAACCATTTCCTGCATCCAGGCTCAATGGCCGCCCTTCTCATAGTGCAATTAGAGCCATGTTCAGCCCACATGCATTACCACTTTTACCCGGGCATATCCTTGATGTCTTCCCACTAAAAGACGTGTCAACTAGAACATAAAGGAGACCCCGTGAAAGTGACATGATTTGGTATGTGGCCATTGACACAAGGTTCCATCCCATAATTCACCAGCAGATTGATGCATGCACGACTGCATGTGTGACCCAGGCCTATTGTGCGTTTGGAGACGCGAGGACAGAACATGGCATTAATCGTCATTCAAGTCGTCATTAATCAGGACATCCCTGCAGATTAACAGCATAGGCATTCATCTTCTTAACCTCTTAAAGCAATATTGCAAAAGCCCCAGGATTACAAAACCGCATGCGTGTAATTATTGTTCTGAGATAAACGGAGCTGTGCCTTCAAAAGCCCCCCAATTAGAGCAGATATACTGCCTGTCAGACATCCGTTTATGTTTATCATACTCATTATGTGGGATTGTGAGGTGAAAGGAATTCCAGAAAAAAAAATCAGGTTAAAAGGAGGATTATTTGAATGAATTAGGCTGTAAATTAATGACGCTTCAAAACATTTGTTCAAGGTAATCACAATGAAGGTCTTTGATGCTTTTTCATTAATTGCAAACCTCAGTTTAATTCTACATGCAATTTAAATGCTTCATAAATGTCTTTATCATAGAGTTTGAATCTTAAAATGCTCATTGCTGAAACAAAATTGCCAAATAAGTTCTGTGAAAACCTTCAATGAGGTCACACAAATGCTATGAATAGCTATAAATATTACATTATGTATTTTGGGGGTTGTGTATTGATGGTGGCAATCATGTTGCTAATGTCTGAAAACAGATGGGGTAAATGTTGCAATAGTCCAACAGATTAAGATTCTAAGGCAGTTTCCTAAGTTTGATTCTAAAACATTAAACTTGCTGTTAAAAAATGTTTTCAGCACTAAAAGCACAACATTCTTTGGAACATAATTTGCATATTAGGCCACTGATGATCACAGTACAAATGTTAGTTTGCAAACATATGAATTCTCAAATTCCCTTCTAACTTGTCTTCTTAACAGCCCAATTACAATCTTTAAGATGAAATATGTTTGTTAAGATAAAAAAAAATATATATATATATATATATATATTTATTTATTTATTTATTTATTTATTTATTTATTTTAGTTTAGTTTTGTTTATTTTAATTTTTTTATGAATGATGTATTAGTATGAAGCACAGTGAGATTTCAGTCATTGTTTACTCACACTGATGCAATTCCAAATCTGTGTGGTCACTTGAACTGTCCTTGAATGGAAAATAACTGCACAATTTTTTATTTTATTTTTTATCTGTGTGTTCTGTGAAAAAAAATTACAGTATACTCGTTAGGAGTGACAGCAGGGTGAATAAATAATGACAATGAAATTAATTTTGGATGAATCATTCCAGTAAAAGCATGCATAAGCATTATGACAGCGGGAATGCTGTCCTTCTTTGCTGCATATTTGTTTCACATTAATGTTTGAAGAAAACGGCTTATCTTGGCGGGGGGTGAGTTGGGAAAAAGAGAGAAAAAAAGCCAAACACAATAGTTTATTTTGAGAATTAAATCAACACACTGTGCCAGTGCTCACTAGTCCGACAAGACGTGTGGGATCTCAGCAAGTGATTCCCACGTACAGTATATCAGAAAAACAACAAGCAAATAAATAAATCATTAAAAAAATCCATCATTCACTCACCCACAGAGCAGAAACAGAAGAATAGCCTTCTTTTTATTATATTATAATCTGCAAACAATATTTAAATCACAGAGTCTAACCTAAACTAAACTGTATGATTAATGTTGGGTCAGCTTGACAATATAGGTTAGATAGAGGTCTGACAAAGAAAGCAATGGAGTTTGTGTGGATATGTCACTAATCAAAAACTGGACAGTGTGCAGCTTTAATGGAGCTCTAGAGACGGTGTCATAAGGGAAACATTTGTATCCCCAAACACCAAAACATCAAATATGGGTTGTTGTTTTTTTAACAGTGCTTTTGTCTTTTTTTTATTATTTTTTTATCTGTAGCTTGGACATTCTAGGGAGAAAAGAAATAAAAAAAGATATTCACTCAAGTTTTGATGTAAATGATGACATCATTTGAGTATGTACACTAAAAGCTTAGTCTTAATAAAGAGCTGAATACAGCACAAGAGTTGGTGCTACACAATAAAAGATGATTGACTTGTCGAACATGGACCAAGTATTGGCTGACTGCAAAGTTCACGGCCTTCATTTGCAGGTGAGACCTGTGTTCTCTGAAGCCACCACTGTAGATATGCAAAGCAGATAATGAATATGCATATAATCAAATCAAAACCATAGCTCTCTAAGGAATGTAACTCTATAGAGCTTTTCACACTGGAAATAGTTAACCCTGGGTCTAAACCGTGGGTAAACGGGTTATCTTGCTTCACATTTCACATTGCTTGTAATGGATTCACTTTATTTTGATGGTCCCATAAACACATTCTGTTGACTATAAGTAACGTTACACCTACTGTATATGTCTACTAACTCTCATTAGAGTATTTGTAGAGTATTAGTAGAACAGTAGGGTTAGGGTTAAAATAAGTGGACATGAAGTTGCAAAGCTACTTATAGACAGTAGAATGTCTGTAGGAGGACCATCACAATAAAGAGTTAGCAGATATTAAGCATACAGTATACTAATACTCTAATGAGAGTTAGTTGACATGTAGTTGCAAAGTTTCAACAAAATGTTCAAAAGGGACCATCAAAATAAAGTTTTGTTTACTATTATAATTTACATGGGGTTAACAATTAATCCTGGGTATACAAAAATTGACATTTTACCTTTGTACATTCCTAAACCCTGGGTTAACGTTCTTATTTGCATATTTGCAGTGTCAGTGTCATTGATTAGACAAACACAGTACGCGACCTGTTTACATAAAAGCTCTAGCATTGCACATCCTTGTATTATATACTGTATTGCAGACTGTACTGTCAAGTTTATACTGACTTATATAACTGACTTTTCAAACTATAATGGTTAGAATGAAACAGTCTCTTCTTCACTCCAGTTGAAAGATTTCTGTCATAATTTGAAATGTTTTCCCTCGAACATCTAGGGAACTGTTTATATACAATGTGTGGTGTTTCCATGACTGTCCAAAGCACATGATTGGCTGCTAAGCATCTAGCCGTGACATTCACAGCATCGTTTCACACTGTACTTGTTTGGCACCGCAAAAGCACAGAGCAGTGCTAAACCCGCATCTAAATTAGAAGTGTAAAACATTAATTTAACCGGGGTTAAAAACGGAGTTTAGAATGAGGTTAACCCACACAGTGTGAAAAGCCCTTGTGAGGTTTGACTAGCTTGTTCATTTATATTTTCATCTGAGCCACTGGTTCATTTCTGTGTGAATCTTAAAATACTATGGTAAACCAAGTTAGTCAGAGGGAGTTCACCTGCTGTGTCTGACAGATGGTCCTCAGGATCTCCTCATTTACATATCACACATCATATTTAGAAAACAGAGCCAAAAAGATGGAATCTGGGTGCAATTAACTTCATTTGATTCATTGATGTTGACTAACATCACAACATGCTCAAATCAACCACAAATCATTCTGAAAAAGCAGGATTCATTTTCCTCCTTGAGTTTTAGTGTTTTTACTTATTACACAATTACTTATGTTTTCCCTACTTCTGACTCATCCAAAAGACAGATTGTAAAAGCCCAGAATGTGCTTGTTTTGCACAGTCATGCCTGTAAGCATTTGCATTCCATTAACCTTATTACCCAAAAATCCCTCTGCGTATGACATTTCATTTCAGCTGACTGAAATTGCATTCTAAATGATGCCTGGCACTAAAGTTTTCACCCGTTTCTTGTTGACAGGTTTCCAGGGCATTCTCTATCAATGACATGTGTTCTATCTTCCCCTCTTTTGCATTTTACACATACATTTCTTTAAGGCCAATTAATTGTGTGTGTTTACTTGTTGGGTGCAGTGAAAGATAATATGTTCCTTGCCTTGAACACAATTAAATGGCTCAACCAATTCAGCAGAATAAATTGCATTTAGCAGCACAAGGTGTTTACAGCACAAGGTCTCTTCATAAATTCCCCATTTGTTTTCAACCTCACCATGTACTATTACAGTGTCCCATTAAGAAGGTGATAATGGCCGACTATGAAGGTACGATTTCATGCTAACTATAATGAAGAGGTGAAATGACAATTGGATGGGAGTATATCAGACTCAATGCCTGTGGGAAATCATAGCCCGTTACAATAAAACAATCTGAGGACAAATAGACAATCATTTAGAGATGAAGGCACTCAGTGTATGACCACAATCCATGATGACCGTAGCAATGCATTAAAAAAAAGCTTTTACATATGTTTTGGCAGGTTTATCTACAGACCTACATGTTATATTGAAATAAACATCCTGAAACACCCTAATGTAAGTTATTGTGTTTGACTTTGATTATTATTAACAGCACATATTTCAATTGTACAGGACAAGTCTAAAGGCCTCTAGGGTTAAATGTCCTTCTGATTTTTTTAACACCAACATTAAAACACTAGCAATCAATCAATCAATCAATCGATCAATCAATTAATCAGTCAATCAACCAACCAATCAATTTTCTTAAAAAAAAAAACTAAACCATGAAGTCGTCACACGCAGAGACAAATGGTTGATTTTGAGAGACCTCGACCTTTTTGCATGGCTACTAACAAATTGCACTGATACTTAGTTTATTATATTCTGTTTTGTGAGTAGAAAAAATAATGCAGAATAATACAAGACACATGAAATTGGACCAGAGTAGAAAATATGTTGCTCATATATGTGTCACATGCCTGTCCTGTCTTGTGCTGCACATGGGTGTTTTGTTATTTTGGGCCATGTGCTCGTGTCTATTGTCTAGCCCCTCCCATCTTGTTATCTGATTATTGGTTAATTTGTCCCACCTGTCTGTCTCATTACCCTCCTTTGTTTGTTCCCCTATTTAGCCTCCTTGTGTTTGTAGTCTTGTGCTGGTTCGTTGTCCGTGTTTCTTGTTTCCTGGAGTTCCTGAGTTTTTGTGTTTGTACTATACCTGCATGTCACTAATAAACTACTCTGCATTTGTATCCTCGACTCTCGTTTACCATTTCGTGACAGAACGAACCAGCCAAAATGTGGATACAGCGGAGTGAGATTTTTCCTCAAGGAGAGGAGAAAGGATCCTCTATTTCTTTGCTGGAGTATTTTGCCAGGTGCGCTCAAAGGACTTTGGAGGAGGAGAGTATCACGGCAGATGGCAGTCAGTGGAAGGGAAAGCCTTCGTCGCTGATCCCGAAACGGAGGAGAGGTAGGAAGACTTCCTCCGTGCCTGTTCGGTGGTCCCAGTTCCGGTGGTCCCGAAACACAGGAGGAGGAGAAAGGCTCTCTCCGTTACTGTTCCGGTGGTCCTGAGTCCGGTGGTCCCGAGTCCGGTGGTCCCAGTTCCGGTGGTCCCGAAACACAGGAGGAGGAGAAAGGCTCCCTCCGTAACTGTTCCGGTGGTCCCGAGTCCGGTGGTCCCAGAATTCCCTATCATCAGTCCTGCCATGGCCAGGAGGGCCGTGCATCTCTTCTATGCAGTAATGGTATTGCATGCGTGGAGGAGACACAGTGGGTCTGTCGAGCCTGTGTCTTCGGACAAGATGGCCGCCGCCGAACCTGTTCACGTCACGTCTGCCCAGCCAGAGACTGTTCACGTCACGTCTGCCCAGCCAGAGACTGTTCACGTCACGTCTGCCCAGCCAGAGACTGTTCACGAGCCTATGTCTTCGGACAAGATGACCACCGCCGAGCCTGTTCACGTCACGCCTGCCGAGCCTGTGTCTTCGGACAAGAAGGCCGCCGCCGAGCCTGTGTCCCCTGACAAGATGGCCGCCGTCGAGCCGGTGTCTGTTCCTGAGCCTGAGCCGGTGGCGTCTGTTCCTGAGCCGGTGGTGCCAGTGCCCGAGTCGGTGGTGCCAGTTCCAGTGCCCGAGTCGGTGGTGCCAGTTCCAGTGCCCGAGCTGGTGGTGTCTGAGCCGGTGGTATCTGTTCCTGGGCCGGTGGTATCTGTTCCTGAACCGGTGGTGTCTGAACCGGTGGTATCTGTTCCTGGGCCGGTGGTATCTGTTCCTGAACCGGTGGTGTCTGAACCGGTGGTATCTGTTCCTGAGCCGGTGGTTCCTGAGCCGGTGGTGTCTGTTCCTGAGCCGGTGGTGTCTGTTCCTGAGCCGGTGCCTGTTCCCTGGCCGCCCGAGGGGTCGTCTCCGCCCTGGCCGCCCGAGGGGTCGTCTCCGCCCTGGCCGCCCGAGGGGTCGTCTCCGCCCTGGCCGCCCGAGGGGTCGTCTCCGCCCTGGCCGCCCGAGGGGTCGTCTCCGCCCTGGCCGCCCGAGGGGTCGTCTCCGCCCTGGCCGCCCGATGGACTGTCGTCTCCGCCCTGGCCGTCCGATGGACTGTCGCCTCCGCCCTGGACGCCCGATGGACTGTCGTCTCCGCCCTGGACTCCCGAACTTTGTGTGCCTCCCTGGCCTTCTGAACTGTCCATTCCCCTTGTCCCGCCCTGGTCTGTCCCGCCCTTCCCGCCCTTCCCGCCCTTCCCGCCCTGGTCTGTCCCTCCCTTCCCGCCCTGGTCTTATGGAGCGTCTGGTAGCCGCTCCGTAGGGAGGGGGTAATGTCACATGCCTGTCCTGTCTTGTGCTGCACATGGGTGTTTTGTTATTTTGGGCCATGTGCTCGTGTCTATTGTCTAGCCCCTCCCATCTTGTTATCTGATTATTGGTTAATTTGTCCCACCTGTCTGTCTCATTACCCTCCTTTGTTTGTTCCCCTATTTAGCCTCCTTGTGTTTGTAGTCTTGTGCTGGTTCGTTGTCCGTGTTTCTTGTTTCCTGGAGTTCCTGAGTTTTTGTGTTTGTACTATACCTGCATGTCACTAATAAACTAACTCTGCATTTGTATCCTCGACTCTCGTTTACCATTTCGTGACAATATGTTGCTCATCTCTAAAGTATTTTAGAGAGTCTAATAAGCTTTGAGGACCAAATAATTCAGTTCTTAATGTTTCAATAACCATCAAATAAGTGAAAGGACACATTTTGGGGTAAAAGCCCCCTTGATGTTGGGACTAAAGGCACTCAATGAAATTCCCATTTTGGCCAAAAATACAACCAGAAACAAAATGTAAAATGCAAAATGGCATTGCAAAATACCTATAGACCAACTGATTGTTTTCCATGACAAACACTGTAGCTCTAAGTAAAATCTAACAAGAGTTCTCATTATATAGCCTATTCAAGAGGTTGTGAAATGCCTCAAGTGATTAAACAAATGGCTAACTGGCTCAACATTTGCTAAAGCGATCGTTTTGAATAAGTTTGTACTTGCTATATCAAAAATAGTTGCATATGGTGACAAATTGTATCACTACTGCTCCTATATCTCCTCCAATAATTTCTCCTCATAATAATAATAATAAAAAAAGTTCTTTAGATGATTAGAATATAAAAAAAAAATCATTTTTGGATGAACTATTCCTATCGTACATACAGGATGAATAGGATATGTATTGCCGTACACTGTAAAAATACAAAGCACAATCTGAATTCTTCTCACATTTTCACACCTAGAGAAAATTGTTCACTCTTATCAGAAGGAACATTACATCAGCTATGATACAGTATGCTAGTCTGGAACCATATTAGAGGGAGAAAAATGTCAGCCTCTGCAGATGACTGTGTGTAACTAAGCTAAGAAAATGGAGGTTGGGGCTGAAAACTTTTTTCACTGACCAGAGGGCGAAGGCTAAGAAATACCATTATGTCCATAAACTCTATTGCAGATTGGAAGACGTCTCTCTAACACAATGTCAACAGAGAGAGCAGGAATTCATCAACCCCGGCTGACTCTCACTCCCCTCACATTTCTTTTTTCTCTTCTTTTCTGTTATTTTTGTTCTTTCATCTCTGTACAGGGTGATAGCTCATTTACTGATGGTAGAAGTTTTCCATTGATAACAACAGCGGTAGTAAAATAATCTCCAAAATGTGTTGGATACAACAGGGCTAAAGATCCATAAGTGCATTGGAAAGTTTCTTCATGGAACCGTAGATGCCTATAAATAACCTTTATTTTTAAGAGTGAAGGACAGTAACTAACACATCAACTTCTGGTTTTATGTCATTGATGCCAAATAATTCAACACAGTGTGCGGTTCGAATATGTAAAAAGAGAATTGAGAGCTCTATGGTAAGATTTACAGTGAAAACCAACCAATATTTTGGTCCATTCATCATACCGTAGAAGACTCAAAATATAGTGATATGAACTACAGCATTTTTATGGTGCTTTTATGGTGTTTTCCCATACATATTTGCATGGTTTTGAATAAGTCAAGTCACCTTTATATATATAGCACCTAAAAAATTGTTTCAAAACAGGAAAATAATGCAACAAAGTTTGTTTCGGATCTAGAAGATTGTCATTGTCCAGCTTAAGTAAGTTCAGTGTTGATTAATTTCTGTTGTAAAAAGTTATTTAGTTATTTGCTCTCTGGAGAAAACAGTAATGTCATCGTCCAGCTCAGTTCAGTTCTCATACTGTACAATAGTGTCAATGCAGGCAGATCAATAATATTGTTGAATCTTAAGTGTCCCCAACTAAGTAAGCCATAGGCAACAGTGGCAAGGAACCCAAAACTCCATCAGGTGACAAAATGGAGAAAAAAAAAAAAAAAAAAAAAAAAGAAAAACTTGGGAGAAACAAGGCATAAGCGGTGCAAGGCATTTCATTTTTTTGTGACTTCTAACTATTCATATGGCAAAGTGTTGCACAAATCAACAAATGTTTGTTAAATATTGATCTTCATTTTCTAATTGAATACTGTAGAGTTTTGAATTAAATTATCCTCATTCTCATAAATCCTTAAGATTATCACAAACTGGATTCTGCTCCCATGAAAGTCTAAGTACACATTTATTTTTATCTATAAAGAGTCTGAAGAAAATTGCTCCAAATATTTGAAGAAAAAAAAAGGACATATGAGTTTAGTAGAAGAAAGATATGAAAAGCAGCCCTGAGAGCTGCTAAATGAGGCAGAACTGAATTCCACAATATAGTGAACAACTGACCACCCTCATTCTCTTCACTTACTGTCTGATGTGTTCTGCACACAAAAAGAGCAAGGACTTGCTTAAATCAGCAGTTCCAACACGACAGGCTTTACATAGCTTCCGTGACTGAGACCACACAGGTATTTCTATCGTGCAAACGAGGTAACGGGTTGATACGATGAGATAGTTCTTCTGAGAAAGAACTAATCACTGAATTTGCCAAAGTTTGCCAGATTAGTCTCATTAAAACATGGAAATATACTCCAATGTTTAGTTTGAAGCATATATTTGCTGTGATTAATCGCAATTAATTGCATTTTCCCCCAAGCTTGTAATTGTCAATTTTTAAACATAGAATCACCTAATTAAATTAAACAACACAAAGGAAGTATATTTTAAATAATATTTTAATGACATCTTGTGAACTGTAAACAGACTCTCCTCAGAACCACAGAGTAGCTGTTCCCATTAGCAACATTATAAATATATACTGCAGTAATGTGGATTGACGAGGCCATCCTGTAGCCTCGCTAGTTACGTTGTAGCACCTGAGTGCTTTGCTTTTAAATGAAATTGCTTCTATGGTATTTGAATAGCTTTGCAAATTGTACACCATCTTTGTTTTGTCAAACGCGCCATCAGGCAACTTTTTAAATGCAAACATTCCTCCTAAAACTCCATCCTTGTCGTTCTCCATCATGACAGGGTAACTTGGTTCGGCACACTCACAATAGCAGCCGCAACATGCTATTGCAACATGCAATGTATATATTTATACATTTATACATTTATATGTATATATACTGTGTATATATATATATATATATATATATATATATATATATATATATATATATATTAGTGGTGGGCCGTTATCGGCGTTAACGTGCTGCGTTAACGCGAGACTCTTATCGCGCGATAAAAAAAAATATCGCCGTTAATCTATTCTCCAAGTTGGGTTGGGAGCTGTCTCTATACTACACAAGCTATGATGACGCAATCTACCCGCGGCCGCGAGGTACACCCGGCTGCAACGCATATTCGTCGTCTTCTTAAGTAAACACGGCTGAAAGTGAAAGCTGGTGAAAAAGATCGGTGCAACATCCATTATTTGGACTTTGTTCGGGTTTAAGCCGTCAGACGAGCAGCAGCAAACTATATACAGAGTGTGTGGGGTAACAGTTCGGTAAGTTAACACACGACTAATCACTGAATACCAGCGCGCGCGTATTATTCCCATTCCAATATATCTTAGTGGTGTAGCACATAATCTCGATTTTAAGAATCGTTGTTGTGTTTCTTTTTAACTGAAAAGACATCAGTTAGACAATATTCTAATTTTAAATTTGGGGTTTCATAAACTCCAAGCCATAATAAACATTAGACCTACTTAAGTCTCTGCAGCTAGTGTACTTAAATTTTATTTATCTGCAAAATTATGTTGTATACTTACAGTTTTGCACAATATATGTTCTCAAAACTACATACACCCTTTAAAAAAAAAATACATTTAGCAGTTGTTTAGCATGGGTCTGTGTAATCTGTTCTGAAATGGTTTTATTATAATATACTGTATATCGTTATCGCAAGAGGCTGCAATGTATATCACAATATAGATTTTAGGCCATATCGCCCATCCCTAATTGATAGCCTATAGTAGTTGATAATAACATAGGCCTACCTAATGTTGCCTACGGACGGTAACAGTACAGTAGTAACCTTTTACAGTCTATGAGTAGAACAGCTTTCTCAAGCAGTTTGTGATGCATTTTGGAAACAGGAGATGAGCCCCTGGTCTAATGCGCCACCTGGCTTGAGAAACCCGTTCTCAAAGACTTACTTTTATAGTCATTATTTGGGTAGCACACATATTCTGAATGCCTTCGGCAGAATTCAAATGAGCCATTTTAATCTAGATTAATCTAGATTAATTTCAAAATTAATCTAGATTAATCTAGATTAAAAAAATTAATCTATGCCCACCTCTAATATATATATATATATATATATATATATATATATATATAAAATACAGTATATATAATACACAACTCCTCAGTTACACATATATATGTGTGCACACTGAAGGTTTTTGCATTCGGCATTCATCTGACGGCAATGCATGTCAGCCCATCTTTGTGTTAGTTGTTGACATTTCATTTCGTCAAACTGTTACATCAGCATTTTACATTTTTATTTGATTTGATTAACTACAAGAATTGGACACATTTTTCACAGAGCTGACAGTAGAATGACAGCTGATGCTGGATATTTGCTGAGAGAGTGAAAAAGAGAGAAAGAAAGATGAATTTTGAGAGGATATGAGAGCTGACAGTAGATATGCAGTTTTCTCCCCAACTCAAGCCTGAGGGAAGGGAGTCAAGCTAAGGCAAGGCTATTCTTAAATATGATGTGATTTTTCAAAGTGTCATTCCTTCGGCATCATGTATTGGTGATGCATTAGTTTAGCCAGTCTTTGCTCTATGTAAGACTTTCTAAATAGAAAAATATTTTTCAGATTAATATACGGTCAATACAATGCATTGGTTTAGTACGATTAGAGAAAAAATATAAATGAATAAATAAATAAAGGATAACCATTTTAAACATTGCTACACTTAAATAACATTTCTGTAATCATTTAACTGATCACAAAAGTAAATACAACTTTCATCCATATGATTGCGTTGATGAACATTTTTTTTTTAATTATTATTCAGCGATATTGTAAGCCAATTACTTATTTTTTTTTTATATATATATATATATATATATATATATATATATATATATATATATATATATATATATATATATATATATATATATATATATATATATAATTGAAAATAAGTATGAATACACACACCAGCCTGAGCAAACTTCTCTGGAAAGATGGTTTTGCAAACTTTTCCGAAACAAACTCCAAACAAACTTAGTTTTGGCCTGATTTTGTTCGAAATGACATCACATCAGTTACATTTTTGTTTGAAGCATATCGTCACTGTTTATTGCCAAAATCGAACAAATCTGGGAAAATCAGGCAGCTGACCGTCTTCATACTAAAGCAAAGGCTAACTTATTAAAATAATACGTAGACTTTCACAGCTGAACTGAAGTGGAACTCAGGTCTATATCAGCCTTGACAAAAAGAGAAAAGCTGACATGATAAAGTCATTAATATTTAATGACATACTAACTTAATGGACAATCCACAGGCCAAATGGGCCCTGTCTGCCTTGACTGGAGACACATCTTAAATAGTGCTTTACTGATATAAGAACACATCAGACCAGAAATGAATGCATTCATTTTTAATGGGCTACTCTGTCTCTCTCCCTCAATTTCTCTTGATCTCCCTCACTTTTACACCATCTTTGAATACTTATGCATCATACATTGTCATTATGCTCCTGCTCTACTGTTGGTCGGTCAGACAGGGCCGGAGGGGTCACGGGCAGAAGCAGTGAGGGGTCTGCAGGGTGGGCCACCAGCTGCCTGTAAGCCACCGCTGCTCCCATAAGAAATGCTGTCCCCGACACAAACCCGGTCCCCGTCCTCGGGTTTCTCCACAGCAGGTGCCCAGAGTGTTGCAAGATAATTGAGGTAACCCTGCAAGGCTAATGGAAGCAAACTAATGTTCTCCCTGTAAGCTTACATTAACATCATCATCATCGGGAAAAAGCATGCTCTGTTTGTTGTCGTTAAGTGAAAAGCAAGAGGGAAAAAAATTCAAATCGCTTTTTCTTAAGAAGACATATTCAGGCGGTATAAAATCATCTTGTGGATTTGAGATATATTAAATTTGAGAAGCCTTGAAACCAGTGTTGTTTTAGTATCATTGAAATGTAGATTTTATTAATGTTTTGAATCAGTTACTTTCTTATTTTCTGTTTTCACTTTAGTTTTAGATAATTTTTTTGTAATTTAGTTGTCTTTATCATTTTATATATACTGTATATATATATATATATTTTTTTTAATGTCTATATGGTTTTTATACATTTTCTATTTTATTTTTTGTTATTTTAGATATAAATCGTTAGATATATATAAAAAAATATTTTAGTATCAAGTTCAAATTAATGAAAATGAGAAATGTTTGTAACTGCTGAAATAAAATGTAAGATTTTGTTTAGGTAAAAAAAAGTTATACAACTATGTTGTACAGACAATCAGATATTTATGTTTCTACTGAAGCACAAGAATCTCTTCATGCCGAAGAACATAATCATCAGATTTTGTTCATGCAGCTCCAGTGGACTAACCTAATACGAATACAGTATTTTTGAATAAAATCGTTAATTACAGAACTATAGTGATATTGAATGCGGCAGTGTCAATCATTGATCCTCGCTGCGGTGACATCAAGGGGTGTCAGCTTTGAACTTCATCAAAATAATTAGGCACATTTATCAAGTTGAGAGATGGGTGGGATCAAGTGACAGTGCTGAGAAGGTGAACGGCCTCCTGTGGAAGAGAAATACATATCTCACTATATTGAGATTTAGAAAGATAGCTGCACAGAATCACTTGACAGTAACTTTTTACTGTCAAGTGATTCTGTGGTTTTGCTTTGAATCCATCAGGATGCCAATCTGGGGTGTGTTTCCCGTACAACTATATAGCTCGCTGCTTAACTATGGTACGATGCATCGTTGGAGAAATCAACTAGCTAGTCACGACTGTTTCCCGAAACCGTATGTCGCAAAGTATCGTTCAACCACGTTGGTTTATGACGTCTCGCACGTGGTGGACGAATAACTTATTTTAATTAATCTGTTTGAGATCGAATTAACGCTAGATTTTGTCATATAAGTTACAGACATGGCATCTGAACACCATTTCTAATTTTTCTCAGTTATTTTGCTTTATTACCAGACTCAATATTTGGCTCGTTCTTACATAGTAGAGCACATTCGCACATGCGCAGTCTTCAAAAACGGTGCTTTAAATCTCTTGACAAACTAAAAGACGTAAATTACATTTGTATGTATTCTAAATAAATAACACGGGTTGTACTGAATGTCAGCTTGCTTATTTTGCTAAAGATAAGGATTTATTCAGTCTACATCTCATGTAAACTAGAAACTATGCTTCTAACCATGCACAGCTCGAGAGCTGTCATTCCAACCACACAAGTTTGCGATGCTGTTTGCGAACGTTCGTTGGAACGATGGTTTCGGGAAACACCAAATCGTTGAACTATGCTGATAACGACGGAACTTGCGAACATAGTTGGCTAACGATGCTTTCGGGAAACGCACCCCAGAACGATCCAAAGCTCTGAAACCATTAATGACCAAATAAAATTTATTTATTTTTTGCTCTATTTTCTAATTTAACACAACAGTTTTCATACAAAAAACAAACAAAACAAACATAAGTATACAGCCTTTCAGCACATAATTTGAGATGTTCCAAAGCATCTTGAGCTTCAATGGAAGCAAAATTATCTGATTATCTGTAAAGGCATTACATGGTCAATGCCACAAATTGAATTATTGACTTAGAAATAAAAATCTTAGTGTCCATGTTATGCTATTTTATAGTATCCTAATTTTGTTTTGAAGATCTCCTTCTATAGGTTAACTTCCATCCAAGGTAAAAAAAAACAAAAACAAAAAAACTTAAATTTTCTCAGTGCATTGCAGCATCACCTCTTTTCTCACAGTGTCTGAAACAGTTTGATGAAGGATTATGTCTTGATTAACCCCGCCTTTCCGGGAGTTCTACTCTGCTTTGATTGGTCAGATGGCCCAGTCTGAAGTGATTGGTCTACCGCTTATAGATTGTGTTGGAAACCAAACTCCCATTACCATATCTGAATTTCAGCTCTGGATCTTCCTCAGCACTTGTTTACACAGTGATAGGAACAGTAACTATGGCATCGTTTGTACCTCATCAATGTGAGCCTGAGTCCTCATCCTTTGGAAGTGTGTGCAGTGCAAAATGCTGACAACACAAACCAAGCTCTTCCAGGCCTCGGCTACAACTACAGTGTTACAGGGTCAAAGTAGACGTTGTTTGCAAGAAGCCAATGAAGACCATTGGCTGGTATTATGCAGATTTGTTAAAAACCTAATATGTAGGTTCATGCTGGAAGTAAGACTGGAATTACTGACAACTTGTTTCAGGTGATTCAGAATCGGTTCTTTCTTTTGGGAGACAATAACTCCATTCATCTTCCACATTGATCTTTGAAAATTTGCAGACTTTTTGCATTTACATACAGCTATACACACTCCATGAAAAAATAATATCTGAAAAAGCATAGTAGGGGCACTTTAAGTAGATAATACTTTATTTTTTATCACAACTTTTCTTTTACACCCCATGTTGAACTCTAGTGCACTTCCAAAGCGAATTTTCCAAATCCATAGACAACATAAATCCAGTTATAGTTTACTGTATGTTGTCATTGTGTTACACACAAAATTAAGATATATTTGCAGTAATAAACTCTTAGGGCAAACATCATCTGATGAATTTACTGAGAACCACTACTGTATCATAACAGCCCGTTGAATAAAAAAAAAAAACTTTTAAAACATCTTTTATTTATATCTGCAATATCTAAATGGATTCTCTACAACTCTGGACCCCAACCAGCCCAATATGTATCCTGGATTTATGGGACTGTATCTGCGCATGTGTGTTTGAGAGAGTTTGTGTGTGTTTCTTGAGGGTCTGGGGTACGACCAGACTCTCAGAGGAGCCATTTAGATATTGTAGATATAAATAAAATATGTTTTAAAAGGGGCAGATGGCTAAATAGCCTTATAAATGGTGAGGAAAATTAAATGCACACATCTAATACACTTAGCAAATTGCATTATATTGACTGTCAGAGCAGTGAAATCCCAAGAGACACAGAAAAGGCGGAATGGTACGCTTTTACTCCGGAGAAAGGAAACCGTCTCATTAGATAATCACTGAATTGAAAGAAGCCCCCCAGACAACAGAGTGCTCTAACACACTCGCCCATACATCAGCACAAACAACACACACACAAGTTAGTCCAAAAACTGTTCTCGTAATGTTTCCTCACCAGCATCCTTAAAGCCATTAAACGCTTCCCTCTATTTCAATACGTCTCGTCTCTCTCCCCAGACGCACGCCCACAACCCAGAGTAAATGCAGTCGCTTTCTCTAAAAGCCCACGTGTCCTTGATGGAAATCAAATCGACAGAGTATGTCAGCCTATATGTTACGACTCTAGTCAGTATTCTAATGGGTGGCCGGGGACTTTTTTCCGGTGAAGCTTATTAAAAGGAGAGTCTATCCATTGTGCACGTATATTTGACTTTAATCTGACAGGATAACATAAGGTCAAAATGTAATGGCGGCAACCTTTTTTTAAACGTTTTTGGAAGAAGTCACAATGTTCTAACAATGCAACATGACACCGCGAAACACAATAAAAGGTATCTTCTCCATGTTAATCAGAGTTTGTCCTAACCAGCTGGGACGACAAGACACGACGAGGGATTTTTTATAATTAATTTTAGAAACAGTTTCTCTTTCTATAAGGTCGTGGCTGGAACAACACCACATAAAGCATGACACTAATAAACTTAGGTAATGATTTAAAGTAAAAATAATTTAATGATAGTTTGAATATGATATCGCGTGACATTTATAGCCATACTGAAAGTGACAATGGATAATTCAACTCATATCTTGAAAATAAATGTGAGAATACAAGAATGTTCATACTGTGAACTCAGTGTGACCAAACAAGTGTATTCTATAACAAAGATTGTTTCAGTCACTAAGTATGTTAAAATAGTGTAATATTTATGAATTTCATCATGTACTTATTCATCCATACCACATGCTCTTTTTACTTATTATCAATGTTGAAAACAATTGTGATGCTTATTTTTTAAATTATATATATATATATATATATATATATATATATATATATATATACACTTTTTTTTTTTTTTTTAAGTTCAAAAGAACCGCATATTCAAATACAAATCTTTTATAATATTATACATGTTACCTTTGCTCAATTTAACACATTCTTGCTGACATCCAAAACTTTGGAACAGTAGTGTATATTTGATCATTTATAGACTGTGCAGTGCAGACAGACATACTATTTTTGAGCTCTTGCAAAAGTTAAAGACATATTTCAGCATCTTTGCACCTAAACGCTTGTAATGATGAACTTAAGTTCTACTTAATAATAAGCAGTCTACATGCTGGTTTGGGGAAAATATGTTATTCCATCATAAAATACTGCATGCTGTTATTTAAGATGATCTTAATAGCGTGATTTGCAACATTACTAGGAAACCCAGGCCTCGTTACTCTTTTTGCCAAAACCTCTCTTTCTCTCTGTCACTTCTACACTTTCTGCAAACCTTCACTCTCACTTCTTCTCTCTAACAAGGTCATTTGGGAGACAATTTTGCAACTTCCTCTTCAAACAGCATGTGAGGAGCAGAAAATTTGGGATTCATGTAAATGAACGGTAGGAAAAACTCTCAAGAGCACCCCTTATATCCCTCACTGAGAAACAAAGATACGTCATTTCCCCGCACACAATCCGGAGACCAATAAAAGAGAAAGCGTGCGGTACAAACAGATTTTCAAGAGCAAAAGAGGGTGTTTTTAATGTGAAAGTTATATATAAAAAAAAAAAAAGAAGAAGAAGAAAAACAATAAAAATATATATATATATTAAAAAAACTGGCCCAGTGATGTGGATTCTTTAGCTTTTGGGGTCAATATGGAGCTCTGAATGTTTTGATTAAATAATTAAACAAGTTATAATCTGCACAAAAGCTTAAGAAAGAAAGAAAAATAGAAAATATGATCAATTTCATCACTTCTTTTCCCCCACTGCATCAATCAGTTATTTTTCTTCCAATGGAGCTGCATTATTCATTTATAAGTCACATGAATAATTAATGGCAGTCTTGTATTGTGTTTCCAGTGCTGTTTAAGGTTAAAAATAAAAGTGTGCAGACTGCATATTTACAGGTGTACGAGGCATTGGCCACATACAGCGGAAACATCCATAATGGTATAGAAGCGTTAACCTTGGCTTCACACAACAAGGAGAGAGTTTTGTGATAGGAATACCAAACAAGCACGGAGACAACTTCAACACAGCGGGACATCAACACACCCCATAGCCTCCCACTAGTCACTGTTTTTCTTTAAAAAAATGAAAAGAGAAAAGAAAGAATGAATAAAGAAGGAAAAAACAAACAAACCATGAGAGCAAAGAAGTGTCCATTTTTCTTCAATGATGTTATCTTACTGGGCCTTTCTTAAACACTCTTAAATTATTGATGTAACTGTAGTCAACAGCTATAAGCAAGACAGTTGTCATAATTGTCCAAAAAAATAAAAACATTTTTTTGTTTTTTCAACTTTTTTGTTTATGGCTTAAACTTAAATAAGAAACTTAAATCTGGCTTTTGGACATTAGAATATGATCCCTGGACTGAGTTTTATGTTTCACATCATGTATGTTACAGAGACCTGGGGCCCTATCATACACCTGGTGCAATGCGGTGCCAGGCGTACTGTTTTTTTGCTAGTTTCAGCCCTACACAGTTATCATTTTCACATCCTGCGCCACGTTGTTTAAATAGCAAATGCATTTGCGCCCATCTGTTCGCTCATGGGTGTGGTGGTCTGAAAATGAGGTGTGTTCAGGCGCATTGTTGGCGCGTTGCTATTTTGAGGCAACAGAAGTAGACTGTTCCATTGACCAATTGAAACCTGGTCTAAAGTCAATGGCGCAGTATTTTCTGTTGTTATTTAAAGAGCGCATTAGTAATGTGCGCCTACAGGCGGGTCCACGACGCACATACAGTACATTCTGCTTTACTCACACAGTGACGCGCAGCAGCACACAAACATGGCAAACATTAAAAACTCTCTTTAAGCTTTAACCTTGCGCACGAGCAGATCCGTTTGCGCTCTGGAGACGCGTTAGGTCTTTTGCACTATCACATTCCGTCATGTAAATAGCGAATCCGCCATGGCGCGAGCGCAACTGCCTTTTAAAGGGAATGGGAGATTAGACTCTGATTGGTTTATAGCATGTAAAGCCCAAAACACACCCATTACTCAGTAAGAGAATAGTGCCAACCCTTTTAGACCATGCGCCGGTCGTGCCGACCATTTTTTCCCGCCGTTAAACTAGCAAAACTGAATTCGGACACGCCCTAAGTGCACTTGCGCCGAGCGCTCTAGACCATGCGCTTAGATCGTCAAAATAGGGCCCCTGATTTTACTGCCCTAGATGTATTGCTCAAATGTAACCCATAGGGAAAAGCTGGAACTTCAATCAATTGAAATTAGATACACCTTTTAGATCGTTTTTTTTTTTTTTTTTTACGTTTTTAAATTTAAAGCTTTTGGGTAATATATTTTGAATGGTTTTAGTTGTATTAGTTACATTTCCATTCAATACAATTCAAAACAATGAATAAACTGAAAATAATAATATTAATTTGTGATGATGATGCTTACAGTTTTTCTCAGTCGCTTTGGTGCATTTCTCACATCACTATTTACATTTGCACAACAGTTAGTTCAACCTCCACAACATTTAGTCATTTGTGCACATCATAGTAGCAGTTTCTCATTCCTTCTAACAAATTGCAAATGCTTTTGGACATGCATCAATTGCTTTCATACAACTCTCTGCTGTTTTATGACATTATCATTTGCTTATGTCATGTCAGTCAAAATTAACTATACTTGTGAATGCTGAATAGTCATTCCATATAAAACTAATAGTCCTCATTTCATTGCTTGAGTCATTACATACAAAAAATTTGAACTTGTTGTCAAAATCTGTCAAGCAAATTTTACAAAAAAAAAATTTAAATCTTTTTTTTCCTGAAAATGTCCCATAGACAGTATGTCTATACCAGACAGAGAGGAACGTCTGGATGTGCATGAATGATTACAGTACTATGTTGTATGTTCAGTTCCAATATGTACTGCAACATTGTTTCCAGTTGTGCACAGCTCTACCCAAAGGGAGTTTATGTTTGTTGTAAATAAGGGTGTATTTTTTCTTTTGCACAATGCTGTGAACAAATTAGAATTGCAAAGAGCATATGCAGTAAAAAAAGTGAAACATACATATTCAGTGTCTTGTACTCAGTTACCTCACTAAATACAGTAATGTGTAACTTTACTGTATTTTTCAAATGGCTGTGCAAATAGTATATAGTGCTGTCTTGAGCATTATCAGGTAGTGTCACCAAGATCTGACTTTTTTGCATTGGAAAACATTTACAGAGTAAACTGTCATAATGAAAACATGACAAAGCCATTTGACTATCTTGTTCATAAACAGTGGTGTCAAGACTTTTCATCTTGATGACACTGACACTTTCATTGACATGAATACTTGCTTTTGAGGAATGAGCGATCCATTTTGAGCAAGTGACACGCTTTTGCAGGTTATCAACTAGGTTTTGCAGTTTGTACTAATTGTTTGGAGAACTGCATTAACTGTTGTGCAAATGTAAATAGTGATGTGAGAAATGCACCAAAGTGACTGAGAAAAACTGTAATAGTAATAATAACGCACGGTAAAATCAGATAGACAGACAGATAGACAGACAGACAGACAGAATGACAGATAGCCAGACAGACAATAGATAGATAGATAGATAGATAGATAGATAGATAGATAGATAGATAGATAGATAGATAGATAGACAGACAGACAGACAGACAGACAGACAGACAGACAGACAGACAGACAGATAGATAGATAGACAGACAGACAGACAGACAGACAGACAGACAGACAGACAGACAGACAGACAGAATGACAGATAGCCAGACAGACAATAGATAGATAGATAGATAGATAGATAGACAGACAGACAGACAGACAGACAGACAGACAGACATATAGATATATAGATAGATAGATAGACAGACAGACAGACAGACAGACAGACAGAATGACAGAATGACAGAATGACAGATAGACAGATAGATAGATAGATAGATAGACAGACAGACAGACAGATAGATAGACAGATAGATAGATAGATATATAGATAGATAGATAGATAGATAGATAGATAGATAGATAGATAGATAGATAGATAGACAGACAGACAGACAGATACACAGACAGACAGATAGACAGACAGACAGAACAACAGATAGAGCAAACGATAGAATGATGGATAAAACGAACGATAGAATGATAGATACACGAACAATAAAACAATAGATATAAGGAAGATAGAAGGATAGAATGATAGATAGAATGAACGACAGATCTGATCATGATTTACACTTATGATCTGCTATGCCATTCCATTAGCTTTACATATTAAAACAGAATCTCCTTGTATGTACTACGTTTAGAGCCCTTAAGAACAGGCGCCCCATGATTTGGAAAGGCAGTTAAGGCACAATATCCTTTTGCCAATATGTGATTGCACTGTTTTGATTAACTAGAAGCGTCTGGCACAAATAAAAAACAAACACTCTTAATTAGAAATTTAAATTAAATTAAAACTGAGGAGACAGCCGTGATTCATTATTTTTCTCTGAATACATTTGTAATCCCAGGGAGGAGTTGGAAACACGCTTGTGTGTTTTTTTTACCAAGAACGTGAATCATTGTGATTTCAAGTTGTTTTTATCATTGAGTACGCCAAATAAAAGCCAATGGCCATCTTTGTTTGTAAAATAAATTAATATGCAGTGAATGGCATCTGTTCAAAATAGGGTATTTGCCTCTATCTAGTCAACCGTGGCGTCTTTTGGAGCCCAAATGGGCACCAGGCTGTCTGTCAATAGCAGGTCCCTAAATTAACGTGCTGAAGTACTTAACCTCTCTGTGGGGGGTAGGGGGCACTGGGCGGACTGCACCTGAACACCAAATCTGTCACGCACATGGGCCCCCATCAGGGGCCGAACACAAAGGGCACACGGCACGCAAGGGTGAACGCAATCAGAGCAGCACAGCATTTACTCAGACGTGTTAGAAACACAGATGGATTCACAGGCTCACACTTGCATTGTGCTGGTTTTATAAGACAGACATGCATGGGACCCTATGATTTCAACGATGTGGAAAATGCAGACAGAATCGTGGAATCCAGTCATAAAAATGGAATTTACAGTATAAAACGGAATGTCATGGAATTTGGCAAATTGTTGATGAATAAATTAACAGTAGGGCTTAAAGTGTTTAACCCGCTTTGTATTGTTACAGTGTTGGTAGTATATGTAAATGAACAATGTTTACTCGTTCTCCATGTTACCTGGTCCAAGGGGTTCACATTTATTTGTCAGCAAAAGTCTTTTGACACCTTCAGGGCTTTTGTGAAAACTACAAATTATACTTCCACATTTTTGTATCCCCGTCCACAGACAGTCGGATCAGCCAACGCTATCTCACGACTAATTCGTACAAATTTGTACGAGTGAGTAAAATGTGGCTAATTCGTACGATTTGTCTAAACCCCAGTGATGGGTACGTTTAGGGGCGGGGTCAGGGGTAGGTCATTCATACGAATTCATACGAACTGGGCAACTCGTAAAATATGTACGATTTTTTTAAATTCGTAGGCGTGAGGTCGTATGAATTTTAATTAGCCGCCTTGTAAAATTCGTACGAATTGCCGTGATATCGGGTTGGATCAACAGAGGGTTAATAACAGAAGCTAAGTGTAGGTTTATCCCTGAAAGTATATTGTACTATGTGCCCTCTTTAAAGGTGCTCTAAGTAACTTTTTTTACCTTAACTGAACAGCTTCGGAGTCATTGGAATGGTTATATTACTTATTTCGGGTTGAATGGTGGTCGTTTCGCACCCCCCTGGTGCCCGTGAGCGGAAAATCCGCACTTGCAACTTGGAGCCGGTGTAAACAATTGCTTTACGGCCAAAAGAAATCTGCTAAAATGCTGTCATTATTGCGCTCCCTCACGCTGTTCGAACCCGAATGAAGAAGACGTTTTAAAGAATGTCCCATCTGCTTTGATGTCGTTGATCTACTAGCCTCTGGTGTCTGAGAATCGCCAACAAGTTTTTACAACAGTGTTGTCAAATATCTATTCCGAAGCTGTTGGGGGAGCTCTAGAGAGAAACCTGCGAGCAAAAAGCGAGAATACAGCGAAGAAATCCCGAAACTACTGAGCCCTGCTTCAAACAGGATTATGGTCAAAATGGAACACTATGACGGTGTTTTGCTTTGGGTGGAACTGACCGTTTTTCCTAAAGCCTGGCATTTGCTGCGTTTTCTTTGCAGATGTTAGCCACTGCCTACAACGCACTGGATCATTCACTGGAAACCGAAAGTAACTTACTTCCGCTAAAAGTTTACTCTTTGAATTCTTGCACACGGGAACAATGCAATCTCTGTGTGAATAAGTGGCACGGTTTCGTCAACTAAACATACTCAAGGACATATGATGTTTGTGGTGTTTCCAGCATCTGCCATCTCACTATATAAGGACACTCCACATGAACTTCATCTTCTTCATCAGCATTTCACCATTTAATTCTATTAAAACTATTATCATATAATATACACACAGAAACTCAAAGGTTGTCACAACAACCTGTAATATAAAAGCAACAATAACAATAACTTTATTTTTGAAGGAATAAATCCCATTTTTTTCCTTTCATGTTTTGCTTTTAACAGCAAGTCATAAATACAGAAAAAAAAATAAAACAGAAAACATGGAATTTGTGGAAAAAAATGGTTAATTTAATTTAATTTAATTTAATTTAATTTAATTTAATTTAATTTAAAAAAAAGCTAATTTCATCGGGCCCTAAAAATGTAATTTTATTAAACTGTTAATAAATTGTTAAATTGTAGTTTTATGATTTAAATTATTTAGACATTTTGGCACTAACATTTATTTTAGCCAATAAAACGAAAAGGAATACAGGAAAAAATAAATAAAACAGAATTTGGTAAACAAAATAAAACAGATTTCATAGCACCCTACATGCACACAAGCCAACCCACACCAACATATCCACGACATTAATTTGCTGACATCGTGAACTCTCTTTTGCACACACACTAGGCCTGTCAAGTCTACTTCCATGCTGAGTGACAAGACTGCCTGCTTGACTCACACACACCAACCAACCCACACAAACATGTCAACAGCCATTCAAAATGAGCCAAAGCGTAACAAACACACACATTTCTCACCCGAGACGCACAAACATAACGTGCACACCAAGTTGAGAAAACCAAGTCAACATCAACTCAGGTTAGGCAGACACACATGGACACAAGTTGTAACTGGATGGACTAAACGGACAGACACACACAGACTCTAACACGCGCCCGAAATCATGTTCGAGTTCACTCAAGCAAACCATCTGAGAGAGCGACACCACATGCTGCCCACAAAACACCACTTCACAGGCTCTCACTCCTTTCATCACATCTGCCAATCTGCTTACATTCAACCGCACTTTGAGCGATAGGCGATGTTACTGAAACACGCAATGATTCACCACTGTCTTTCTTCACTTGTGGGCTTCTGTAGATCCATTAGTTCTGTCACTGAAACTGAAACTCTACAGAATAGATGATATGCTAACACAGACTCAGACTGAAAATAATAGAGAGACAATTTGATTGAGGGATAAATCCTAGAGGACTCTGGGTGTGAAGAATTACATTAATGTATCCTAATATTGACCAAAGAAAAGAAGGATGAGCAAATAATTGGCCTTTGTTTTTTTTTTGTTTTTTTTGCTAATTTATTGCCTGTTTCAATAGCATTCATATTGTTTATTGACCTGCAAATACACTTGATCTTTGTTTGTCTACAATTATTGTTTTACTGTCAAATTTGTAATATATATATTTTTAAAGAATATACAGTACCAGTCAAAAATTTGAATATACCTGGTCTAACTGTTTTATGATAACAATTATAACACAGAAGAAGATAGTTGATTAATGTGTGTGTAACCAAAGCCATTGACTTAGCCATAAAAAAAAAAAAAGATACTATGGAAGTCAATGGACAACTGTTTGGTTACACACATTCTTCAAAATAACTTCTGCTGTGTTCAGCAGAAGAAATAAAAACCAATGAGGGTGAATAAATGATGACAGAATTTTAATTTTTAGGTGAACCATTCCTTTAACTACAATTTTAAATGTAAACCCCCCCCCCCCCCCCCCCCCAAAAAAAAATAGTTAAAAATGTATTAAAAAAAAAAACCTATTAATTAGTGAATATTAAACAGTAAACAATACACCTTCAATCCAAAAATGAAAGTTCTGTCATTAATTACTCATCCTCATGACGCTCCAAACCCACAAGCCTTTCATTCATCTTCGGAACATCTTTTTGATGAAATCGGAGAGATTTCTGTCCCTCCATTGACAGCTACGCACCACTTTGATGTTTCAAAAATTTCATTAATAGATCGTAAAACTAATCCCTATGAATTGAACGATTGAGTAAAAAATTTCTGAAGAGCCTCAATTGCTTTAATTTAGGTTTTTAATCACATATAAACATTGATCAGAGAAAATATACAGAGGCTCAACTGAACCTGCCTGACGTGTGAGCACAAATCTCTTGTGGAAGCTCAGATGTGATCGTAACACAAGAATGAACCTCATTGGTTCTTTGCAGAAGCTCAAATGTGATCGTAACACAAGAATGAACCTCATTGGTTCTTGGCGGAAGCTCAAACATGATGCGTAACATGAGAATAAATCTCATTGGTTCTTGCTGAAGCTCAAAGGTGCTGTGTAACACGAGAACGAACCCCATTGGTTTCCATACGTCAAGCAAGCATGCATGAGCTTCCGTTTACCACAACTGATGTGTGAGTTGATGAATGTTTCTATCTGAATAAAAGCAAAAATTCAATCGGTTCATCATGTAAATTGATAGTGTCTCTTCTGAAAATTTTGGACTAAGTCGCTCAACTCATATGGATTAGTTTTACGATCTCTTTATTAACTTTTTGAAGTGTCAAAGTGTCAGTTGCATAGCTGTCACACTGAGAAATAGAAATCACTCAGATTTCGTCAAAAATTTTGTTTGTGTTCCGAAGATGAACGAAAGTCTTGTGGGTTTGGAACGACATGAGGGTGAGTAATTAATTACAGAATTTCCACTTTTTGGATGAACTATCCCTTTAAGAATTCACTAGAACTAGAACTCCTGTCAATCATCTGTCAAGTTGAAAATCCAGAGTTGAAATGCTACACCCCCATTTATTTCATACATACATATACATAAAGCTCCTTTACATATACATCTTAAATCAACTGAATTTCTACTCGCCTTAATTGCAGTCCTCCATGTGACAATTACCGAGGGATGAAAGAGGACCCATTTCAGACTATCAGAGAACAATCAGGTGGTGCTTGGTTCCACCTACACTGAGTGACCAAACGCTCTGATTACAGGTTGTCTGTGCCGCCCACCGGTCCATTCAGATGACCCTTTCAATAAACCACGTCAATCAAAGACACTTGAAAAGAACAGCAGGCTGCCACAAGCTCAAACACTGTGTCCAGGCATTCTGTACCCCATGTTACAACAATAATTGATTCATTTACCTTCCATACCTTTTAGCTCTTTAGTTCAAATTCCAATTTCAAAGATTTTCCAAACAATCTTGAAATTAATCATTACCTCTGACATACAGTGGAGTAGTGCTTCAGGAAAAATACATGGCTGTAAAATGTTTGTGTGTTTCCTCCTATCTAAATATATGCATGTATGTAAATGTATTTACAGCATAGAGACAGAGCGTATTTAGGCCACGCCCACACACAACAATCCAATCATCTCCATTGACTTTGCATTGCGAGAGGCTGCCTCCTTGTCATTTCTGACTTATAACAAAAAACAAAACAATGTCAAAAAGCTGCTATGTGACAAGGTGTACAGCAAACAAGCTAAAACACCCAGAAATACGTTTTTATAATCTGTCGACCCCAAAAAACGAGCGTTTAAGGACACAAAAGTGGATACAGGCAATTGAAACAGAGCGCAAGGTGTCATATTACTCTGAGAACTAACGTCCACTGGAGCAGGGAATGTAATCGGCGACAGTATAGCTTAGCTTACAGAAATATAATATATGAAACTGACATTTGGATATTTGACTTACCAGTGACAAAATGTTTACTGCATTTTTTAGTGCATACTGAGTGTCAGGATCCCACAATTTACCCATTCGTTCCAGCCTGTACCCACTTTTGTGTCATTAAACGCTAGTTTTTTTGGCGGTCGACAGATTATAAAAACGTATTTCTGGGTTTTTTAGCTTGTTTGCTGTACACCTTGTCACACAGCAGCCTTTAGGCATTTTTCTGTCTTTTGTTATAAGTCATAAATGACAAGGAGGCAGCCTCTCGCAGTGCAAAGTCAATGGAGACGGTTGGATTGTTTTCCCCCCCGGTGGTCTTCAGATTATGACGCGTTGTGCTCTGTCTCTATGCAAGCATGCGTATGTAAATGTCTGTATGCATGATTCACATATAGTATTCTTAGCCACATAAAGAAAATGTCACCTTGTACACAACATCTGTT
Organism: Leuciscus idus; assembly: GCA_021554675.1. Classification (NCBI taxonomy): domain Eukaryota; kingdom Metazoa; phylum Chordata; class Actinopteri; order Cypriniformes; family Leuciscidae; genus Leuciscus; species Leuciscus idus. The sequence continues at coordinate 7,890,608 of CM038637.1, read as the reverse complement.
TGCTCTACATGCTTGCTTACAACTTCCATCACGGTTTGCAGAGGAAGTGGTGAGAGACCTAAGTAAGAATGTGAAATTTTCAATCTCAAAAAGGGAATGACGACTGCAGTCGTGTCCACGGGAAATAGGGCAAAAGAAACCCGTCTGATGGTAAGTTATTAACTCGAGCTTCTGCTGGCTTAAACCTGTTCAGATGTTTTGATACGTAGGGGGATTTACACAGGAGTTCTGGAACCTCAAACAAGTATTGCTCTACATGATGGTCATATTATTACCCACATTTATATCTCCGCTGTCAGGACAGTCTCATAAAGGAGATATGAGTTGTTTAGACTACAAAACTCAATAAATTCAGTTTGGAGTATTGCATCAATTCTTGGCTTGATATTATTGTATTGTGTTTAAATAATGCAGGGGATATTATCATGAATTATACACAAAAGTGGCTTAAAATGAATAATGCAGATACATTTGTCAGGAATAAAAAAATACAGAAAATAGTTATACTGCAGCACTCAAATCGCAATATAATTGAAACAGGGCGCATGACAATCTGTCACATGACACATAAGAGCCAATGAAATGAAAGCATTTTAGTACATCAGCTTTCACTGCATGGAAAAGAGAAGGTTGGACATTCTACAAACACACTTACAAACTGGAAAAAGTTTGTACATTTGTGTAATACTTCACACAACACTTGGACCAAACACTGAAAGTGCTGCTTTTTTGCTGCTTTTGATGTATTTGGACCTTTGAAGGTCATACAGTTTTGTTGAACTAGCTGTTTTCAACCCTCCAAAAGTGCAAAATTTTAAATATCAGAGAGATATTTGATAACCCCTCTCACTGTATGAACCAGTAAGCACCTTTTTCACCACATGCTGTTTGGATTATATAAAGGGCAAGATGGCCTCTGTGATTTCAGCAAAAGTCAATTGACCTAACTTACAAATCCACTGGTGTCTTTGCAGACGTCAAGCAGAAGCAGCACCAGCAATCTAAATGATATGTTTGTGTATAATTTGCATTGTGAAAAATGAATGCAGAGATGTTTTTATACGTTAAAGCAATCTCCATGACATGCCATTCAAATGTTGATCTGGGTGATCACGTTTAATATAGACCGGCTGGCTCAACCTCAGTCCACTAAAAGACAAATCAAGAACAACTCAAGCGGGAAATAAAAGACCAAAAAAAAAAGAAAAGAAAAAGAAAACAAGAAGGGTAAGATAAGGATACGGGGAGATTAAACCCTCATGTCATTGCTGTGTGTTGTGACAGATATTGATATTGTTCATACAAGAGAAAAACTAAATGTCTGCTGCCTGTTTTTTCACATCAGCGGAAAGAGGAAAGTTTAAGGAAGAAAATGTCCATTTCTTTACTCACAAATTGAGATTAATCAATGGTGGCAGGTGCTAATTGACCAAACTATTAAAAAAAATAAAAACCTGCAGCAATGCATTTAATATACACTTTAATTTTAGTTTACTAATTTTAGTTCAACTTTATTGCATCTGCATCTGAAAATTAATGTTATAATGTGTCATTTATCATTACACATATAGGCAACTTATAAGAATGACGATAAAAATACATTTGAAGATGAACAGGCTCTGTAATTGTATTGTTTTTAATCAGCATATCTACAAATCCAGAACAAATGTGCACCAATTAAACACAAAAGAAAATCACTAAAAGTGGAGTGATTATAATTCAACATGTCTTTCAATAAAAAATAAAATAAATAAAACGCCAATGTTAGGGCTCTGCTTGGGTGTCAGATTATAAAATACAAACTACATTCCAGAGATTTAGTACAGAACACAATTATGTTTATGCATTACACAGGATGGTATAATGCAGCCACTGAAATACTCAATTAAACTTGTGTTTGGTAAAAAAAAAGAAAAAAAAAAAGAATAGTTAATAATGACTATAATAATGATCACCAAATAATGATCAAGTGCAGGAAATCTGTCCTATACACACACACAAAAATGTTACACTTTATTTCAATGTGACATTGTTACAGTGCAATTACAATTACTGAGTAATATTAATTAATTACATGTATTTACTATGGGGTTAAGGTTAAGGTTGAGGTTTGGTTTAGAGTTAGTTGCTTGTAATTATGCCTAATTTACTGTTATTACTATAGTAAGTGCATGCACCTTCTGTACGTCACCTTCAAATAAAGTGTTACCAAGTTTAATAACAAAACAATCTTATGGAGGGAGACACACAGCCAGGTAAAATGTTGTTTTGTCTTAAAAATGTCAGCGTCCCTGAGCATCTTGGGTTTCGAGCACCTCCCTGTTGTGGTGTGCGGTCGCCACCGCAGCGCTTCCTAAAACGGACTTCCTGAACTGGAAGACTCTCTGCTTATTAAACAGATCAGTGAGTGAAACCGGACCAATGATGCCACAGCACCCTTTCTAAAGTAGTAATGTTAGAAGGTTTCTCCTCAAATTAGTGTCATATTTATATTTGCAGGATTGATTACAATTCCAAAAATAACACCAACCAATCAAAAATCAAGAATAAATTCAAAATCTAAGTTCACCCAACAATTACAATTCAGTCATCATACTCACTCTCATGTTGTTCAACCATCTAAGTATTATACCAGTTGAATACTTAGAAATACAGCAGATTATGAAACTTGCGAGCAGAAGCCTATTTTACACTCACTTTAAAGCCATTAAAATGAAGATGTGTGTCAAGTAAATGTGTGGAGAAGAGGACAGCCATCATTATCAATTTTAAACGGTACGCCATATACTTTACAAACACTCTACAGGCTTAATCCTTTGAGACAATTTTAGCAGTTTCCAGGCAGTAACAGCAGAACCGATTTGAGTCAGAGCCCTTTTCTCTCAGTAATTTGTATATGTCAGGTATGATCATTGAAAAAGCGAATCCAATTAGTCTGCAAATTGAACTCTGACAGAGAAACCAACTCTGGGTTGCCCTGCCATCTCCACAGGATGTAGAGTGTTCGTAGATAGAGACACTTCCCTCAGTTGCTACCGGTTCATTTTACACACAGGACTTCCAGGGGAGAAAAATAGTGTTTGTGATTCAACACAAACCTGACCAGAATTGGCAAAAATCTACTGAGGAAGGGCCATGTGTCCACCAAAGCATTTTATCCTGAGGCTAGCATATTTTTTTCCAATTGCTTTCAATGGGAGCGCTGGGTTTTTTAAAACACCAACAGTGTGACGAGGCCTGCCCCTGAGCGTCTATTTCACACTGAGCGCTAGGCGTTTTTTTAACAGATGCTGAGAGTTGAAAAATGTTCAACGAAGCTCTGTAAAACACAACGCTAATCACTGGCACTTTTTACTCAGCTGTCCAATCACAGTGGAGGAGGGGCGGGACAAATGCCACATCCTGCTTGTACAATGCCAACAGATGACAACACCAAGCACGTCTCTTCATTCAAAACTAGTGCCAGAGCAAGTACATTACATTGTTTTAACATGTTTATATTCAGAAACAAACTATTTTCTGAAATCAGGTACTATTACACAGCTGTATAATAACATATAGTGTCTCAACTGAACAGAAACCCCACTGTGCCGTTAATTCCAAAGCGCTCTCAAGTGCCTGCAGTATAAGGTGTTTTCAGAAGAAGGCTGGTGTTTTCAGCTGGCTAAAAACGTTTTGGTGGACACACGGCCTAAAGCTCACACAAACACACACACACAAAAGCAGTCAGGAAAGTCAACACTCCAGTTTCACTACTGCACCATAAATAAAACAAGTGAAATTGAAACCTTGAAACCACTTAACATGAGAGGTCTTTAACGTTTTATATGCACTGAAATCGCGATTGGCTTAGGGCTGTGCATATTTAATAAATTATAATGAATATATTATAGGATTGGGGAGGGGTACATTTTTTATTTAATGTTTGTGAAAGAAGTCTTATTAGTATCATTTAATTTATCATTCATCCTCATTTGCTATTGTTGGGAACATAAAAGAGAATGTATGATTGGCAAGTGCCAAGAGTGGGCAGACGAGAATAACAGGAAGATAATGTCCAAGGAATATCCATGTCTTAGTTTGAAAATGTTTTATTACATTATTGTAAAAAAAAAAAAAAAAAAAAAAAAAAAAAAAAAAAAAATAATAATAAATGATAAAATAAAATAAAATAAAATGAATAAAATACATGTTTTCTCTAATAAAATGCCTCCTAGGGACTACTGGGAGTGTCTTTTTGAGTGTGAAAATGGTTGTACCTATGGAAATACTTGAGCCGTAATTAATGCCCACATAACGAAGACGTTCTTCTCTGCGGGATTCCCAGCTGCAGTGGTGCAGGTTCCCTTTCAGCAAGGAAGACTGAATTTAGCCCACATCTCTGCATGAGAGCACATTTGATTTATCAGCAACAGCACAATACATATGTACAAAAGGTTATAAAGATATTCACTTCATTTACTCAGAGCCCCATGCAATGGATCTGTACAAAAAAGAAAAGAAAATGAAACTAAGGTAATTGTTTCCTGAACCAATTAGGCAGAAAAACGTCAATTCTTTTTAGTGTTTGGTAATGAGAAGGGGGTACAGAGTCATGCACTGGGTATGTTTACCTTGCACAAAGTCCCACGGTATTCATTAGAGGTCACAGAAATATTAGGCTGTTGTTGCTTAGCGATACAGAAACACCATGGCTGTTTCACTCTTCTATTGAGTTTTGCTGATGTGATGCCAAAGCTAACAACACCCACTTCTTGATTTTTTCTGTCCCTACCTCCACTGTTCCCATTCATTACGAGCTTGAAAAGTCTCACACCCACCTCTGAAATCATTACAGACCAGAAATCCGTGTCTGTATAATCCTTACTTTAAAAATTAAGCATTTGTTCAGACAGCAACATGAGCTAACGTCAACATAATTCCCCCTGACACGTGATTCTGCCTCTGGTGTGAACATTTATGGAAAAACACTAATGTGCTCATATGAGCATGTGATCTGCACCCTGAGCACCTGAATAATGGGTAGTCGGGCCGTGAGGGTGCCATAACCGCGGCAAGCCCTCGTCTCAGGCACCTGGTCATTAGAGGGGGAGAAGCCCAGAGGAACTTGTTAAAGGACGAAGGGAAATAGTGGTAAATAAGGTTAATTGGGGCGATCTGTCAGAACGGAGACGATGCGCTCGCTAACACGGCACCAGCCATAACACGACTCCCTCCATCGCTGTTCATTAGGGTTATAGAGGGAAGAGAGAAACATAGGAAGAGATGGCGAGAGCGAGAGAGCAAATTGGCACTTATTGCGGGCATTGAGGGAAACAGAGTGACAGAATAAAGGGACAACAGAGAGACTATAGGAGAAAGAACATTCAGTATTGGAAAAAACAGAAGCGGCAAAGAGAGAGAGTGTGTGTCAAACAACGAAGAGAAAGTGGAATATCAGAGGGAAAATGAGTGAAAGGAAATTGCTTTCAGATACAACATGCTGAAGAATTCCCTACAGAAACACAATGTCGTACTGGTGTTCAGGTGTTTGTGCTCTTGTTGAGGGTCATATCTTGAGGAATCAAGCTTTCCTTGATGTTCTGACATAAAAGAGTTCATTGTACGGTGAACTCAAAACTTCTACCCCAGTCCTCAGTCTTGTATTGAAACTGAACTACTGTACAAGACTTATTTTGAAATGCTTGGGTTTCTGATTGGTGGTGGTCCATAATAGGAGGAAAGAGACTGAGCATCCTCAAAAAAGAAAATAACAAATAAAGTTTTGAAATTAACTGTTGTGTTGTTTAAAAAAAAGAAAAAAAAGAAAAAGAAAACTCACTAATGTTCTACACACAGATGCATATAATGCAAAACTATTTTTCTTTCATGCACAATAGCCCAGACAAGCTTTAAAGAGACTTGTAAGTTATGCCCCTTGACAAAGTCTTTTTTTGTTTTTGGGGTCTACTAGAATAGTAACTATTAGAAATAAAACTATTAACTATTATAGTTAGCTATTTAACTAGATAAGTAAAATTAGATATTATGCCTTGTTTACCAGGGGAATTAATCCAAATTAAGTGAGTTTTTGCTTAAAACAAGCAAAATGATCTGTCCATGGGGTAAGAAAAATAATCTTAATTCAAACAGAAACAAGATTATTTTTCTTACCCCATGGACAGATCATTTTGCTTGTTTTAAGCAAAAACTCACTTAATTTTGATTTATTTCCCCAGAAAACAAGACATAATATCTTATGGCATTTTACTACTTTAGTAAATGCTTCTTGATTTAGGAATATTTTTGATATTTGGACTGGAAACAAGACAAAAATACTAAGTAAGAAAAGCATTTTTTGCAGTGTGAAATTGAGGCATTTCAGGGAGTTCAGAAACAGTGCGCACTGAGAATAACTCCCTTTGGATTGTTTTGTAACTTTGCAGACCTTTTTCATGCTCAAACACCATTACACAATAAAGAAAGTTGAAAAAGTAAACAAGCATAATGGGTCCTCTTTAACTACTGCATGAATGCCAAAAGAGGATATAACAGCTCCTCTTCCTATTAAATAATAAAAAAAAATATATATATATATATATATATATATATATTTTATATTGGATTCATTTAAATCATCAACTGAATCCTTTAAAAATGTAAAAAAGTGTTTTTTAATGGAAGTGCAGACTACTAAATTAGACTAAAATATAAATGCAAATTACTGAAAGATGTCAAAATAAAAGATACAATTACAATTATGCTTATTAACTATCATGAACAGTTGCAAAAATAGAAGAATGGAAGCCAAACTCCCGCTGTCTCGCTAATTAAGAGACGAAATCATGACAAAGATGTCTACAGAGGAAAACGAAAGAAAGACAGGTATAGAAAAGAAGTACAAACAAGGACAGAAATGTTGCCTTCAGTAGACAGCTCACTAAGTTTTGATGCACAGCTATAGAGAAAAGTTTGAAGAGGAGTGAAACGCTAGCTGAGAGGAAGGGCAGGGTGTATAATTACAGTGTCACCAGATCATTTATATCCTCTCTCATTAGCTTCACCGAGCCTCCGGTCCACACCTCAGACCCGCTCAACGTTCGACGTCAAACTTGGAGTCAAATCGCATGAGCAGCTCTCCTGGTGCAACAGAATCAGTGAGTTAAAGCACTCAGAAGAAAGGGGCCCGGTGTTAATGAGAACGATAAGACAATCACTTCCGCTGCCGGCTCATTAGCTGAGAGTGAAACGAGAGAAAGAGATGATAAGAGCAGCAAGAGAGGAGGAGGAGACGGTTAAATATGTATGACATCACTGTTTCTCCTAGCTCACGCTCAATTAACAAACCACTTCTCCATTTTTTCCCCAACCACAGCAACAGCAGGGAGGGGATTGTAAAAATACTTAATTGGAGAGTGGAAACTAATTATATTATCATATCTTTCATATCTAACTGACGTCAGGACGAGTGCACTCCAGGCACTGCTAAAGCTGAGCTGCAGCAACATTTCTCATTGAATTAAAAAGTGGTGCATGTAATTGTTTTCTGTTAAAAACATGTTCTACTTCCTCAGCTTAATGGCTAACTATGATTTACCGGCTGATTGTCCAGAAAGTGCAAATACCGTTGCCCTCTCAACACATTTCTCAGTTTGTTTGAACGTCTCAACCAGCCTGACACAGCAGCATTGACTGACTGTGATTTTCATAATAAGGTAATTTGTTAACATTTGTTAATAAAGTAGGTGTGGAGAACTAACAATAAATAATACTGTAACAGATTCAGGTAGGTCACTCAAAATCATCATCATTTACTCACCTTGTCGTGAGCTTAGAATTATAAGGTTCTATCTCCACTTTTGGTCGAAATTGAGTTTTTGACATAATCTGATCCATTAGGTGTTTATTAATGCCTGTGTGGTGTTATTTTTGTAAAAAAATATTTTGTTAGTAGTTATTAATAAAATAAAAAGGTTCCATCTCTCCATTGCCAGCTGGGATGTAAAAACTTTGATGCTCAATATCTACCCTAAACGGAGATAGAACCTTATAATTCTAAGCTCACGTTGTGTCATTCCATACCCCGATAGTTTGCTTCTTCTGTGTTTTATTTTTGTTTACAATGAAAGTCAATTCAGTCCGATGTTGTTTGGACCCCAACGTCCAAAAAAAATAAAATAATAATAATTGTGAGGGAATTTGTAAGCTACAGGTTTGGAACAACATTAGGGTGAGTAAATAATGATAGAATTTACAATTATGAGTATGCCATTAGTAATTTAGGCTTATGTTCATTTCTACATGTACACACCAAAAGTTTTAGCCTGGGAAAACCCAGACAAACTTGCAGCAAATTTAGATTTGCTCTGCAAGTAGTCTGGCAAAGAGCTCATTCAAGCCCATTTCTAATCCCTCGAAATCGCGGCACCAATCAGAAACGTTGAGGCGGGCTTTACACGATGACGATCGCTCTGATTGGTTTTAGGTCTATCCAATTGCGCCCAGAGGCATTTGAGCGACGTCCGTTGGTGAAGCGCAGCAACTTTTAAATGCATTATTATATTCAAATTGCAAACACATGAGGACAGTCTCCATGAAAGACCCACTGGCAGATAAACGTGCTACTACATTTCTCTCCGAAACGGTAGGAAATTAAATTATATTTGATAGAGGATTTTAACTGTGACAAGATGATTGACAGGGCAGTTTAAGTGACAGATGCACGCGACAGATCCATCCTACAAAGATGACGAAGTAGTATGTCCCAAAGCTTGCCTACTTTTTTGCTACACATTCAAAAGTAAATACCTTTTCTTCACAAAAAGAGTACATACTTTTATTGCGTAGTGTAACTTAGGCGAATTGGGACGCAGCATATGGTTTTACACAATGACGATCGCTCTGATTGGTTTAAGGTCTATCCAATTGCGCCCAGAGGCATTTGAGCGACGTCCGTTGGTGACGCCCCTTTGGAAATGAGTTATTAATGAAGCTTTGCCAGACCATAACTCAGTTACTACTGAGAATGGTCTGGTTTTAACCAGGCTACAAAAGTTTATATAAGAAGTCTATTATGTTCAACATAAAAAGCATGTATTTGAATAAAAAAATACAATCTAAAATAATTTTCTCATAATATAATTTATTCCTGTGATGGCAAGTCTGAATTCATAATCATTACTCCAGTCTTCAGTGTCACACATTCCTTCAGAAATCATTCTAATATGCTAATTTCTTGGAAGTTCTATTTATATGAACCCTAAACTTTACAATCCGCATTCATAACTGAAGAACGCTGCTGTATAATGTCACCAGAGCTATTGTGAGTAGAAATGTCATTATTGCCTTGGTGAAAAACCTAAAAGGAAAGCTAGCAAATATGTCAGAAGATCAGAATCTATTGAGGTGTTTACATACTTTTCCATATATTTGAGCCATCTGATAACTAAAAGATTATTTGGGTGAATGTAACCAGCAATAGCGATTCAAAAGCAGTAAGCAATCATCATGAACTCACTAACACACAGAACATCACACCAAACCACCCATACACCACTGGTTTTACTTATTAAGCTTACTGTAAGCATTGTCAAACTCAGATGCATTCAATTGATTTATAAAATTAGCCTTTTCAAGACCTTCAGAAAATATCTGTTTATATTCAACAATAATTATATTTTTGATAAGTACAAGTATTCCATTTCCATTTTAAATTTAGATCTCATTAGCTGGTTTTGGAATAACCAGCTCTGCCCTCGAAATCCTCACCTTTGTCCTGTGACTTTCTCCGTTTCTGTTTCTTTTGAAAGTTTAGATCGCTCAAGGCCCAGACATTCACTTAACGAGCATCTCATATACTGAATGTAATGCCTCATTATGAGGAACAGATTTGAGCATCGTAGATTTCAAGCTATTTTTTTTGTAGTTTTTTTTAATTTTTTTGTTGCATGCATGCACTCCCTGAACCTTCCTTAGCATCACTGTAATATATATATATATATATATATATATATATAAATATATATGTAATAGCAGCTCAGGCCATTTAGCAAGGCAGTTCAAAGAAGCCAAAGCAATCACTGTTCATAAACCTTTCAAGCACTCTCAGCGAATGAGATTAGGCAGTGTATCGTCCCGCCGTGGCAGATTTCTTAATGAAACAGGCCCAACATGACTGTGCATGTCTCTGATCAGTTTGCAATCCTCACCTCTAGCGCTGCCATCTGTGGCACCGTTTATGAGATGCTATCTGATCGGACTGGCAAGTCTATCACAGCTCGGCTGCTTGTGTTAAGCGAGATGGCTGCACCATTACACGGCTCTAATCTCTCGGCCATGCTCTCCAGTTATCCGATCAGACGATGAGGCCATTTCCTTCTCAACCTGCAGATCTAATTATGGGATGTTTGGCCCGTTTCAGACCTGTCTGCGCTTGAGCCCCTACAATCTTAGCCTGGGGGCATGCTGATATCGGTCTATCGTGTGTCACTTTCCTCATCCGACGGTGCATTAGTGTCAGCTTTGCTGAGATACGGCCCTGATGATTGGGTGTTGAGCACTCAAAACTCTATAATTTCTGAACCCTTTGACTTTACATGTGACTTACAATAACCTGATCATGGAAGGCAGAACAGGTCTATAAATACACAGTGGACTCTGGGAACGGTATTGTTTAGCTGTCATTGCACAATCAAAAGACAAAGCAATAACTATTATATTCCCCCATGAATGTTAGGAATGAATGCTTAAAACATGCAGTTACCTGAACAACCTTTGTGTGGTGCCTGCAATAATGTCAGTCAAAGATGCACACTAGGGGTGTAACAGTAAACAACAGTCAAGGTTTGGTATGTTTTTGGTAGAGTTGGAGAAAAGGTTTTTTTTTTTTTTACTTTTTTTTTTTTTTAACTCTGGTTTACTGAAAACCATGTCTGTCCTAAAATAAAAATAAAAAGTCTGTCAATATTACTGCAACTGGTAGCAACACACACTGCATTTTATGGTGCTGTTCTAATTGGGGGAAGAGATTTAAAGTGCTTACACTTTTGGATGCAAAATATATTAGCAAAATATTTTACAATGAGGTTAAAATGATTGCAGTCCCATTCTAATTGTCTAATTGCCCCTGTCTATTTGACACGCATGCGCAGCGGGACTCGTTCATTGAAGTCTGTGTTAAATGAGTTAAAACGATGGAAACTCACTTGCTGTCAGGAAAATGCTTAATGCGAAATGGAAATATTTGCATGAATTTGTAACATTTACCGTAAAATGTAAGTGCACTGAGGAAACCCCATCTCAAAGGCATTACACAACGCACACATCTGACAGTAGGCCAAGCAATGTAGGTTTATGATTTAGTTTGAAGCACTTAATGTGTCATTTAAGACACAATGGTGCACTTATCCAGCAGCAGATCACTTCTCACTGTCCTTCGTTATTTTTGAGATGTGTTTCCAACTTAAAAGTATATCAATATTAATGATGTTTTCCCATCCTAAGGAGGAAACTTGGAATTTGAAATCACGTTCAGCACATGCAGCGGTTAAAACAACACTGTATTCATTTGGTACACATGCATACCGAACCAAAAGACCCATACCGAAAATTTTCAGTAAAAATACATGTATCATTCACTGATATATATATATATGTAGAGAACTGGATTGCTCATGACATCATAAAAAGTGAAGCCACCATCCTGCCATATTGGTATTCCCTCACATTCTATTGAATTAATAGGAAATCATCTGATTCACTCTTTCATACCTAAAGAGTCAGTGTTTTTTTATATCTGAAGTCTCCTGTACATGCTTACAACGCAAACGTCCTAAACATAGAGGGCCCTATTTTAATGATTTAAGCGCATGGTCTAAAGCACACGGGGCAAGTTCACTTTTGGCGTGTCCGAATACACTTTTGCTAGTTTAACGATAGGAAATATGGTCGGTGCACCAGGCGCAGGGTCTAAAACACAATTCTCTTACTGAGTAATGGGTGTGTTTGGGGATTTACGTGCGTTAAACCAATCAGAGTCTCATCTCCCATTCCCTTTAAATGCCAGGTGCGCTCGCGCCATGGCGGATTCGCTATTTACATGATGGAATTTGATAGTGGAAAGACCGAAGCCGTCTCCTGAGCGCAAACGGATCTGCTCGTGCGCAAGGTAAAAGTGCGCAAGCAGACCATCTACGAGACAAGCCGGATTCCACCATATCTTTATGTACACAATAATAATATTTTACATTGTAATCCTTTGGCATGTTTGTGTGCTGTTGTGCGTCCATGTGTGTTTAATAAGCAGAGTGTACGCGCGTTGTGGACCCTCTTATAGGCGCTCTTTAAAAAATAAATTAAAATAAATAAATACTGCACCACTGACTTTAGACCAGGTTTCAGTTTGTCATGGCACAGTCTATTTCAGTTGCCTCAAAATAGCAACGCGCCAACAATGCACCAGAACACACCTCGTTTTCAGACCAGCACGCCCATGGGCGCACAGATGGGCGCAAATGCATTTGCTATTTAAACAATGTGGCGCAGGACATGAAAATGATAACTGCGTCAAGCTGAAACTAGCAAAAAACACTTGTGCCGTGCTTGGCGCTGCATTGCGCCATGGTGTAAGATAGGGCCCTATATTGTTATTTGTGTAAAGTTGGGATTTTCCCCCAACTTAGTTAAGGAATCAATGCAAATGCCATCCCCGAACCTGGGATACTTTCAGTGCAGAATTTTTGGATCTGAGCAGGGATACATAATGCAGCAGTTAATAAGCTAAATTAAACAAATAAAGCAACAGAAAAACAAATTGTGCCTATTCAAGCTGATGAAAAGAGGTGGATGAGTGGCTGTAAAAGATAGATAAGGGGTTGACGCTGCCATCATGAAATTAGATGATATTGTTCATTCAAGAGACATTTCAAATTAAAGCTTTTGTTAAGGGGAATGTGGAAAATATCAAGACCCCATGATTGTAGGACTTGATTTGAACAAGTGCCTTTTGGATTCCCCAACAAATATAAAGATGAGAATACACAATACAATTTAATTAGAAAGAATAATACATTTAATGCTATATAATTTGCATAGTGCCTTCATTACGCTGATAGATTCCATATGCATGGACAATTTAGAAATTGTCATTTAAGATGTAAAAACAGGGTTTTACAATATATGAATGCCATTATGAATCTCTTACAGAGCTTTTACAGAACTTAATCTTCACTTTATATCTTAAACAGCTTGTTAAATAGACAATTATGAAGAATTCCTGGTAACACTTTATTTCGATAGTACACTTTATACCTATAGGTAACTGTGCAACTAGCCTATGTGTAAACTTACTCTCATTAATTTGAAACTACATGCCAGCCAACTCTCTTTAACATTAGTAGATTGTTAAGTTTGGATTAGAATCTGTTGATATGTACTTGCAAAGTAACTTATAGTCAGTATAATGTCTGTTGGCAGACCATCAAAATAAAGTGTTAGCAGATACTTCAATGCTATCTCACGACCAATTCGTACAAATTCGTACAAGTGAGTAAAATGTGACTGATTCGTATGAATTCGTACAACCTCACTCGTACAAATACATACGATTTGTCTAAACCCCAGTGACGGTTAGGTTTAAGGGCGGGCTCATTCGTATGAATTCATACGAAATTGGGCAACTCGTAAAATATGTACGAACTGCCGTGAGATCGGGTTGGATATTTAGCAGACAGTCTACTGATACTCTAGTTGCTAGTTGACATGTAGTTTCAAAGTTACTTATAGTTAGTAGAAAGTGGACTACAGAAATGAAGTGTTATCGAATTCCACTTGGGACTCCCTTTGGATGCTGACTGATCCTTATGAGCAAAAATCTTCTCTGTTATCTATGTATTTATTTAATTAATCTAATCCCTATCATAAATATATTTAATTCCTTGGCACCTTGGTTTATTTTGCAAGTGTGGAATAGGTCACAATCATTAAGAATGGGTTGACCAAAGCCTATTGATCCATGACACCTCTTCAAAGTAATCCTCCTATTCTGACTCCATCACAATACCCAAGATTCACGAGAAGAAAACGGCTCACGAGGAAGATACAAGGACAAATAATGTGTTCGTATAAATGCATGCATGCTGGGTGAGCTGACATGTTCCAGTTATGACTTACTTGTGTTTCAAAGTGATGACCCTTCGAATGTCAATCAAAAAGATGGATTTGAAAAAGACAGACATGGGGTTGTCAAACACAACATCTCTTTGAAGGATAGTCTTTGAAGCCAGTTCATGGCCAGTTCTCTGATATTTGTTGCTGTTGTAAGCTTGGAAAGCTTTTCCCTGACATTCATTCATACCCTTGAAATGTCTTTCAGTACCTGTAGGAAACGGTGATGAAATTTCCAACTTTGGTCTAAAGAATACGTTTTAGATTATTCTCAACATGACCATTCCATAGCTTTGAAACGTGAGCAGAGGACACACTTGAAAATATTACAAACAGAAACATCACATTAACATACATGTTCCATATCAGCACACGTATATCAGTCACTTCGAAGGCAAAACTCAACAGACTATGGCATGAGGCACTTTCCACGAAGAAGGTACAAAATAGAGCATAAAAAGAACCCTAGACCCTAAAAAATATTGATTGTATTAGATAAGTCATTTTATTTTTTTATTACTCAATTTACTAAAAATAAATGCATGTCTAAAAACTAATTTGTGTGATTTTCTAGCAATCACAAACATCAAATACATTTCTATGTATTAAAATAATTTGAAATGAACTTTGTTGTTTTAAATTCTTCATCTCATGTTTCTCTCATCTCAAAAAATGTCATGCGTGCTTTTTAAAAATATCACATTATTACTCATCAAATGAGTAACATTCATGGAAACATTCTTGCTGAACACAGAGATCAACCATTTGTACATGAAACAACAAGATTAAGAACTAACAGATCAGTTTAAGTAGACAAACAAACTTCCTGACATCACAACACAAAATCAACAACAACAGTGTAAACAAAGCAATTATACAATGCAGCTATTCTGATTATTCATGCCAGAGTGCATGCTGGGAAGAGTGCTGGCACCTTCGCTTATTCGCATTGTGATGGATTCACTCAATATCTTTATCTGGAATTATTCAAACAGAATGATTATACCCTTAACAACATAATTGAGAACATTTTGTTCAAGGCGTTTTTACATTTTAATTCAAATTTAGGTAAAACATGGCACAGATAAAAAACTTAAAAAAAAAACTAATAGTTGGTATCTGTTGTGTTTAATGCTACCTGCTTTTCATGGTATGTTAGATAATAGTGTATCTAACTTGTCTTAGAGATCTCACTCAAAAAAAGCTTGTACCTATAATACTTTGCAAACTTTAAAAGGAAATCAATATACAAAACAGTATTCATGGAAAACTACATCTAAAGGGCAATTCACACTGCACTGACAGACGGCAACAAACGCGGATAATCACAAGATTACAGTGTATCACTTCTCAAACATTCCACGACCAGACAAGTGCCGACTGGGGTAACACACTTATCCGACGAAATGTGTCTGTCGGTATAGTGTGAACTGGCCTTAAGTGATTCCCATCCAGCACAGCGGACTTATATTTTAAATTTGTGGGAAGAATTACGCCCCTGCCACTTTCCAGAGCCTGCCATTCATTTACAGTGCATGAAGTGCATTAAGCCATGAAGATGTGTACGGGGTGGGGTAATGTGTTCAGTATATTGATCAGTCTGTGTCCTGACAGTTTAAGCTAATGTCTTATAGCAGACCTCAATCTCCTTCAGCTGAGGTAATATCCTATTTAGTTCATGCTTGTCATCTCTTTCACAGGCCAGCATTTGCTAACTCACAATATGCTTTGAGTGATGAGTGCTCTTATGGTGGTCAGGGTCAAGTCAATGCAGCTCCACCGTGGTTTCTTACCAAATCCTGGGATTTTTATTATATGTATATAGTGGTCCAGATGACTTGCACACTATATTGCTTATCTTCTGAAGTCATACAATAGCTATGTATGAGAAAAAAGCAAACATTGTTCAAAATTTGTCTTTGTGTGATCCATGAAAGAAAGAAAGTCATACGGGTTTGGAACCACACGAGGTTGAGTATACAATAGATGATGACAGAGTTCACATTTTTGGGTTAACTATCGCTTTAAGAGAACCATCACATGCTCTACCTGTGATAGCTCTTGCAGAGAAGCCATAAAAATAAATAAAATAAATAAATAAAGCAGTCAAAGTGTCTCTGGAATCGCGACATTCAACTAAATCATTTTTTAATCAAGCAAGAGCACTCTTCTAATAAACGATCATGCCAGGAAGTGGATGAGAGAATGAAAGTGCGAGAGAGATAAAAAAGACAGTGAGTGTGTGTCCTTGGGAGGATCCCTCAATATAATTATAAATGCTACCTATCCTTATTATGACAAGACAGATCACCAGGGTTCAACTTTTATGCCCTTAATAGACAATGGAATGAAATGGTCACTTGTTATGAAATAGGAGGTTTATGCAGCCCATAAATCTTGTATTTCATAACAAATGACAATTTCATTCCACGATGTAAATCCTTACAAGGATGTCTGCTAGTTTCACTTAGATTGAGCATGAAAAGTAAACAGTGCACCAATGAGTCCTGTTAGACAGCTGGGCTTCACTAAATATATATATGACTACAACCTCTTCACAATCGGTTTGTATTATGTCAAGGATGATAAATGAAAATCAGATAAATGAAAACCATACTCATTTCTCCTGCATCCAACATGTTGATTACGAGAACTGATTGTTTGCTAATCATCTAATCTACCCAGACCTTAATATTTGGCCTTGTTAGCAGATGATCAGCAATATTCATAATGTTTTGGCTCATCAGTGCAAATACAAACACACACACACACACACACACATGCAAAAACGTGTGTGAAGCATAAATAAAGGCCATTACACACACAAACACACACACGCACGCACGCACGCACGCACACACACACACACACACACACACACACACACACACACACACAATCTGTATTTAGACCATTCAAACTTCATGTACCTTCAGGAGAAACATGAGGCAGTACAGAGACGTTGATTGACATGCAAAATGATCAAGGTTACATGTTTGCAGGTTTTGCAGAGATATTAAAGGGAACGTATACTGACATAACTGGGCTGAACGACTTTAGATGAGCATTTGGCAACTCAGGTCAATACTTTGCCTCTTAAGGTCAAGTTAATATGCACTAACTACTTTAGAAGCCACGCTAAATTCAATAAGACCACAACAATTAACCTAATCTTTATTTTAATTACTGACTGCATAACAGATTAATACGTATATCCTGTCATAATGCTAAAACAATATTGCAGTCATGCACACCACCTTGTTAGGAAAAACAACAACTCACATTTCCATTAGTACTCAAAAGAACAAATTCAGTCATGCTACACCAAGGTTATGAATATAGAAGACCAGCTCAGACAAAGTTTATATTAACATACAGACCATGTATATTTCAGCAACAGGTAGACAACGTCTCTAAATTCTGAGCACAGACATCGCTTTATGGCAAATAAATAAGTCACATTTTTCCTTACATGTTTTGCAAGCTAAATTATCAGGTTGAAAATGTTCTCTGCGCAAGGATGCAACCAGGGTGAGCTCCCTCCTGCAAAACAGTCTTTACCCATCCACAGCTGGCAAATGGAAAATCTCAGCTATTTATCAAATGCTCCTCAATTATGGATGCTGGATATCTTGCACAGGGTTGCAGTAATACATTTCCTGCCTGTAAGTGGAGGGGAGGAAAATGAAGGAAGCACACACACTTTTCACTATAAAGCTGCCGAACGGGCAGCCAAAGGGGCGAGAAGTTTAATCAATAGCTTGTGTTACAGACCCTCTGGCCATATAGAACAAACTAATCAGGATTTATTGTATTCTCAGTAAATTATACAAATATCATGATCTCACAGTTACAGTCATTTGGTAATTTGCCACACTTTTCATTACAATCTTCATGTGAACATGTATCAGTAATAGGCCTACCAATGAACAGTATACTGTTCAAAAGTTTGGAATCATTAAGATTTTATTTATTTTTAAATCGATCAATAATGACAGTAAATATTTTTTCATTGTTAAAAAAAAAAAAAAAAAAAAAAAAAAAAAAAAAGCTTTTCTTTTGAACTTTCTATTTATAATTGAATAAAAAAGTAACATGCTCACAACTGTTTCCAAAACTGATAATTATAAGAAATGTATACTGAGCACCAAATCAGAAGATTAGAATGATTTCTGAAGAATCACGTGACACTGAATACTTGAGTAATGATGCTGAAGATTCAGATTTGCATCACAGGAATAAATTGTATTTTAAGATATATTCAAATAGAAAAGAGTTATTTTAAAATATAATAATATGTCATAACATTACTGTTTTTACTCTATCAAATAAATACAGCCTTGGTGAGCAAAAACCTTGTAAAAAAATAAACCCCGCACTTTAATATATAAAATAAAATGTATATTAAATTTATATTTTTTAAATTACATATTTATAATGTAATAAAATAATTTAAATTATTATTTATAATTACTGTAATATGAATTAGTTAATATTTAATGGGTTACCTTAACTGATAAATGCATGCATACTGTAATAGCGGTTGTTATGATGGCCGTGAAAGACAAAACATGTATTTAAAAGGTAAAAATTCACACATTAAAAGGAATATTAAAATAAATGCAAGTCAAATACTTTGTTATTGTGGACTGTAAAGCAGCAGGAGACAGTCTGACTGCAAATCTGTGCTTAACCATTTTTTTCCCTTTTATTTCCAGCAACAAGTGCTATCATGTATGACTGACTTTAAAAAAAAAAATGTATAAAAGAGATAAATGCATAATTAATCAGGACAGGGAGCACATTTATACACTTTCTAGTTTGATTTCCTCTGTCTCACTGTGTCTCAGTAATCAGAGAGGTTTTGGCGTGCAGGTAACAGGAAATCAAATAGCACAACATGAGCCCAACTCACTAAATCACTCCTTATTACTGTACAGGAACTGAGACTTGCAGAAAAAAAGTAGGAAGGGGTGAAAAGAATGGGAAACATGATGATTACAGGTCACATTTATGAAACTCTCTAGTCTAAGACATTCCAACATTCTTACAACTCATTTCAATGAGTCACATCGTTGAGCTAATTTAGGCTATCATTTTGTCAGGTATGCAGTTATTCACACAATGTGTCATGAAAAACAGTTGAGGCTTGATAGAATATATTTGCTATTTAATTCAATCATGACTGAAGGATCAACAAATGATTATATATATATATATATATATATATATATAAAGTTTGTGAGGAAAAGTACTTAAATACATCTTAAGGAAGGTCTGTATGTCTGGAGGAACAAACAAACAACAAAGATGTGGTTAAATAAATATATAATAAATAATATGGGTAATATAGTGATTAATAAAATTGGTTCATACAACTCAGGGGAAATAGCCCAAGTCTTATGGAGGATTATGCAAAAATTGCAAAATATTTTTAGATACAGCAACATAGCAAATATCAAAAAAAAAAAAAAAATATATATATATATATATATATATATATATATATATAAAACATTTTAAAAAAGCTAAATATTTTAATACCAAAAGCAATAAAAAAAGTTAAGTCCAAGGACGTAGTAATATTTTGTTTTTGATGTTATTCATGTGAGGAGTGTTACTGGAATCTGTGTGCCTCTTTCTTTCCCGGTGCTTGCTTCCCTGATAGATTAACAGCGATCACCTGTTTTCAGTCGCCTATGCGTGGGTGCCGTCCACACACTCATTGGTGTGTGTGTGCCCCGAGGATTTCAAGATAAAGCTGCAGCGAGAGCGCTGGGGAAGGCGAGAAACAACGCACCGTTTGAAGTTGTCAGCCCTCCTGTCCTAGCCTAGTTAGCACACCTTGTTGTTGAGTTACAATTTGTCACAATGTACATTTTTTTTCCTCTCAAAGTCTTTCCATATGTTTGTTGTTCCCTATTTACCCCTAGACTACAGGAAGACGTAACAAATAGCATACAGATTTCAAATGGAAAAACTAAATTGGGTGAAAATACATTTCCACAGCATCAGTCTGATACTGTTTACCAACACTCTACATTTTGAGAATATGGAAAACTGCCTTAAAAAAAAAAAAAAAAAAAAAAAAAAAGGTATATATGGTGTATTTAGTAAATTGGTTCCTAAACTGTAAAGTGCAAAATTAGATTAAACCAATTAAGCATTTTAAGATTATTTTTCAATATTTAGAGACATGACCTGCCTTTAATCCTGACAGGAGCATAGCTGAATATCAGGGCTTGACATTAACACTCACCAAACTCCAAATGCGGGTGGAAATCAGAAGTGGCGTGAAACGCAGTCACTCCTACTAGCCATTTTGGGCGCAACTGTAGTCTTTTATAAAGGCATATGAAATAATAAACTAAGTGCAGTGTATGGTTGTCAAATATATTGTCGATATATATTGATACTGAAATATCTGAAACGCTTCCAATACTAATTTTCAACAAAATAGATACAATAGCTGCGCTTTATCTCTCTCTCATCTCTCCGACAGCGAGTGACACAAACCCGTCTCCCGTCACACTCATTTAATTTTCTCTGGGTAAATATTGTTGATGTTTCAGGGCTTGAATTTCGGCATGGGATTGAACGTATTGCGCATCATTTTACTCATTCCTGCAGATTTTGTGCTCGCACCGAAAGTGTGCACACATAAAGCCACCTCTCAGTACTAAATTGACTTATTTTTCCATGCTTATTGCGCTTAAACAGTCAAATAAAAGGATACAATAATGTAAAATGATGTAAAAAATGCCTGTCTAGGTGAGTATTCATGTAAACACAGTCAGTTATGTTAAGTGAACGTAAACGGTTAAGAAAGAAAATGCATGTGTAACAGTATAATGGATCCATGCATCAGATCTTAAAGTGACAGCCGCCTAATATACCTGCTTCCAAATTATGCGATGATATTAAAAATAGCTATATGGTAGTTTTTCCTCATGGTATCAATGTCAAAATTGTGGCCAGTGAAAATGCTGAGTAGCTAGCCACAGTGAGCAAAAAAGTTACTGTCAAGCCCTGCTGGACATCTCTAGATACAAGATGCACTATCTGCATGGGTTGCTTCAAAATGTCTCTTGCCTCATCCAGTCTGACATAAGAGTTTGATTATTCGAATGCTGTCTTAAAGGCTTATCTCCCACACTCTCTAACTAAAAATGAACCCATAGCCTAGTCTATCAAGCTACAAGCATGTAGACAGTCCTGAGGCGAAAAAAACAGATCAATACTGTCAAATGGGCTGCTTGGAGACTTTAGTGACAGTGAGGAAAGAGAGAGAGCAGGTGAAAGAAACCCTTCTGTTTGACAAATCAGCCTGTGAGGGTGACGATTTGGCTGGAATGGAGAGCGTTTGTGATTCACAGTGGATGCAGGACTTACCGCATGACTTCCCCCAGACAGCCCGAAGAGCTTTTGTGTTCAAAATCACCTCTGTTGAACCGAAAGGCCTCACCCCGCTGTGAACGCCACTCTTCACACATAATGCACTCTCCCTAGGTGAAAAACAGGCCAAGGATGCGGACGTATAGCCGAGCAGCCGAGGATATAGATACATCCTTCAGTGAGAGCAGTTCTCCCTGAACCCGTCGATGTGGATCCTGACACTAAATGGCAAACCTTGCCACAAGGCACCCAAAAGATCTTGTTAGTCAGAATATTTGGCCTAACGCGAGGATTCCCTTCAACTCAACTGTACCCTTGAATCTCTCGCAGCTTGACTTGTCTGATAATGATAGTGTGGTGTTATACACTTATGACCTCAGAATAGTTAGAGAGGAAGAGAACAAGACGTGCTTGTATACTCCTGTTTAGGGACATTTTAATTTTAAAGCCAGCTGAAGGCTGATGCATGCATTTGCATGTATTAGGCGCTTCTTTCCGGGGGAAAAAGGAAAATCGGAATCGTTTCTATACCCAAGTGCATTATCCTAATGAAGAATTCAATGCATTTGAAGCCATTTAATTTTCTTCAAATTTGGTGACAGCCTCCGGTTAAATGCATGTTTCTTTAATGAGTAAATGTTCGAAAAATGCGCAAAACATGAAGGGCTGCTGCATTGACGTGGGTTCGAATCTGGCCTGAGTCATGTAAAAAGGCCAATCGTGGTGCATGCCAGATTAGCCAATTATTCAGACAATGCAGCTGAAAAGAATACATAAAAATACAGAAGTGAAAATAAATAGACATATTTGAATAAATAACCTATCGGTTTCACCTCATTTTACTACTTTTCAGCTTTCCAAACTTTAATAATATCAAGAGATCACACATTAGTGTTATTTTCATATTGAAACGCTGAGGCCAGATACATTTCATTTGGTATCTTGCTGTGCAATAACAATGACCCAAGAGAGTTTCCCGGAAGATAATGAGTCTCTGTTACAGAGAATGGGCTCAAACCGTAAGATGTGTCTGCAGGTGGAAATCACCCTGATTCATTATCAGTACCGTGCCTAGTTAGGACACATAACAAAAAGAAATACTGTACAATACCTGCTAATTTCACAGATCTGCTTTAAAGGGGACATACTCTGTACATACCTTCTCTATTGTTCACAATGCAAAGCTTCACTGCAGCAAAAACGGGTCGTTCAGAAATCATTATTATTATGCGGATAACCATAAGCACATTAGCATATTTACATATCAAAAAGTATTTGAGTATTCAGCCTGCCCTGATGGCTACCCAATCATACAAATATTAATTTAAAGATCAGAGAAAGAATGATTAATCGTTCTGTAAACTAAATTCTGATGTTTTTTTTTTTTTTTTTTTTTGCCAGGAGAATGCATGGCATAAAATGTAAATTGTCACCCCTTTAACCCTCAGAAAGGCACTGCTGAAAGCTATAATTCATAAATATTAATCAGATTAAATAATGTCTATTTTTCAACAAAACAAGCAGCTCAGACAGTCAAATGTATAATAGTATCACGTTTAACAGGAAGACATTTACAGTTTAAATCCCTCAGGTCAATGCATACTGACACCATTGCTAAGTTGGGATCAAATGAAGCCATCTGTGAAGTATATATGCATTTGGCAGATGCTTTTATCCACAATGACTTATAGTACATGCATTCCCTGGTAAATAGCCCATGACCTTGGTGTTTGTTTGCAGGAATTATAACAGATTATTTTTTTTTATTTATTTTTTTTTTTTTATCAACAACTGGCTTCTTAAAATCCATTTAAGGGGAGATATATGTTTACTACAGGTATACGTATCTCCTCTATGAAAGCAAAGCCTCATTGGCTGTCGCTGTGATAATTTGTTTACACATCCATGTGAACGCATCCCAATAAATAATCTATGTGAGACGCAAACAGCTAGCCAGGCTTATAATATCTAGACCGCTTTCATGTTCTGGCTGTAAAAACACCTGATGATCACTCCCTTTACCTGTCCGATCTGCCTCACTAAAGACATTTATCCTCATCTTCTCCACATCAGTTTTGGCTTTGCATGAAGGCTCAGCGGGATTTGCTTTTGTAGTTCAAATCTTTGTCGCTTCTGGTTTGCTGCAGCGCCTCATATCAAAATGCCTAACAGATTAGACACCGCCACCTTCAAAAAAAGGAATAAAAAGACAGTCAAAAGTTTTTTTTATTATTTTTTTTTTTTTAAGATTATGCTTCACAGGGAAATGTGACACAAAGGGAATTCTTAATCCAATTTCTAATGATGTGAAAAAAGTGTTTCTCTGGAATATTTTTTATTTACATTTTTATAAATAAGATTGCCAAAGGCTGTTCACCAAACTGCCACAAGGTGATTTTTTTTTATTTTTTATGCACGATATTAGCTAAGTGATTCACTTGCCCCATGATTTTTCCATGCTTATATGTGAAAAGTATTTAAACCCTAGTGTCTGTGACGGCAGCTTAACAGAAAAAAATACTCTTAACATGTATTTTAATTCATATTTCAACACTTTCATTTAAAAGGATAAGGCTTTCTTAAAGCCAAACATTCAATATTATGGACTTTAAAAATCCCTCAAGGGAATGCAGTGAGACAGATGTACCGATGTGCAGCTTCTTGCTCTGGTTTCAACAGCATAAACATTAATATGTGACATACACTGCATGCTGTTTATAGACATGCAGGGAAGCAGTTCCATTTATCTGTCTGTACTCAACTGTTCTGTCTGACGCTGTCATTATATATATATATATATATATATATATATATATGTGTGTGTGTGTGTGTGTGTGTGTGTGTGTGTGTTGTGTATATGTATATATATTGCTGTACAATTGATTCAATTCAATCATTACACCAAGTTTATTGTAATCTTGCAAAAAGGGAAAATTAAATACTATTTGCAAGCAGTGTTACTATCAACCTCAAGGTCATGGATCGGGCCTCCATTAAATGCATGAACTCATAAGACATTTAAGCATTTGGTTAATGCATAAATGTGAATGCAAACTTTAAAATTTGTACACTGTAAAAAAAAAATTCTAACCTCCTCAACATCTACATTTTTCAGTTGGCGAAAGTGAAATACTGTAAATTGACTTTTATAATTTACAGAATTTCACTTGGGCCAATTGAAAAATGTAGATGTGACCAGTCACTAGAACATTTTGAGTTGGGGAGGTTAGACATTTTTTACAGTGTAATTCACACCTGGTATGTATGAATACATTTTAAATGGTCTATACATTTTCCTTGATCTTAAAGATAAAAACAGATTAATGCACTATGTAACTTTTCAGAATTCAAATATATACACCATTTAATAAAACTAATCTGATGAAATACATTTACAGATTAGTAAATACACCCCTAAAAAGTGCATACAAAAACATTTTAAAAGACTTTCTAAGGTGTAACCCATGCCAGGCTCTGGTCCACTATGATTACAGGTAACAGTCCCAATCACAGGAAGTGTCCTCCATCTGCATAACCTTGAGGAGTGTGAAAAAGTCTGTTTTTCTTGGTAAATGTGTCTAAACAGGCTGCCCTTTCTCCCCTACACCTGTTCGGCTTAATATTAGCATATTTCTGTGAGGCTGAGAGGATTAGTGAGAGATGCACATGAACTCCAGTCCCGCACTGCTGAGGAAACACTCCCTTGTGGTGTTCTGCTACTGCATGAACTGTGAGCGACAACACATTTCTTATTTCATTGAAATACTGTGTATGGGCCGTGTTTGATCCACAATTACGGGGAAAGTTCGGTGCCGTTTAGGTTATTGCTGCTAAAGGATGGGGAAACCAGTGTTGTTGTTGTTGTTGTTGTTTTTTTGTTTTTTTTTGCAATCTGAATTTTTGCATGGCGAAAAGCATAACTTGAATCATGTACACCCCATAATCCAATAAAATGAGACACAGACATAGCTAACAACATAGTTCACTCCAAAATATATTTAATAAAAAACAAATAATAATTTAGACAAACATATACCTCCATTCAAAAGTTTGGGATCAGTAAGATTTTATTTTTGGAAAGAAATTCACACTTTTATTCAGCAAGAAGGCATCAAACTGATTAAAAGTAAGAGTAAAGAAATGCATAATGTTACTAAAATAAATGTTGTTCTTTTGCACTTTCTATATCAAGGAATCCTGAACAAAAATGTCACAGTTTCCACAAAAATGTTAAGCAACCATTTTCAACATGATCTTTTTGGCATGTTTCTTGAGCAGCAGATCAGCATATTAATGTTTTCTGAAAGACTGAAGACTGGCTGCTGACAATGCAGCTTTGCAATCACATATTAAAATATAATAAAACAGAAAACAGATATTTTAATTTTTACTCAATTTTAATTTAGTTTTTTACAGATTTTTTTTTTTTTTTTTTGATCAAATAAATTCAGCCTTGGTGAACATAATACACTTCTTTCAAAAGCATTATAATACTAACCCCAAACTTACAATAGTGTATAAATGCACATATAGGTTTTTGGCAAGCAACATATTTCGCCAATGACATTTTTTGAAGGGCTTTTAGAAGCATTACTTGCATTTTTCTGTTCTGTTGTTGACATCACAGCTCATGCACTAGCCTGGAGCAAGGAGTTCTTATATACTAGTCAAGGACTTGGGACTGTGCACATCCTAATGATTCTATCAGCCAATCAGTGTTGTCAATCAGAATGTTGTTTACCTTCTGGTCTAGCAATCAGTCACATGACATTTATCGGGCGAAAAAAGCAATGGCTGTAAAGCAATGAGCAAGCTAAAATATTTCTCAGTAGACAACATAATTCCTGGCTCATTTTAAAAGCCAAATACCAGACACTGAACTTCAATTCACAGTGAACAGAACTTTTGAATGTTTGTACTGACTGATGCAATAACATGAACGTTTCTGAAAAATGTTTCAGCCAACCCAACTACAGATTATGCTAGCGTGCAAATTACCGGTTAACATTCTCTCCGTACCAGACTTTGATGTCCAGTTTGAGAGGAGACATCCTCATCGCCATTAGCATACATAAATATAATCCCTTAATATGTACACCAAGGGCCTTCAAATTATTCATCAATTATGATCTCCATTCCTTAAATGTTGCTATTATCGAAGTCGTTCTCTGAAGGGGAAAGGCCACACTTTTACTTTCTCTTCAAGATTTCAAGTCATTAGAGAGAACACTTTCCATATTCCTTTCGCGACTGATGTGAATGGTTAGGCATTTAATTAAATTTGCTGTACATAAAGTCATTAGCGAGCTTTTTGAAAAATGTTATGCTCAACTGAGTCTAATTATTACCCAGTGAAAGCTGGCTTCAAAGTTATTGTCTTTGATGATGATACACAGTCTCACATCGGCTGTTCCTTTGTGATCTTCAGGCGCCTTCTTCCACAAATTCACCTTCTTTTTTTGCCAGAGTTCAAAGAAAACTGCGATGTATTTTTAGCTCCGATTAGGTAAAACCATAAGCTTTCAGATCACTCCATTATACTATGACCTGAGAAGCTGAGAAAATGTTTCCTTCCCATAACTTTTTATAGTACTTCAACTTCAAAAAAGTATCAACTTTTTGAAAACTCAAATAAAGGAACACATGTGACTGATGAAAACAAGTCCATGAAAGTGAAACTAAAAAAATGAATGAGTCCAGATAACTGACACATACTAAAGCATTGCAAATAAAATAAAACTGAGTAGTTCTGAAATTACAAAAATCTCTTTTAAAATGTGTTCAATGACCATGAAATATATGAATGATTGTGTTCTGAGGATGGTGTTTGGTGTCAGATTTGATATTCAACATCAGCAAATATATTGATTATTTAAGTGATCAAATAGTTTTTTTTTTTTAGTTTTTTTTTTTTTATCATGATATTTTAAATTAAATTCTAACACATTTTTAATTTGCACCCCAAAGATTCACACCCCTAAATAATCAATATATTTGCTGATGTTGAATATCAAATCTGTCACCAAACACCATCTTCAGAACACAATCTTTTATATTTGCATGGTCATTGAACACATTTTAAAAGTTGAGCTATTGGAATAAATAAATTATCCATGCCTAAGGCGAACTTCCTTTTATAAAAGTTAAAGGGAATATTTTACTCACAAATACATAATACCTATGTGTAATGAATACAAACATTCAAATCTATAGAATTGGTTGTCCACGTTCTGATTCCTTTCTTTTTTCAGTGAGCTTCACGTGACAGTAAATCGTAGAAAAATGTCAAGAAGCAGTAGTTTAATATGTCGCCCTTCTTCCTTCCTTAATTGGTGAGAGTGACAGACCTCTGACAGAACGGCCTGAGATTGCAGCAAACGCAGTCGGTAGGTTAGACACACCGAACAAAATCATTGTTTCGAGTCAGCTAGTGGGACACAGTCTTTTTTCCTTGCAGTCATTATTTTCTCCAGTGTCTAGAGTCTGTTTTGCTGAACCCTCAAAAGGTTAAACCCTGTTTCCTGATTCAAACACCATTGATTTCAATGCCTAGCTGCCTCCCCTCCACTCAGCCCGACTCAGCAGAATCACAAGCTTTAAACGCTTCAAAGCCAAGCCCATTAAAACACAATAACTCGTTAAATGAAACAGGTGTTTCCACTGTTTTGGGATGCAATTTACCGCAATAAATCACTGGTGAAAATCCCTCTTTGCAATGTAAGGATTAGTCAGAGCACATTCTTTTAAAGTATCTAATGAAGCCATGGCTCAGCTGAAAGATCCTTCTCTTTCCTAAAATGAAGGTTTCAAAGTTTTCCTGTGAGAAAGGGACAAGTGAACCTAGAATCTAAAGGATCTATCAGTGGGGCTTCAGCTAAAAAGGAACAGGAGCAGAGAACAACAGTCATTGAACAGGGACTCAGAAACATCAGACTGCAGTTCCAGACAGACAGACAGACAGACAGCCAGACAGACAGACAGCCAGCCAGCCAGACAGACAGACAGATAGATAGATAGATAACTGCTAAACATGTTAATTTATTATTTATACAATTTGTGTTTTAAAAAAAAGTTTTACTTACTGTAAAAAATAAAATAAATAAAATTACTAAAACAAATCAGAATTCCCACTGCTAAATAGAGAGGACATTCAAGGAAAGCGTTTCTGAAATGCTGAAACATTATGTAGCTGACACAGGGGTGGTTGTATACACACGAAGATGAAGATGATGATGATGATGATGATGATGAAGGCAAATAGGTAATATTTAATAAATTTAACAGGTTTTTCAACGCCAATAGAGCAACATACAACACATCCAAAATAGACGACACTGAACTAAAACAGAACAGAACATTATCATACAGGTGATAATGATGATGATGATTGAGTGCACAGCTGAACATAATTAGTGTCCGTGACAACACATGAATGACGAAGGCAGACGATGACGAAACACAACGAGTCCATCTAACGTGATTGTGACAGTAGCATTTTGTTATGCTACACAGCAAAGTGTTGGAAAAGTAACTTGTTACATGAAAAAAAGTAAAAGTGGCAATGTAATTCAAGAGCTAAACTACTGCCACACTACCTAAACGTAGTCTAGTGTCCATTGTTGACTTGCCAACACTGCCATGTTGCCATTCAAGTATCAAAATATAATTTTTCAAAAGGACTTCAAACTGGACATTTTAAATCACAATAAACAGAATTGTAACTTTGTTCAATCACAACGACTAATTCAATTACCCCAGCAGTTTGTCAGGAATGGTGTAAATACTGAAGTTTGGCGCTGTAGGTGGCTTGGCAGCGGGCCAGCTATTGATCATGAATCCCATACCAACAGAGGGAAAACTGCTGACAGCTCATGAATTCACCAAGGACATGGGTGTCCATTATTTAATCATCATTTTCTGGGTAAAGGGATCAGTTTTCCTTCTTCTAACTTCCTCTCAATAGGAGCTGCCACTCCAGAACCAGAGTAATTTGCAGCTGTTCCCCTTTCCTCATTTCTGCCTTGTTGCTCTTCTTGATGTTAAAAGTGAGTCAATTCCCATTTGCACCATATAAAGGTGGAAGTATTTCAGCATGAGAAACGACACAAGTAATAGGATTTAACGGCACAAGAGAAAGTAAAGAACTGAAAAATTTGCCTAGCATATTGAAATGGTAACATTATAATTCTATGTGTGAGGTTATACATAAGCCCACATGAATATATATTTGTATACATTTAGACTTTATCTATTTTCTAAGTTAAAGAACAGTTGTTGCGAAACCTAGTGCTAGTTTTATTTTTTATATATATATTTTTCTGTAGTGAGGTGAATTTATGATAAATCAAGCAATTTGCAGATACTGATAATTACACTAATTTCAACCTTCTTTTGAATTTAAAAAAAAAAAAAGAAAAAAAAAAGAAAAAAAAAAGTTCATTTGTTCTTTAATATCTGATTAGGTCCTTTCCTTAATTTGTCATTCTAATAACACCATGGGAAATAATTGCTTTTCAAATCACAAAAATGTATGATGAAACATGCATCATAAATTTTGAAGAGGCTCAGGTTTTTGTGCTGCTTGCTGTTCAATGAAAAAAAAAAAATGAAAAAAAACCTTTCAAGAAAGTGAAAAAGAGGAAAGCACCCTATCTGATAGTTTTGGCAGAGGCACTCATGCAGGGAAGTAAATCTCCCAGAATGCCACAGTTCCTGCTCTTCCTGTGAACCGTAGTGGCCCAAAAGGCTAAATACACAGAAAGAGGAATCAAGATAAACAAACACTTCACTGATCCAATGACCTGTCACACTTCAGATGAAAAAAAACTGTTCAGTTTTAGAACTGTATTCACTGTTTTCATTTATATTATTAGCGGTATTAATTCAAAGCTCTGCAGAGAAAATTTATGAGTCATTTAACCCTCTGGGGACCAAGCTGTTTTTGGGGCCCTTGAGATGTTCTGACATGCTCTGACATTTGTGCTTTTTTCAGTTATTTATAAACATGTTAATGGCAAAGGTGTAAATTCACTCTATATAGCACAAACAGGCCTACCATAATATGCGAGCAACATGTATGTAGATGTTTGTATTTTTAAGAGAATAATGTTTATGCGTGGTTATTTAAAAAAATTAAAATTAAAGTTGCTGAAATAAGACCACAAAACTCATACACAATATGTGCCCACAAGACTTTTGACTAATGGATGTTGTCCCTTTCAGTTCTAGCTTCAAAATTATGTGAAAATAGTCTTGCTTTATCGTTCACAAAAAAAAATACATTGATTTAAATGGTGTAAAACAGGTTTTGCTTGGAAAGCCAATATGCGAGGGGGAGGAGTAGTTTACACCTTAGTCCCACCCACTCTGCATAATGACTCTGCATAATTAGCCATTCATTCAGGTGTGACACTGACTGAGCCACAATGCAAGGACAAAATATATATTTTGAAGAAGACTTATATTGACCATTTAAGATTTTGCTTACATCTATCTTGTAAATATGTTTTGCTATTTTATTAAAAAGGTTACAATTACAACAATAATTACAATTTCAGCAATATTTCTGCAAAAAAGTACTCTTTCTTTGTAAAAAAAAAAAAAAAAAGATTATAGGCCTACATTTTATCATATGTATTCATTAGTTTGAATATAGCCAACATTGGAACATCTTAGTCTATGACTTTATTTTTGACAAAATAGTATTTTATATATATGAGCAGAAAAGCTTATTTGATGTGACAGTATATTCTACAGTAAAAACTGTACCCAAATCTAGTCAACAAAATGTTGTCTTTCATACTTCGCCTGACTGTAACGCAGTAACTGTAACTGTAAAAGCAGTTTATTCTTTCACACACAGACGCGCGATTCATATTTAGGCTAAACACTCTTTACAAATAGACGCGCGATTCATATTATAGAAACGCGATTCATCTTTTTGTTTACATAAGCCTACAACGTTATTCCATAACGTTATTCCACATTAACACTTGAGAAAGGATAACTTAGCCTACCTCACTCCTCAGCGGGATCTGCTCCTCATATCAGCACGGAAAATTTTCTCCATAAGGTAGGCTATATTATGCCTCTTTGTTTACAGCTGATGTGGGGGCGTTTCACAGACTGAAATGGTTCTCAGAATTTGCGTTTGAATAGCACGCGCTCTCCGGGGCGTGGTCAAATTACTTTTGAATGGCTCGTAATGAGCTCGACTGGAGTCGCTCTCTTTTTATACAGATTACAGAAGCTGATAATATTTGTTTTTTATATAAATTACTTCATTTAAAAGCTGCGATCTCAAGCTTTATGCCCCTGGGTCTGTTTGCCTGTTTGACTGAATTTTCGCGGAGTTATAGATAATTTTCGAACGCGTTTCAAATGGGAGTTTACTGACAGAGAGAAGGCAGAAATAGCATCATGTTAGTTTTTCTTTATTTGTCAAAAAGCAAAACACTTTATTTGTATTGTGAGTATACAGAAAAAAAATAGAAACTGAACAGGATCGATTGATGTATTACACGAAAATGAAAGATCAAAATGAACAGAGCATTTTGTGTTTATTTTTCATTGCTAAAAAAAAAAACGAGCAAAACGCGCGGGCGCGTTTTTGGTCCCCAGAGGGTTAACAGCATATTTTACACTATTTGTTTTTTCGTTAGATGGGTGAAGAAGAATATGAGGAGATATCAGGGGAATGTGACATATACAACCAGTCAATGACGGCAGAGGTGACTCTGCCAAAGGAAGATACGAGCTTACCGTAGGAAGCATGCCGTAGAGAAATACACATACGGGATCACCGTAGGGATCACAACATATGGGCCCCACCTAACACAAGTTTCACAAGCATACAAGTGATAGGACTAGTATCAGACGCTCCGCCACGTCTACTACTGACAGGGGGCTCGGAGGAACTCAATAGGGTTCCGTAGAACTCACCAGAGTAAATTTATGTACTTATCCAGTCCAAGGAGGGGAATGGCCTAGCAAGCCAACACTAAACTCAGGCTAAGTGAGGCTGACTTCAATGAAGGAGCCTACTAAGCCATGAGTTCAGTACACATTAGTGTAATGTCGCCCAACCCCTAACACAATATCTGTTCAGCGAGGCACCCATGTCGATGCTTAGGAAAGAGCACACGCTCCAGATGGAGAGACTCTTGGTCCAGATGGACACGGTGCACCTTGGACTTCCACCAAGATGATGGCCACACATTCCCACGAGGGCCAACCATCGCACAGGGAACCGCCCTCCTTTCTGCTGGTCCCCAAACAGACAAGTAGTTAGTCCGGTACAGAGACTTTGCGTTCTGTTCTACCACCGCAGAGCGAGAGAAGCAGAGAAAAGTCAAGGCTGGGTCTGCCTCCTCCGAGGCAGCGCTCGCAGGCTCACTATCTATTCCCATTACAGGAGAGATGGGAGCCTTGGCCTATATCCAGACCAGGGTCACCTGCAGGAGTAGCCCTGGCCCGAATCCAGGCACACTTCGTCAACTGAAATGATGCAAGTTCCCACCTTCTGAGGAGTAAAACACAATAGGAGAACTGTTACTTAAAACAGGTACTCAGGGGACCGCTCCGAGTGCCTGGCACTGGAGAAGTCTCTGAGAAGGTAAGAGCTATACAAGAAGGATGACCCCTTGCATTGCTCAGGAACCAGACGATCAAGTTGAACCCCCCTCAGAAGCCGCACCGTGACGTGCCCATGAGAACATCGTCACCCAGAAAGGTGGAGCGGAAGCCGCACCCCACAATTCTAATGTAGGAGGGAAGTGAAAAAATGACCGAACATCTCAGGGGTTCTTATTTCTAAGAACGCCAACGAACCGGTTCTACTTCGGATCACAAGCAGGCCTCCAGTATGGAGGGGGCTCACGCAGAAGTATTAGTATCCATAGCTTTTTCAAAGGTAGATAATGAACCACCACAACCAAGCTGCCGTTTAGGGCTCAGTGCGGGTGCCATCGATGCCCATCTCTGAGTGACTCAGAGGAAGTCAGAAGGAACGGGGCAACTGAAGACTGTTCCATTCTGACATAGCACGCTGACGTGCAAGAAAGCTCACCGGGGAACGCCCTTAGTGTGAACCCTGGCGTCAGTTCATTCCGATACAACCACTATCCCCAGTGAGTAGCAAAAAGATAGGGGAATACCCAAAGCAGCACGGATGACCCAGTGCAGCCCCGAGAATCCTCCCTACTGACACCTAGGGGGATGGGGTTTCCCCTCTCTTATGGCGTTTGCTATCATGAGGCCCGGAGGCGGCATGATTGAGCAGGCCAGAGTTCTACTGTGGAGAAGCGTACCCAGCTTCAGCTCCATCGGAGGTAGTGGCAGGCGAGTTTGGACCAGCGAGGAAGCCCTTGAATTATCCTCGCTGAAACTCTAGGCGAAAAGACGCCAATGTAGTCTGACACGCCCAACTTAACTGACTACATGCCCGTTATACATGGCCCCTGCGCTCATGTCCCCAGATCTGGTCAAGAGTCACTGACTCGAAAACCAAGACCTGTACACGGCTAAGGGTTTGGTAGCACACCACGTGAGTGTGCTACGCTGCCACGGCCACTAGCGAATCTGGTCATAAAGTCAATGTTGAAGTGGTCAACACATGGAGGAAACCATCCAGGATGGCTGCGTCTCACACATGCCCCGGGAGCCTCTGAAATTAATCAGTGGGACCCTTTCTCACCCCAACACCGACCGGACATGTCCCCTGAGGAACATGTAAACCAAGTTCACCTCCAGACTAAGAAAGGTTCCTCTCTGTTTAGGAAAGGAACCCCTCTCAGTTGACCTGCAAACCCCACTGGCTATGCAGCACTCGTAGGGTAAGGACCCATACCGAGACCTCCACCCTAGTACAGGCACGGGATGACCCATGTCTCACGGAAGAGTGGAGCCCAAAGTACTGATCCAGCAGGTCCTTCGTTGCAACCGCTGAAGGACCACCGTTTTACCTGCTGTGTGAAAACTGAACGGGGGCTTTTTATCTTCCAAAAAAGGCCCAAACAGTAAACACAGATCCCAATGAACTCACTGTAACCCAAGTATTACAGAAACGGATCCCATAGAGACCCGTTTCCATATCGGCTGGAGGAATGGCCTCACCGCAACCCTCACCAGTGGGAAGCGATGACCACGCTCGTCGTCACGGTACAACTGACCACCCCAAAAGGCTCAGCGTACCAGACCTACTCAGAATGAGGCAACGGTTCGGAGGCAGAGACCTAGCTTCAGAGAGCCCGTAGGCAGCCAAAGACCAGGTCTGCCTCCTTAGTTAGCACCAGAGTGCGTGAGAATGCATGATCGGGTCCTCGAATGCATTACTGCTAAGTAATGAAGCTGAGTCTCTAGCATGAGGTAAAAAGCTGAAACAGCCAGGAACACCTCACGGCGCTACACCGGTGAATCAACAGAATTCCAGATACCATCAACCACAACTTCAGTAAACAGGGACTCTACTTGGAAGGCCCGTAGGCGGCCCGAGACTGAATCATGTGTACATGTAAGTGCACTTACCCGTTTCCCTCGTTTCAGAGGATCTCAAAATAGCGTGAGACGCCCAACCGATACCGAATCGCCATAATGAGGGCTGGTGATACAGGCATGGCTGTTGGTGTCAGGCTCCTGGGTTGCACACCTACAGCTCACCTCTGCTAATGCTCAGGGATAAAGAAATTTGCTCTTTCTTTGAAAATGTAGGTACCGCTGGCCCGGCTTTTACGGGGAGCCAGCGGTGGAACAGACATACACAAACAAAGACTCCCCCCGGTCCTCCACCAAGGGGAGGGAGTGAACTGGTACCATCTCCAAGAACAAAATCCCATCCCTGGGCGGCCCACCTCACTAGCGCTTGCGCTTGTGCTTACCACCTGGCTTGGCATCACCTGAGGTGGGCGGGGCGCTACGCCTGCGTCTAGATCCACGCTGAGCCCTGGGTGAAGGCTGCCGCACATGCTCAGCGGGAGAAGAGGCGGACGCAGGTGGAGGATCTGATATACGTCGCCAAATAACCCAACCTGGGAAATGGGGGAGTCCAGGAACCGAAACTTGTCCGCTTCTCTCATATCCGCCAGGTTGAGCCAGAGATGGCGCTCCTGGACCACCAAGGTGAACATCACCAGACCGATCACGCGAGCTGCAACCTTTGTACCCTGGAGGGCCAAATCGGTTGCAGTGCGGAGCTCACTCATGAGCTCACGATCTGCACTACTTTCGTGCATGTCCATGAGTGCCTGGGCCTGGTGGACCTGAAGCAACCCCATGGCATGCAGCGAAGATGCGGCCTGCCCACAGGCCTTGTAAGCTCTGCCCGCCAAAGCAGACGAGAACTTACAGGCCTTAGAGGGGAGACGAGGGTCTCCCTTCCAGGAGGTAGCGGTCGCTGGACACAGTTGCATCGCAACAGACCGCTCCACTGGGGGGATCGCCTCGTAACCCTTATCCGCAACTCCATCGAGGGTAGTGAGGGAGGAGGAGCTACCAAGCCTGTTTCTGGCAGAGAAAGGTGCCTTCCACGACCTAGTGAGCTCCTCATGCACTTTAGGAAAGAAAGGTACCGGAGCGGCGGGCTGAGAACCAGACCAGCCCGCTCCAAGAAACCAATCATCCAACTGAGATGGTTTGGGACACGGTGGAGTATTCCACACGTGCCCGACCGCCTCGGCGGCCTTCTTGAGCATAGCCGTCATCTCAGGATCCAACATCGGCGTCGCCACCCTCCCGGAGGAGGGCAACGGCACAGAGTCTTCCTCCGTCAAATCAAGCTCCCCCTCTGATGCTGCGATGGACATCCCATCGTCCGGAGTCGCCCCAAAAGAAATGTCCGGTCGGTCCATCACAGAGGGACCGACGCATTCCTGCTGAGCTTCCCCCGGCTGCGATGCCTGAGAAACGGGAGGGATCCACGGGGCCACGCCGGGCGGATTACCCCTCACCGTAACTCTCAGATCACCCGTACCCTGCGGCATTCCAGGTTTCCCCTGGGAGGTTAACCCTAGAACGGGGCAAAGGCACGGGGACTACACTTCCGCGTTTAACGGAAGCGAGTCTCGATCTTAGCATGACCAAGATGATCATATCCCCGCAATGAGGACATGAATCATCCACAAGAGCCGCTTCAGCGTGCTGAATGCCCAGGCATGTGACGCAGCTCTCGTGGCCGTCAGAGGACGACAGAGACCGACCGCACCCAGAAACGCACGGATGAAATGGCATCTTGAAAAAGACACACAAATCACAACCGTGTTTGCTCTTTTAGAAATGGGACCCGTCACCAGTGCCGGAGCACACAGGGGAACAACCGCGGCAACACTCGAAAGTGAAGCACTCACTACTTCCGCCCTCAACAAAACACTCTTACTAAGAAGAAAATGCTGTGGAAACAGCTGAAGAGAGCTTCAGTAGCTCGCGACCACCGCTGCAACTGCAGTAAACACCGACACCAGGAGAGTCTTCCAGAAGAACACCGGCACACTCGTTGTATAGTCGCTCGATCAGAGACCATCAGAATGAACCGATCAGCTCTGAAAGTGAAAGACAACTGGTAGGTGTATCCACTTCTGTGTTTATACCCGCAGGGCAGGGGCGGAGCTAGACTCTCAGTACAGTGGGGGTGGAGCTTCATCATGGGGCCCTCTGCTACCAAGTCATTTTAAAATTAAAAACGTAAAAAAAAAAACGTAAAATATCTGATGAATGCATATGTAATAATGTGTCACTTGTTGAGCCAAGTAAGCTTATATGTTAAATAAAACACAAAGAAAAGCCACATTTTTTGACAAGTTTGTATTGACGAATAAAGAAAACAGTTTGCCAGTCAAGTAAAAAAAAAATCAGCACCACGGACAGTGACATCTGATTGACAGCGATGGTGCTGAACAGCCGCAGACGGCTGAAACTTCGTTCGGCACTGGCGCTGCTGATGGGAAGGGTTTTATAAATGCTGTGGAGAATGGTCAGGTGTGGGAAGGCTCTATCCATGTCGTTGGCAATGAGGAATGGCAGGACGCCGTCGGTGGTGAGATCCATCTTTAACTCAGAATACAATGCAAGAAAAGAGCGAAACTCATCCACTGCGTCTTTCTGGCTTGGGCATGTCTTCTGAGTAGAACCGGGCCAGCTCAAGCATGTTGTGCTGGTTTACCATTGTAACCATGAGTTAAGTGACTGTTACGTTTCATAACAAGAGCTGGATTATCTCAACGTTAGCTAATGCAGTAATTAGCTTTTTTCAGCTAATAATCTGCAACATGTTACTTTACTTACAATGTGTCACCTGGCCCTGTTCCTGTCCAGTGACGCAAGATCGGCAGCGTTTGAGGGGCCCCTAATTTGCACAGGGCCCTGGGGCGGCCACACCCAAGCACCCACGCTATCTCCGCTACTGCCGCAGGGTAAGGCGGGGCGTTGATTACGCACCTGCCAAAGCTTGTTGGCTTGATTTTAAGAGTAATCAGAGTGATCAGGCTCACTAGGCGTTATCCCATTAGGTCGGTATACGATCGACCAAGTCGAACATTACCCGACTGAAAGGGAACTAGTGATACTGTGTCCAACCAAAAGAGACAGTTTAGACCTACAACCAGGGTTAGGTGCTTCTACATTATTCACCTATCATTTCCCTCTGATTTTAGGGATATCTTATGGGTAGGGTTAGGCTTAGGGGTTGGTATAGGGTTTGGACTAAACCACAGCTATAACGATGACAGCACAGATAAACAATATCGTTGGAATCACTTTGTGGGATGATTTTTTCCCCAGCTGATGAATTATAAAACATTGAGAGCAAATCAGAATCCATCCTGCTTTAAAGAACTCAAGCATTTAAAGTGACAGACGACAAAACTGCATCGAGCGCTTTGAATAAACAGAACGATATTGTGTATTGGTGCAGACACTAATTATTGTAGTTATCATTCTTGGTGTGAACGGGCCTTAAATCAATGCTACAGGAGTGGTGTCCAACCAAAGAAGAAAGAGAAAGTGATGACCACATGGATAAACATACCATTTGCTTACTTTCAGTTAAATATTCAGTAAATATTGAACTGGGTTTGGAAAAAAACGCAAAATTACATAAATAGCTTTACATAAACTCCATTTACGGTTTCAGAAGTGTATTTTCTCTTTATCAATCCCTCAACCCAGCTAAATAAGTATAAGGTATACATCATCAAGACTTGATTTAAAAGGAGCAGCAGTAGCAAAGCACCCGTGCTGAGAGAGCCCAGGCTTTCCCCTCTGAGACACTCCTGAATTGCTCTATCACCTTCCATTTCTCCCACACTGAGGAACATCACGCTGCTGGAAACATCTTAATGCCGTGTCTGCCCACATTCTCACCTAAACACACCCAGAGATCACGATGAACTTACTCAGATTATAGATTATTCAAAACTAACAGAAACTGCTTTACCCAGTGGTCAAATTATTTTGTTAATGGCTGATTTAATCAAAGACAAGGTCTAATTTATTAGGATTACAAGCAGAGATTAAAGTGACAGTTCACAATTTTTTTTCATTTTTTTTCATTTTGCCTTTTTTTTTGGCATTTCAAATAAAATATGCCACGTTTAATGTGGACATCGGTGATGTCATCTCCAATGACCGTCACTGGTGTCAAAAATGAGGTGACACTTCTAATATCACCATATCTGATTTTAAAATAAAATTCAGTCTGTTCACAAAACTCTTGTATGACTTTATTTTTTTGTTATTTTACTTTTGTAAGGAATTGCCTTAATCTCACCCAGGCTGCATTTGTTTGATCAAAATACTGGAAAAAAAATTTGGTCACACTGTTTTCACACTAGATTAGTAAAAATAACAAATACCTTACTAACTGCTTATAAATAGTTAGTAAGGTATTTGTTAAATTTGGGTACTGGGTAGGATTAAGGGATATAGAATATGGTCCTGCAGAATAAAGCATTAATATGTGCTTTATAAGTACTAATACACAGCCAATATCCTAATAATATGCATGCTAATAAGCAAGTAGCGCATAATGAGAATTGGACCCTAAACTAAAGTGTTACCAAAATATTGTTACGACCATAAAACTAAATAAATCTGTTTTCTATTTTAATGTATTTTAAAATGTAATGCATTTATTTATTCACTTTCAGCATCATTCCTCCAGTTTTCAGTGTCACATGATCCTTAAGAAACCAAAGACTCCCTTTGTGTTCCACAGAGGTGAAAAAAAGGAGACAGGTTGGGACTGAACATATGAATGCATCCTTGAATATAAGGTTACATCCTTGATGTAAATAATGTCAGAATTTTCATTTTTGGGTTACACAATTCCTTTAAATCCATATGGGTAAGAATTATGACATGCCTTCCTTCAACAGAAGATTGTATTATATATATATATAATAAAAAAACCACTCCTTTTGTACATATTAAATGTCGCTTACACCTTTCCCCTTACATCAACCATATAAAAAAAATATAAAAATAAAAATAAAAACACTTTAGATGTTTTGCTTTCATTCCCAGAGAGGCTGGCTGTCTCATCAAAAGCTGATAATGACAGCAGTCCGCTGCTGCCGGAGCAATGAGTGTTTGTATGAACAGTCATCCCTGTGATGTTTTCACACACCCCCCCACACACACACACACACACGAGTCCATAAATCTGTGGATATGATTTCCCTTGGTGCTCAAAGAGTATAGGAAAAAAAAACTGAAAGACACAAAACTAATGGAAAATATCCGGGTGGATGTGTCTGTGAACTCTGCATATATTTGGAGATAATCCAGCTTTGTGTTCTGTGGTAAAGCGGCACTCTCCTCCAGTGTCACAGCGACTTATCATTGCTATAACAATTATAACAACATTATGCACAGAGAAAGCACACCAAGACATTGCTGTTACCGTATAAACAAAGCGGATGTAGCTTTGATCCACCATTGGCTTGTGATTTAGCATCGGCTAGATGTCAGGCTGTTTAAATATGAGCCAGGCTGCTCAGATTTAGAAATGCTATGAGAGGATACTGGGTAATTAAAAAGGATAACATGTAATTTCTTTAAACACATTTAAAGGGATGGTTCAGAGTAATTTCAACCTAGGATCCTTTGCAACATGACCTCGAGCCAAACACACACAACCGAAGACTTTTTTTCCCTTGGTCGAACATTATTAAAGTTAGTGCTTATTTAGCGATATCAGCCGAATGGCATATTGCAGGCGCTAATGGATCCAAGGTTGTATCTCGTAAATTACCCCACTAATAATGCCCAGAATGGTACCAAACTACAGTAGTACAAATAGGTTCTGTACTCATAAAACGAGGCATTGGAAAGTTTGTAAGTACATCAGGAGTTTATTTAAATAACACTTGCCTGATGGCTTATGCTACCGCTAACCC
This sequence comes from Leuciscus idus, assembly GCA_021554675.1. NCBI lineage: Eukaryota > Metazoa > Chordata > Actinopteri > Cypriniformes > Leuciscidae > Leuciscus > Leuciscus idus. The sequence continues at coordinate 7,849,686 of CM038637.1, read as the reverse complement.
GGACGTCGAGGTCACTTCCGTGATTTGGGAAATAATGAAATGACATGACATGACATGAATGAAATGAAACATTTTAAGCCATCTTTGCTGAAACTTCAAGGGAGAAACATCTAAAATGAATTTATTTTATTTTTTACAGAAACATCTGAAATCAAGAATGATTCAGCAAAGGTTTCCTTATGCTTCAATTTAATCGTATTGTTGCTTTAAAAAAAAAAGAAAGAAAATAAAGAGATATTAAAGGGATAGTTCACCAACAAAACAAAAAGAAAAAAGTTATTTACATGAAATACAAAATAAGCTATTTAATTTCAATAGTCAAAAGGGTCCAATATTGTTTTTTTCCAACTATTTTCTTTATATTTTCTTCTCTTTTTTTAAATTTTATCAGAAAAAATTGAATCCTATAAAGCCGTAAAGTATACTTTGGCCGTAACTTTCGTTAATGGGTGTCTGCGGGAATCCGCGGTCAAAAAAACTGGGCTGCATGCGGACGGTGCACGTACAACAGCGCATGCGCAAGGTGAATTTTGAGACAGAAGAGTCCACTAGGTGGCAATACGCACAGTTGTAATGTACTGTGCAGTAGTCGAAGAAGAGTGCGTAAAGAGCGATACAAAACAGTAAACAAAGCAGCATATCCTTCTCTGTCGTTTTGGTTCTTGTTCTAAATTTTGCATGCAATGGTGGATCCACTACTTTTCTTCTTCTATCATTCTGAGCAAATATCATGTAAATGACAAGACTTATCGCTGCCCTCTGACATCTGGTAGAGTGTAAAAAAGCGGACCCGACTGTGCACGAGACGGAGCAGAAAGCGGAAAATAAAGTATACCTGGGCCATAATAAGCATAACCAAAACAAATCTGTGTCATGAACCTGCCAATAAGGGGGTTACAGCTCCCTCACACAGCAATCATCATAAACTTATTTTAAAAGTTTACTTTTCTTTTAAATGCATGTTTGGTCCACAGTATACTTTACACAAACAAAATTAATATTCATTCCGGGCACATCTGCCAAAACAAGCATTCATCTGCACTATGACATGATGATGCTTCCAGCTGTATTGACAGCGAAGCACTATAAAAATGAATTGCTTGGCAAAGGCCACATCAATTTACTGACCCAATTTTCAGGGGACATGAAGGCCGAAATCCGCTTATTCCGTCGCCTAAATGACTTTCGGGATCATAACTGTTCAAAATAAGCTACCTCATGTTCTGCAGAGATTAAAAGTCCAGTCATAAGTCATGCGATTCATTAGGTCAAATATAACTGACCGAAAAGGATCACAACACGACTGAGCCTGAATATTCAGTCCATGAAAGATGAGATTACATCATTAGATGACATCATTAAAATACTAAAATAGCAAACTATCACATTTATTAAAAAACGTGTCTATGCATCTAATCCTTTATCCATCCATCATTATCATTTTAATAATTTATAAATAATATATATATATATATATATATATCATATTAACATTATATAGAAACAATTGATATACTGTACCCTTAAAAAGAATGCAAATTATTTTATGTCCAATCTATATTAAATTTATAAAACAAATTACTGTTAACTTGGACCAGAAATCCCACTAAAAATAATAAACATGCAACACCATTAAACACAAATGAATCACATAAGTAAACGTATTAACAGTGACAAATGTCTCTGCAAGAACAGTTCCCTGGCCAGGCTTTCCCAGAGCATATAAAACAGGATTACAGTATCCAGACAGTTCGAATCAATGTGACCTCTGTATGAATACCATCAGTGAGAAGAGAGTTGAGCAGAGAGAGAGGATAGAGGGTCGTCTGTTGAGCTCACCACGTGATAATATCCCACAAGTGCCCAGCCTGTGAATGAAAGCTCAGGGTGCAAACGAGAAAGACTCATGTTGGACACAGAGCTGCGCTGTATGATCACCCAGAATCCCTTTCTCCGCACGAATCTCCAGCTCTGGCCCCTGAGAATTCAAGAGAATACAACAATGATACACAAATAGAGTGATGCCGGGATGATGCATTTTTGTAGGCCAAACCAGAAGTTAGGATCACCCTGGTTCCCTTGATAAAAAAATAAAAAAATACAAATGGGATTTTTCCATTGGCTTTTGGATAAGCCTATAGCTTTGAGACTAACAAAAGTTTATGATTCTTTCATGTTTTGTGCATCATGACAATCTTCACAAATAAACACAACTGTTATGCATTGCGAAGCCTAAATTTAATCGGCAAAAAAAAAAAAAAAAGAAGAAGAAGAAGCTAAACGTATGCTATAAACAAACTACACTTCAATAACCATAACTAAGGCTGCATTTACACTGCAAGTCTTGAAGCCCAATTTCGATTTGTTGACTATATCCAATATTTTGAAGACCAGCTTACATCTTCTACAATTCGTACTACCTCACACGTACAAATTTGTATGATTTGTCTAAACCTCAGTGATGGGTAGGTTTAGGGGCAGGGTCTGGGGTAGGCCATTCGTCCGAACTCATACGAATTGGGCAACTCGTAAAATACGTTCGATTGAGCAAAAATCGTATGAATTCATACAAATAAGCCACCTCGTAAAATACGTACGGATCGCAGTGAGATCAGGTTGATCTATCCACTTACATGGCAGACTAAAATGCACATATCCGATTCATATCAGATTAATTTCCACATATGAATGAGGCCTGAATCCTATCTGAGAATATCGTAATCAATGTGATTTTCTCCTGCTTACACGTTCATGGGTCATATGCGATCTGTGCCACATGGGAGGAAAAAAAAATGGAATTGGGTCACTTGAACATTGTGTATAATGTATATTATATCACATAATGTAAATGCGACTCTTTCAGTTTTGATGAGTTAGATGAGTTTACTTCTTCTGTGTGATGACGTTTAATGTCGCCAACAAACTAGCTACTTGGTAGCAACCGTCTTTTACAAGCTAAGCACAAGAGGGTATTATTGATGTTTTTATGTCTTGAGCTTCAGTTAACCACAGACCTAATTTCAGGCATTTAACCAAAAAACCCATTGACTTTAGGACAATGGAACTGGAAGTGCTAAAATGGCAACTCGGTTTTAGTTGTTTTGGCCTACAAAAAAATGTCATCTCTGCAGCACTCTATTGGAGTTTATATAAAAAATAAATTTCACCCTATTTACCTTTTTAATGCACATTATCGGCAACTAACTTGTATCCCTGTTACTTTTCAACCTCTTCTGGTACATAACAGCCTTTTTTTTTCTTTTTTTCTTTTTTTTTTTTTACAATCCAATCGATCCCCATGTATAAAGTCCTGTCCTACATATTCACTTGGAAATATGTCCAATAATGGAAGTAAAATGAGCTGCGAATCCCATTTCATGTTGACTTTTAAACTAATGCTAAAAATTTCCTTCAGTACAAACACACTTTTCAAACAGCACACACACACTTCATTATAAAGGAAAATCAATAATAATTAAATCAGCATCTTATATCGTTAACTGGCACAGAACCGCCTGTGTTTCAGTAAGCATCCTCAACACGTCTCACACAAACCTTCACATCATTGATAAAACAGCTCTGTGAATCTCTCCAGTGACATGCAAAGCATTAAATGCATTATAACCAATCAAAAGGCCAGAATCATAAAATATTGGTCAATCAATTATTTTTATAACTGAAGAATAATAAATAATTACAGCAATGCTAATCTGATTATCTTCAGTCAAATGTGCTTCACAGTGTAGGCATGGGACATAACAGAACAGGCAGGAAGAACACGACAGAGGTTCTATTTTTAAAAATAAACACGAACATCACTCAGACATCAATCAACGGATGCCAATATGACGATGAATGCACTACATCTGAGTAAGCTAGTGGGTGGAGAAACAAAGAGAAAATGGAAATCTTTATATATATATATATATATATATATATATATATATATATATATATATACAGTAGTAGGTTGTAAACATTTTTGGCCCTTTTTGTTCTTTTTTTTTTTTTTTTTGGTACATTTTACACTTGTTATGCTGCAAAGAGAGTGAGAACTATTATTAGATTTAATATTATATAAAAAAATATAAATGGTTACACATCATGGTTTTATATATAAATATGCACTTGCCATAGAGTATCTATTGTTACTTTTGTAATTGGCTTTATTAAATAAAATAAAATAAAAATGTTGGGCTTTGTCAAAAATTAACCATACAGTGTGTGTGTGTGTGTGTGTGTGTGTGTGTGTGTGTGTGTGTGTGTGTGTGTGTGTGTGTGTGTGTGTGTGTGTGCATATAATTTAATGTTCACAACAGCACTGTATCTCTTGCAAAACAGTGATGTTATGAACTTGAAATCCCAATACTATTTTAGGATGCAGAGCTTATTTTGTGAATTAATCATCGCTGCACACTTGCACGCACAAGATTTCCCAGTTTCTGTTCCATACTGAAAATCAATGGACACGTGGATGGACTCCAGTTGAAATGATGCCCATTCATTTAGCTCTGACTCGCTAGCTTTTTCTCACATTTGAGCCTGCCTTCTGTGCAGACTTTTTTTAATTGTCTGTATTGGACTAACATTAGCTATGAGGGAACATTGACCATGACGGTTACCACACAAATACACACACCACCATAAGCCATGCACTAATGCTCCAGTGAAGTAAAGGACAGTTCTGGTCGTGGTGGCAGCATTAGACTCGAGAAGTCTGTGTGTTTTCCATTGTCAGCTATTGTGTGTACTGTCACTCAACACAATCATCACACCCAATACTCTCTCACTCTCACTCTCTCTCTCTCTCTCTCTCTCTCTCTCTCTCTCTCTCTCTCTCTCTCTCTCTCTCTCTCTCTCTCTCTCTCTCAAACGTCAGAAATACTGATCTGTACATTCAAATGCCTCATAAAAGTCACAAGACCTTGAACATGCCAGTTTGCTTTATGTAAACACAAATGATGATGTACCATTTACGTTATATATTTTCACAATGCCATGATGCTACCATAGTACATAAAAAAAAAAAAAAAAAAAAAAAAAAAAAAAGTGGTACTTTAAGTGTTTTTGTACATTGTTGTTACTGTTTTGTATACGGCAGAGTCTTTCAAAAGCTTCACGAGAAGGTGCTGAAAATAATAAAGACCTCCTCCATTTCTGGCAAACACATTCTCGGGTTTTGTTCCAATGGATTGTAGGTAAAAATCCACTTTATCTAGAGCTCGGAGTTTCACTACCGAGTGAGAAACCGCAACAAACGATTCAGTGAGTCAGCGAATGATTCAGTTATTCATACTGAATATTGAATCAATTCAGGTGTGCGTTTCCAGACAGCATCATCAGACATCTATGATTGCAAGTTCTGTCAATATCAGCATAGTTCAATGAGTCTGTGTTTCCCGAAACCATAGCAAAGTTGTGTGGTTGGAACGACAGCTCTTGACCTGTGGTTAGAAGTGTAGTTTCTTATTTTCATGACATGTGGTCTTAATAAATCCTTATCTTGATGTGCAAACGTGCGTATGTAAGAAAGGGCCTATGACTGAATCTAGAAATATAGCAAAATAACTGATACAAATGAGAATTAGTCCTCATATGCCATATCTGTAATGTAGCCTATGGCAAAACAATCTAGCATGAATTTGATCTCAGACTGATTCATTAAAATAAGTTTTTACTCCACCACCTTCATCACATCATTAACTAACGTGGTTGAACGTCAAATTTGCGACAATATGGTTTCGGGAAACAATCGTGACTAGCTAATCGATTTCTTCAAGGATGCATCTTACTAGTTAAGCAGTGAGTTACGTCGTTGTACAGGAAACACTCCCCAGAGCGTTTGCTAACCCCTGTATATGATTAATTTAAAATAACTGACTCAGGGTGATTCCTTCATGAATCGGGCATCGCTAGATAAATCTGCACAGACAACTGGCAATATCACATGACTTGATTGCCGTTGAACTGTATAAAGGTTCGGAAAGGTGGTTCTCCATGGACCCATATAGAACATTTATTTTTAAGAGTGTATGTTGCTTTGTAATTTAGAAACGGAAAATCATCTGATTGTTCATAAGAATCATGTCTAAATAACCCAATTCTGCCTCATATTAGTTCAACATTAGGGTTCATTCCGGTCTACTTAGATACAAATAAATAAATAAAATAAACTAGCTTACCAGAAATGTTGTTAAATGAATAGCTCTCTTGCTTGCCATGCCACATTACATCCTTGCAGACACCGAGGCAGAAATCAATTCTCAAAAAAAACAAACAAAAAACTCTGGATTGTGAAGGCCATGGATAACCACTTGGTGGGCTGGATTTGGCCCACAGGCCGGACTATCACTGCATTGTGGTTCCTCTCTATCTTCTGCTCACACACAAAAACCTACATCTGTGTCCCTGAGGCCATTTTCTTTCCAACACTGCAGTGGAAATCCCTCGCAAGGCTTGATAATACTGACAATGGACATTTTCTTGTTGGAGCAGTCATTACACATGTGGCTGTGTTATTTAGAAACTGAAGCTTCCCTCATTGTTCATAAGAATCATGTCTAAATAAGCCAATTCTGCCTCGTATTAGTTCAGAATTAGGGTTTATTCAGGTCTGATTAGCAGTGCAATTCAGCTTGTCTGTGAAGATGATTACAGTCAATGGCTTTACTGATGTGTGTCTGAGGGCGCACTGTTTTCCGTTTCTATCTCGATTCTTGTCTTTTTCTTCTGATCCCCTCCCACCTCCATTCAGAAGGTTTGCTCAGAGAGAAATAGAGAGAGAGAAAGAGAGAGAGAGAGAGAGAGAGAGATTACAGCTTGTTTTACCATGTTTACCAGAGTATGTTAATAAAAGCAAGTCCCTAAATTGAATTATTAAAATTGAAACAAAATGTGTGTAACCAATCCAGTATTTACATTTTTTTGAGAAAAAAAAAAAAAAAGTTATGAAAAAAAAAATACTTTATTTATGTTACAGATATGAAACATTCATATCTTCTTGCGTTGTTTTTGCCTCTTCACGATGATTCGCTTAACTTGGTCCTAAATTGTTTGTCGCTTTGGACAAAAGCATCTGCTAAATGACTAAATGTAAAATGTAAATGTAAATGTAAATGTAAATGTAAGACTGTGCGAGTGTTTTTGCCTCTAAATTCTCGCCTGAACTAGATGTGCAGACATTAACTGACTATCTACAGGATCAGCTGGGCAGCGAGGTTACGTGCCAGACAATAACCACTGTTAATGACAAATTTGCATCGCAAGTGTCGGGGGAGATGTATAAACCAGAGATCTGGCCGGTGGGCGCTTATGTACGCCGCTTTTATGAGCAACGCAGCAGATCTGGTGTTGCTGGGGCAAACCGTGCTGGTCTGGCAGTGACTGGGGCCTTGTCTGCCCATGCCACTGAGGCTTAACAATGAACTAATTCATATAAAAGTAATATCGCAACTGTCGTGGCCTGCGCGTGGGCTTGCGCGCAGAAGACCAAGCACGCCGTGTTGTTATAGACCAGCTCCTGGATCAGTGTGATGTGCTGTGTTTACAAGAGACATTTCTGACAAAACAGGATCTAAATGGATTAAATGCAATAAATAATAACTTCCTTTGGGCTGGGGAGTCCAGTGTGGATATTAGTGATGGAATAATTTGAGAGCGCTTTCCTGGCGGAGTGGCAATTCTCTGGGATAAGAGACTTGACTCTTGCATTAACATAATTAGACTTAAAACAAAATGGCAATATGTTATCTTGAATGTGTACGAGCGTCAACACGTATGAGTGTCAACTTAATGAAACTGAATATCTTAATAAACTTGCTTTTATAAATTCATTTATACAGGACAAGAAATGATCTAATGTGTTTGTTGTTGGTGATATGAATTCAGATATAACTGACAGTAAATACATTTTTGCTTATCACTTGGAACCAGTTTTGTGAAGACAATGTCAATGAAAGCGCTTTTGCCCACATAGTTTTACATATATAAGCGAGGCATGGCATATAACCTCGTGGCTGGATCATTGTATAGCTACAGCAGATGCACATGCCTTGTTAACAGACATGAAGTCTTCAAGTTTTCAACTGCTGATCATATTTCATTAGAGATACAAATAAACTATGAATTTTTACCTTTGACACAAAGTTTAGAAAATGAAAGTAATATTTCTTACTTGGATTGGAGCACTCTTCCAAGAGAAGAAATATTATCATATTCTATGAAAACGGATAACTTGCTAAAAGATATCTACCTGCCAAAGGAGGCTGCCTTGTGTAGATTATAACTGTAAAAACTCGAGACAGAAAAGAAATTTGTTCTGTGTATGATGATATAGTTAAAGCAATGGTTGATTCAAGTAATCTCTCACAAAGATTAAAAACCAAAAGAAAGTTAAACCAGGCTGGAATACGTATGTAGCTGACTCTTATGATCAGGCACGAGAAGCTTACAAAGAGAGGATACTTGCAGGTAGACCAAGATATGGGCCTGTTTTTGAGCAAAAATTAGGGTCACCAATGCCCGATATAAGTACACTGTATGTTTTATTAGTAAAAATTACAGAGCTATGAGGGCTGATTCAATGGCCTGGAAACTTTTTTGTAACAACACGTATGACTTCTGGAAGGAAGTGAAAGGCATGACTGCCAGTAAGATGTCACTACCATGTGTGGTTGATGGCATGTCAGGTACTGATAATATCTTAGAACTTTGGCGACAACACTGAAGTAGTTTGTTTAATTATGTTAAGAGTGAGTCCTATACTGTGAGTAAATTTGACAGCACAGATATAATTCTGTCACATGAAGTTTTTAAAGCAATTTGCAAATTGTCTAATGATAAAGCTAGTGGGTTGGATGCTGTTGCTGCTGAGCATTTAAAGTTTGCAGGTGCGAGGTTGGCTCCACTGCTTTCTGTCTGTTTTGTTTTCTTGTACGTTTTTTTTTTTTTTTTTTTTACCTGACTCAATGTTAACTGTCTTGTTAGTTCCTGTGGTCAAAGACAAAACTGGGAAAGTCGGCAGTTCTGACAATTACAGACCAATAGCATTGGCCAGCATAGTGTCAAAAATGATGGAAACAATCCTGCTGGACAGGATTTCAGAATTTGTTAAATCTACGGATAACCAGTTTGGTTTTAAGGCTATGCTGGGCATAGACGTGTATACAGTATATGCTCTTAAAGGAGTCATGACCTGTAATTTTCACTTTTCCACGAGAATCAATGTATGTTATGATTGCCTAACGATTATACACTGGCCGGGAAGCCGATATTTAAAAGTGAAGCGTTTGTTTACCCCTGGGTTCGTAAACCAGCCCACGTGCACGCGCACTCAAATACGAGATTTTAATTTCTGCCCCGACTTGACGTCAAGACGGGGCAGGATATACCATATATGGACACCGCTGCAGGAAGCCCGCCCTGCCCCTCTCCCCCTCATATTCAGTCGCGTAAGATGCAGAAACGTAGTGCACACGTGAGTTGCTCTGTTGTTGACTGCCAGAATCAACATGTAAATGTGGTTTCTTTCCCAAGAACGGACCAAGCTGTCAGGGACCAGTGGATTAAATTCATTTTTAATGACGCGGTTCCTACAACCCTTCCCACTGGCTTAACGTTAGGTGTCTGTGCTAATCATTTTACGCCGGAATTGTTCACAAATTTGAATGTCTAAAAAACCACAACGTGAAACAAGGCAAAAACACCACATGATAGCAAACGTTGATCTCAATAACCACTGTAAGCTGATAAAAAAAAGTAGACTAATTCTCCGTTAAAGTAATCTACATTAAATAAAAGGTATAATGTATGTCTCAGTCAAAATGATTGTCTTTACCATTCAGAGACATCTTGATGTAGACGTCCTTCCATCGACTCTACATCTTCCCTTTCCAGCTCAGGTTCAGAGTCTGGCTCGTGCATATACGGTTGAATTCCGTAGGTCGCGGCCAGGTCGGGTTCATTCACAACTTGCGCCATGATGTCATTTTGGAATGATATGCTGAAGTTACCTGCGGTGTCAACCCCCCTCCTTCCTCCCACCAATCAACGCGCCCCTCATTTGCATTATTAAAATGACCGTCCACGACAGCCAAAATATCGCATCAGATCTCGCGAGACAATAATGCCTTCAGAAATAAGGGTCAGAGGAGCTCTGTGTTTATTTTTTTTCCACTTTTCTTTTTTAGAACGGCCTGAAAGACTATAATAGAGCGTGGGTATCCAAGGTAATACTAGGTTATGACTCCTTTAAAGAGATAATTGCTAAATATAAAAACCAGAGCTCCTCCATTTTTATGAGTTTCTTAGATGCATCTAAAGCATTCGATAGAGCAAACCACAGAAAATTATTTATTAAGTTAATCCAAAAAGGTGTACCCAAATGTGTAGTACGTATTTTAACCTACTGCATGGATGGACAGCAAACAATGCAGATCAAATGGGGGAACAGTGTGTCTGCTCCATTTAAAGTTAGTAATAGGGTGAGAAAAGGGGGAATCTTGTCCTTGTCCTTGTTCTTTTTAACTTGTATTTGGACGAACTGTCAACAAGGCTCAGAGCGTGTAATACTGGTTGTGTGGCTGGGGATTTTGTTCTGAATCAACTGGTGTATAATGCAGATGATCTCGTAGTGTTTAGTCCGAGCACTGCTGGGCTACAGCAGTTACTCAACATTTGTTCAGTCTAAGGTATAGAACATGACATACAGTATAATGCAACTAAGAGTGTGGTCATGATCTGTAGGACCAAGGAAGACTAGTTTATGAAATTTCCGTTCTTGAAATTTTGTTCTTGAGGTCACAAGGAAAATCAAGTATCAAATCTTCACAGAGGACATGTCTGATGATGAAGACATTTTTAGACAATGTAGAACTTTGTATGCCCAGGCTAATACTCTCGCACGGAAGTTTGGACACTGTACAGACAATGTTAAGATGACTCTGTTTAAGACATATTGTACATCTCTGTACACGGCCTATCTTTGGACTAACTATAAAAAAGCCAGTCTGTAAAGGCTGCAGGTGGCCTACAATGATGCTTGCCGTGTGCTTTGAAAGCGACCAAGATGGACTAGTGCGAGTGAAATGTTTGTCACAGCTCGAATTAACACTCTACAAGCAGCTTTTTGAAAGTTAATGTATTTATCTGTAGGTTAAATAAATCTGAGAATGAAATAATTATCACTAACAAGTACTAGATTTAGTGCAGTCCGCTACCAGCCCAAGCTGTGGAGGCCCTGGTACAGCTTGGTCTCTTTAAAATGCATATTTAATTGTTGTTTCTTTTTATTTGGTGTGTGTGTGTCTTGTATCTCTATATTGGACCAAAAGTCCGGAATAGAATTTAATGAATATATATATATATATATATATATTATATACTAGTATGTTACTGCGTTAGACCAAACTGGGAAGGGTCACAGCACTTACAAATTGTTGTTCTATTGTTAGTTTAACTGCTTATTGCTCTCCTCATTTGTAAGTCACTTTGAATAAAAGCGTCTGCTAAATGATTAAATGTAAATGCAAATGTAAATGTGATTATCATATGTATTTGTGGGTGGGCTCTTTAGATTGAGTTACCATCTAGCAACCATTCAGAACACCCTAGCGACATAAATCCAGCCTTAACCACCCACAATACCTAGGGCTGTGAGTTTAGCACAAGTTTTGCATAACGCACATTAACGAGTGGGTTTCACAAATGATTTTTTTTTTTTTTTTTTAAGTGAGAGAGAGAACAGTAAGAGTGAAATCTTGTGTTGCCTTGTATACCAGAGTATGTCAATATGGAAGTGCAACTGTCAGACAACTGGAATCAGAACAGTCTCTCTGTGGCACTGGTCAAGTTTTTATTGTTTCTTCCTCACTCTTTTTATTTTATTGTACTATTTTTTTTTTTTTTTTTTTAAATCCATTATTAACCATTCAGGTAACCCTTAAACAAAAAAAAAACTAAAAAAAACTACTTCAATTAAAATGCTTGGGTCTGTGACAGACAGTATCAAATACTGAATCATTTTTACAGACAGTCTCATTAACCAAACTAGCATATACCACTAAAACTCTCAGTTTGGGTTTTTAATGACTACGAATCTGTAGGAAACCTTGTTGATGTCAATCAAAATCTCTTTTAAAGGGATACTCCACTTTTTTTGGAAATAGGCTCATTTTACAACTCCCCCAGAGTTAAACAGTTGAGTTTTACCGTTTTCGAATCCATTCAGCCGATCTCCGGGTCTGGCGGTACCACTTTTAGCATAGCTTAGCATAGATCATTGAATCGGACAAGACCATTAGCATCTCTCTCAAAAAAATTACCAAAGAGTTTCGATATTATATGATGCAGCGCCTGTAAATAGTCAACCCTATAGTCTACCGAGCTGGGGACTATTTTCAGGCGCTGCGTCATATCATTACGCCTGCTGGACTCATGGTACGGCAGCAAAGTTTCTTGATTATTACGCAGGAATGAGAGTATAGTTCCTAGCCATATCAGCCTAGAAAATCGCAACTTTTCATTTTCCGTCGGTCTTAGTACACGATGTAACTACAGAAGAGTCAAGTTTTAAACCGGAAAAATATCGAAACTCTTTGGTCATTTTTTTGAGAGAGATGCTAATGGTCCTGTCTGATTCAATGATCTATGCTAAGCTATGCTAAAAGTGGTACCGCCAGACCCGGAGATCGGCTGAATGGATTCGAAAACGGTAAAACTCTACTGTTTAACTCTGAGGGAGTTGTAAAATGAGCCTATTTCCAAAAAAAAGTGGAGTATCCCTTTAAATAAAAATGTAAAAATTATTTATCTTGCAGGAAAGCATTTGGAAGATAATTAAACATTTTTGTTGCTTATAGTCTTGATTTTACCACAAACATATACGTAGCTATAAAAAGACAAAAGCATGCCTTTTGTCATTAATTATACATGCTATAAATACATCATTAGACGCTTATATGAGAAACGTGTCTTTTGCACCTGATTCGAAAAAGTCTTTCATCGAGGTTGAAAAGAGAACACAATGTCACATTATCATATTTAAAGAAAGTGAGGATGAGATAACTTAAATTAACAGATGTGAATTAAGGGTTCAGACTGTGGTACATAATGAGCCAGGAACAAAGAAAGCTCAGACTGTTGAGACTCATGAGCACACAGACACAGACAGACACGCAGCTGGTCCGTAGAGAGCAAACGGTCTAGTTATAAGAGGGCTGTGGTCCGCAGACAGCAGGGCCCTTTCTATTAACTTGCTCACTAATGACACTAACACACCTGAGTCCTCGACGTCCTTTTTCCCCTAGAGACAAACACACACACAGTAGACTGACGTCATCATAAGATTCTAGTCAGAATATGAGTCTGATACTGCTCCATTGGGCTGTGATTATGGGGCGTGTTTCAACCGAACCAGGAAAGAAAATGCATCTGCACTCAATTGGATAGACCTACAACCAGTCAGAGCAACGGAGAAAATGACGAGCATCACTAAATGTTTGCAGGGTTTGTAATAGTTGTGTATGAGTCCCAGTGTGAAAAGATGGATCTCAAAATCATACAATCCCAAGGAGTCAAATATGCAGAAGATGCTGGAAAAGCAAAGAATGTGCAGGAGCTGGAGGATTTTTCTGAAGACCATTGGGTTCGGGACAAACAAGGGACTCATGAACAGCCATAAAAAAATAAAAAATAAATTTTAAAAATAGTTGTGGATACTTCAGTTAATGACACACAATATTAAAAATCAAGCCTATGTAATGTGTCTTGTATTTTGTGTTTGTATTTTGTCTTTTGGACTAGGCTATTAAACATCTGTTATGTGAAAAAGCTGTTTCAGGGCAGTACTAAATAGAAACAATGTTTTTTATGATCCTTCTTATTAATAAAAAAAATAATAATAATTGTATAATGTACAAAATAAAATTTTGGAGATTCTACATATATGTAAACGTATGACTAAAGTGTAAATGTAACAAAAATCATAACATTATTAGAAGCCAAAATGGTGGTTATCACGTTCTCATGTTGCTATGGTTACTATGTCAGTCGTCGCAATTTCATGACTCACAGGACTACAATTTAGCGGATTCACTCCCAGATTTAAATGCAATTATTACTCTTTATAATTTACAGTGTGAACTTAACCACTGCTCCTCTAGAAGCATGAAAAACAAAACTATTATTTAGATCAATAGCGCTCCCTTTAAGCCATCACTTACCGCGTTCTGCACTCTCCCTAAAACTCTCGTCATACACTGAAGTTGTCAGTACTGCACAGTGAATTCACTTATCTAGACTTTGTTGTTTATGAGGGGATTTGCGAAAGGATAAAGCTCGCGCTAATTCTGAACATGCATTTTGAGCGAATTTTCCGCATGGTGACTCTAAAACGCCTCTGATTTGCCACTGCGTTCATGCGCTTAATATACATGTCTGTGATTGGCTACAATGCTCAACACTGAAACAACACAAGGAGTTTCGTTTTTGAATAATATTGGCCCCGTCCCAAATGGCGCACTTCATGTGGACTTTCGGTTTTCGGACTTATTGCGTGTGCTTGCTGAGTCTACGAGTCCGTAGGCCGTCCCATTCAGCATTTTAACGCTCTGAAGTGTGCTCAGCAGCGCCCCCTTTGTACCCTTGAAGGTCTTCCGCATGCATGCAGGCTCCACACACTTTAACTACCCAGGAATCCTTGCGAAAGGCCAATCAGACAACGGATAGGAGGAGATTTCGCTCACGGACAATTGTTAACATGGTTGAGAAGAAAATATTACGTTTTTTATGACCTAGATGTAGCCTACATTTTACCAGTTGTTACCTACAGTTTATACACACACATTATGGTCATCGACCAGTGGTTGATGTCTCAAACATAATAATAACGCATTGAATAATACGATCGCATTATGATTCATTAAATAAATAGAACCGAATGTCAGGGATTTACTGAGTCATATGTAAACATAGTATGAATAATGAAACCTGTAAATTCATCTGAAACGCATGCACATTTTCATTGTGTTAAAATTGTAATCTTAGTTAAAATGGAACATTATGTATTATTATGTAAAACTGTATACATGATTTAAATAAGCATGATCTATTGTCTAATACCCAGGTGGCATACACAATATCAAAATATAGAACTGTAAAAGTAGGCTGTGTAGTTGACATGGAGATAAGACGTCTGAGCGCAAAAATGTGATTTCTCTTGTTCAACAACAACCAGACTGTTATTTCCGGCGTGACGATCGAGTCTGTCCCAAAAATATCTCTCAATGCGCCCTCGTGGACTCGCACCAAGGGCCCTATAGGTCTGCACTACATGCCGTCACCAAAGTGTGGACTCTGAGGAAGTCCACAAGTCCGGAGTGTGCCATTTTGGACAGGGCCATTGTATCCTCCAGTGGCTGGATTCGACTGTACTCGAAAAATTTTCCAAGTCTAAAATGTCAGAGTCTGTGTCAAGTCCGAGTTCATTCAAAATTGGACTCGAGTCCGAATTCGAGTACCCCAACTCTAAAAATGTATGCGCTGTCGATATCTTCTATAACAGACGCGATGGCGGAATCTACACATCTCAGTTCTCCAGCAGCAGTCATCTTTGTTGTAAACGAATTCAACCCAAGCGCTCTTTGGTGTACGGTGACCGGGAGGGGACATGTTCGGTTCACTTAGTTTTGTCGTGGCCACAACATATAAACTCGTGGTAACGTGAAAATATGTTGTTGCCACGAGATATTAATTTGTGTGAACGTCATATTAAGTCGTGGAAACGTGATAATAAATCGTGGCCACGAGATCATTTTGTTGAGGCAACAACATCATTATGTCGTGGCCACGCAATGTAAAGTCTTGGCCTCGAGATCATATGTTGAGGGAACGAAATATTTTTCTCGTGGCCATGACTTCATATTTTGAGAGAACGACATCTATTGCTCGTGACCACGAGTTATGTTGAGGGAACCACACCGGTCAATACTGTAACCATATACAGCAGTCAGAGATGGAGATGACTGATGAAATAACAATTTACTTTGAATTAGGAATGCCATAAAGATTTAGTGCGGTCTCTGGCATTAAGACAGTAAGTGAAAGACACCTGAAGCGCATTCTTAAGTGTAATTGGCTTTTTTGTCGGAAATTTGCTGGCTTGAATTAAATACTCGGGTCACGAATAAAGTCTCATTTTAGGCAATAAACTACGGTGACCGGGAGGGGACATGTTCGGTTCACTTAGTTTTGTCGTGGCCACAACATATAATCTCGTGGGAACGTGATATTAAGTCGTGGGAACGTCTGTCATAATATCTCGTGGGCACGAGATCATATGTTGAGGGAACGACATCCGTTTCTCGTGACTACAAGTTTTATAACATGTGGGAACCGAATCTTCACACGCGACACAGGCTCTCCTTCTACCATATTTACTTTATAATTTACTTTATTATTTGTTCATTTAAGTTTCTCATAGTTTGTTTTTGTTTATTGCCTTAAACGGGACTATATTTGTGACCCGATTATTTAATTCAAGCCAGCAAATATTCGACGAAAAAGCCCAAATCCCATCAGGTAATGTTCAATTTTGGTGCTGTTTTGTATTTAAATTAGGCAGGTCAAGTATCGATAAATACATACATGTTTATGTATTTATACCATCATACCGCCCAGCCCTAATAATCTCTCAGAAAGCATATTTTGTAGGGCTTGTTAAGCAGACTCCCTGCATTGCAAATGTATTGTAACTCAGCCTCTGAGTTGTAGTCAGTGCTCCCCAATGAGTCTCACTTGTCATTCAATGGATATTCGAAATCAGTGAAGGAAACACATTGAGCAAATGAATTGAAAAACCAATAACTGTGTTTTTTAACACAGTGTTGTAGCAAGATAACAAGGCCAGCTATCTGTGCAGCAATTCTGAGAAGTGGCGACACGTCAAGATGTTCATGAGGGCAAAGCAAAACCTTCTCTGTGCAAGAATAAGCTTTTTTACTGGGACCATCCATTCATATCTCTATTCACAAAACATCTGATGCACACAAAAAAATGTATTACTAAAAATAAAATAAAGGTTATTTAACAAAACAATGCTTAAACACTAAAACATACTGGCTTTTGTCAAGGTTTTCTGCAATGAATAGTCAAAAGAGTTTTGCTTGAGGAGCTGCAATTTGACGGGATATCCTTGAACACATCATTTTACTATATCTTTCACAGAAATTCTGACCACTTAGCATACCTATGTAACTGTTACATACCTATGTAACAGTAACACATTTGCATAATGTCAACCTATTGTCTTCATTGGCTGCCCATGAACAACGTCTACTTTGACCCACCCCTCAAACGCTGTTGTGGCTGAGGCCTGGAAGATTTTGGTTTGTGTTGTCAACATGTTGGAACTGATACGGTAAAGCAAACGCTTTTGTTCATAGCACTGTGTATCAAGCGCAGAGGAAGATCCAGAGCTGAAATTCAGATATGGTTTCGTCTTCTGACATGCTCTGTAAGCGGTAGACCCATAGACTGTAAAAAATATGGACAAAGCGTCTGTGACGTCACCCATAGACTTCTGAAGAACGGTTTTGAGGCCGTTTATGGGGGGTATGGGCGGCGCCATATTTCAATACAAATGTTCAGAAAGGATAACTTACAGGTATGATGTGTTGTGTCAGATCATGGCCGAGACGTCAAATTTCAGGAATTCCACTCGGTGCAGCCTATGCTCGTTGTCAGCTGTCAATCAAGCTGTCAATCGCGCCCTTATTTGTCATACATTTTATATCTAAATACGATCTAAACTAACGAGTTAGAAAAAAAATTCACCCCCCTCACAGTTGTCAGGCACTCGGAACCTATCGAAAAATACAATAAAAGTCCATGGGACCAACCTGTAAAAACATGAATTTATGCTGTGAAAACGGACATTTTAACATGGGGGTGTATGGACATTTGCTCCCTTTTGGGACCTTCCCCTAGCGGATTTTCGATGTATTGCAGTTTTTCGCACTTCCGGGTAGGCTTCATTTTTCAGATTAGAATGTTGCCGCTTGGGTAGACCATACATGGGCCATCTGACCAATCAGAGCAGCAGAGGCTCGCAAAAAGGAGAGGATTAGAGAGTCTAAACTTACCGTTTTCAGACTCTTTGACAAATGAAATGATGTGGAATGTATATTATGAGAAAATTAAAGTGTTTTTGACCTTAACCCTCAGCCTTCCTTCAGGTCATTTTGACCCGAAACTTTTTTTTTTTTTTTTTTGCAGAGGGGTCCAAGACCCAAGGACTTTTGTCGCACTTGAACCACGAATACATTAAAAATATATATATATATATATAAAAAAAAAGTTTTGTGGTAGAAATTTCAAAAAGTAACAAATCCTTAACTCTCGGGTCAATTTGACCCCCTTTAGGAATTATTTGAATGCGAGGAATGCTTCAGTACACATAGAAAATCCAAAAAATCCTAAAAATTCGAACTAAAAATGCTAAAACTTTACAAAAAAAAAAGTATTTTATGATGTCTATGTATCTGAATGCATATTGAAGAGAAATGACTTCAGGACCCAGCGGAACAGCTCATTTGCTCCAAATAAAGCTACAGTATAAGGCCATCTACTGGCAAGAGTCATGACATATCATGTTATATTACTTTTTTTTCCACAAGAGGTCGGCAAAGACACCCAATGTAAGATATTTTGAGCTGAATTAAAAGGGTTATGCAAGCAATTGTGAGTTATTTGAATTTAAGTTGAAAGAATGTGAGGAATGTGCTTAAAGAGTTAGTTCACCCAAAAATGAAAATTCTGTCATTAATTACTCACCCTCATGTCGTTCAAAACCCGTAAGACCTTCGTTCATCTGTGAAGTGAAGATATTTTTGATGAAATCTGAGAGCTTTCTGTCCCTCCATTGACAGCAACGTCATTGCAACTTTCAAAGCCCAGAAAGGTGATAAAAACATAGTTAAAATAGTCCATGTGACTTCAGTAGTTAAACCTTAAAGGTACACTATGCACTTTTCCGTTTTTGTCAAACAGCGACCCCTAGAGTGGCTGTGAAGAACTTGTATTTAACGTTACTGTCGTAAATACCACTCACGCAGAGCAGTCTCTGCACTCACGACCTGATCCCCTCACTTTCTCGTTTTCTTTTCCTTTACTCTTCCGACCGCGTTTTCATCGTCGACTCTGCCGTGATTCACGTCTGAAATGCGTGCTAGTGTCTTTCATAGAGGCTGCTTCATATGTTGTTGATGTATGTGACATCGTGCCGTAAAGCAAGTCGTGATTCTCGCGAGATTTGTTGGGGCGCCACCTCTCAACTTGCAATGCTGGTTTTGCCAGCGGCGTTCCTGGGCGCTTCTGGGTTCTACGTCAGAATGTAGTCTCACTATTGGCCGACACTGGTCATGTGTGTGATGCGTGTGATGCTGCCCAATAGTGAGCCGACGTTCTGACGTAGAACTAACTACTAACTTGAGGCTCTGCAGTGGTCACTCACAAACATGCATGCATTCCTTGTTGTAGGAGAGTTTTTGTGTATCTCTCCTTAATAATGCATGGGTATAAAGAGTTGTTGATTGGTTCAGTAAAAAGCTCAATTTTGCTTGCCATTTTTTGTCTGTGAATAAAGAGAAACATAATGAGGGAGAGATTGTGACTTTCGAAGAAAGAAACAAAAGAGGTGTGTTTCCTCTATCCAATAGTGAGCATCTGTGCCTAATGGAGTCACTTAGTGGTCACTCATTCTCAAGGTCGATTTGTCAATCTGAGTGAAAGGGAATTGAGCTTGCTGATAGCAGTCTTTTAAAACGCTCTCCAGTCAGAATAATTGTTTCTGTGCATACAATGGCACAGCAGTCGGGACAACTCCTCTCAGCATGACTCATCCTTTGTTTTTCCTTCTGAAAGGGAAAACAGCAACCGATCACTAAACCTCCATGTTTCACCATCTAAACTATGTTAAAAGAGGTAGCTAGATGACTACTGACGACAAACTACTACTTATTCTTCTTTATATCCACCGTGTTATGTGAGTGTTGGTAAGCTGTGATAAAGGATCAGCACACTCTCAAAAATAAACTCTAGACTTTTATACTACACCAACAAAATGTCACTTTATGCTGCATTCAGGTTTCAGGGGATTTCCAAGGATTTTTAGACTTTTACTTTACCCAAGGCTAAACCTTTTTTTTTTTTTTTTTAAACCTTTAAACTTTATGAATTTAAATCATAATTTACTCATTCTCATTTACAAACCTGTATTTCTGTCTTCTGTGAAAAACAAAATTTCGATTTTTATTTTTATTTTTTAAGCTGCAGCTCTGAAAATGACAGATCAACATATGAAACCACTCCCATAGATTGTGCATTATATTTTAAGGCAGCAGCTATAAAAACCAGAGCTCCTCCATTTTTATGAGTTTCTTAGATGCATCTAAAGCATTCGATAGAGTAAACCACAGAAAATTATTTATTAAATTAATCCAAAAAGGTGTACCCAAATATATAGTACGTATTTTAACCTACTGGTATGCACAGCAAACAATGCAGATCAAATGGGGGAACAGTGTGTCTGCTCCATTCAAAGTTAGTAATGGGGTGAGAAAAGGGGGAATCTTGTCCTTGTTCTTTTTAACTTGTATTTGATTCGTGTGAAGAGGAGACTGAAATGTAATCACCCCCTCCACTTCTGCACACATATTTTTTACTTAACTTTATAAACTTGCTGCCAAAACATAGTGCATGAGGTTTGACATCAGCTGTCAAATTAAATTAGCTCTAGCATATATTGTGAATGATTACAACATGCTGAGTTTAAATTAGATTTGAGAGACGTGGCAGGAAAGTTTCAGCAAATAACAACTCAGGCTTTTCCCACAAACAGCTATATGGCTTCAGAAGGCTTGATATATAGTATGCAACGCTACTTTTAAGGTATTTACTCTGCTCTGGACTGATATTAGCCTTGTAGCTCCAAGACAATAAAAAAATAAAATAAAATAAAAATAAAATAAATTAAAAAAAATCAAGAAAAGATTTATAACATAATGGTAAGTAAACAATGAGAACATTTCTGGGTGACTGAACCACACTCTATTCAAAAGTTTGGTGTTGGTATATGTTTTAAACATTTTTGAAATAAGTCTCTTTATGTTTACTAAGGTGGCATTTATATGATTCAAATACAGTACACTCTCAGAAAAAAGGTACAAATCTGTCACTGGGGCGGTACCTTTTCAAAATGTACACTTTTGTTTCCTTTAGGTACCAATATGTACTTTAGTGACAGCTTTTGTACCTTTTTTTTTTTCCTGAGATTGTAGACACAGTAATATTTTTTCAATATTATCACAATTTAAAATAACTGTTTTCCATTTAATATATTTAAAAATGTGCTTTTTTCCCCCTGTGATGCAAAGCAGTCATTACTCCAGTAGTGTTAGCTGATCCTTCAGGAATCATTCTAATATGCTGACTTGCTGCTCAAGAAACACTTATTATTAATGTTTAAATATTTTTTGTAGAAACCATGATAAAAAAATGTTAGGATTCTTTGATGAAAGAATGTATTAGTAGTGTAGAACCTATTGCATATCACAATTAGCTGGTGTGAAAGTTTCATTACAATTATTTGCATGCAATGTTTTAGCACCCAATTTACACCCAAAAGTTGTATTGTAAATGCAGTTTTCACATTGCAGTCTTGCTAAGTTCTGGAACATTTTACTGGTACTTAACAGTTTCACGACATCACTGTGATCCAGGCATCCGAATCGACTCTTTCAAATTAAAAAAAGTGTGTTTGATTACACCTCGAGTCTACATATATGCTCGATAACCATTGTCTGATAAATTGCTGCTGCCCTGATCAAAACAAAAGTGCACAGACAATATATTTTAATACATAGAAAGTAGACATGTTTTTGCAATGCAAAAAAAGACAATGACTTAATTTGAAATACTAACAATTTTATTTAAGAATATTTAGGGCCTATAGTTAAACTGGATTGTGATGATTGAATAAGACTGAGATGAATTATTTTGCATCGTGTTAATTCAGCCCTGACTCTGAGATCACTCAATCATTTTTTTTTTTTTTTACATTCATTCCTGGGTGACATTCAGTGTTTTACAGATGAATGAATTACCTTTGTTAATTTCTGATTTAATCATCCTCTGACCACTTGATTCTCTACCCTGACTAGGAAATAGAATGTCTTGCTTTGCTCACTCTCTGAGAACAGTAATTTTTATAGACGATTTCATATGCACATAGTGATTCCAGCGGCGGGCATGATACCCTTGTGCAGTTTTCCATCAGACAGCATCAGATATTCAAGGGAAAATAACTCACGGGACTCTCTGAACTCAAGAAATCTAGAAACTGTTGAGTGAGACAGACACAAAGACAGATTGGTTGAAAGACAAGTTCAGACAAGTCCATATGCAATGCACAAAGACAATGGGCCCTATTTTAACGATCTATTTTAAGCGCATGGTCTGAAGCAAGTGCACTTAGGGCATGTCCGAATCCACTTTTGCTAGTTTAACGACGGGAAAAATGGTCGGCGCGAGACTAAATGCTTCTCCAGAGCGCAAACGGATCTGCTCATGCGTGAGGTTAAAGCGCAAGCAGACCATCTACGTGACAAGCCGGATTCCACCATATCTTTATTTACACAATAATAATCTTTTATATTGAAATCCTTTCATTTTTAATATTTGGTATGTTTGTGCTGCTGCGTGTGTGCCCTGTGTGTGATATAACGTGCATTGTGCACCCGCTATAGGCACATATTACTAATGCGCCCTTTAAATAAAATAAAAAATACTGCGCCATTGACTTTAGGTTCCAGGTTTCAGTTGGTCAATGGCACAGTCTATTTCAGTTGCCTCAAAATAGCAACGCGCCAACAATGCGCCTGAACGCTCGATGGTGTTTTAAGCCCCCAATGGCTCCTTCCAGGCAGCTAACCCTAACCTCAACCTTAAACCTACCCATCCCCTCGCTGCCTGGAAGGCGCCGTTGGGGGCTTAAAACACCAAACACCCGCCTGAACACACCTCGTTTTCAGACCAGCACGCCCATGGGCGCACAAAAGGGGCACAAATGCATTTGCTATTTAAACAACGTGGTGCAGGACGTAAAAATGATGGCTGAAACTAGCAAAAAACACTTGCATCGCGCCTGGCGCCACATTGCGCCGAGTGTGTGATAGGGCCCAATGTCTTAATTTCATGATGCTTTTTAAGCGCATTTAGGTGGGAACGGTTCTCGAACTGGCGTCTACTGCATGGGAGGCGGGCACGCTAACAAGGACGGTGAAGACCGCAGTCTCTAGCGTAATTCGCTAGCATGCCTCTTGAGATTAGGGGAGTGAGGTTTACCACAGCTCTCACTAGCTTGCCTCCATCCAGGTCATGGCTCCCGCCCCGCTCCGAGTGGGACTCTTGAGATCAGGGGAGTGAGGTTTACCTGCACAGCTCTGACTAGCTTTCCTCTGTTACATAGGGTCTAGTTAAACTGGATTGTGGGTGATTAGTGAATAAGACTTATTAATGAATTACTATGCACTGTGTGAATTCGCCTTAGACCACTTGATGTATCTCCACATTGTCTAAGAATTGCAATGCCTTACTTTCTCTACGAACAGCAATTTGCAGACAATTTCATATGCACAGAGCGATTTCAGCTGTGGGCATGATACCCTTGTGCAATTTTCTGTCAGACAGCCTCAGATATTTAAGGGAAATTAACTCACAGGACTCTCTGAACTCAACAGGTCCAGAAATACAGAAACTGCAGAGTGAGACGGACTGGCTGAAAGACAAGTATAGATGTAAATCCTCTCGTAGAGCAACCGAAAAGGCTATGAAGAGTTTAATTCAGCTACACAAACCGAGATAAAAGAGCAGATATGGATACATCTCTCCAGTCACCAGGATAACCTTGCATTGTAAGAGTCTATAACCAAAAGCACAAGTACACTTAAGCAAAGGGGTTGACCGTTCATCTTTATCTTATCCCTTTCCTCAGCATGTGTTTTATATTTGTGTATGTGTGAGTGTGTGTGTTTTCTAAGAGGATTATCTTTATGCCCCGCTGAGGGTTACACACCATCTGGATGGGATGTGACCCTGAGTGGGGAGGGGCCACGTCTGGAGCCGTTAGGACGTTGATGGTGTGTGTGTGTGTGTGTATCTCTAATCCAATACTCCTGTCCAGTAATGTTACAATTCAATGGAAGCATACCGAATATAGCTCCCCCTGCATCTGAACTGAGCAGTCAATGGATTTAACTATTCAGGGAGATGGGAAGACACTATACAGGATCATTTAGCCTGGCTGTCCCCACGTGCCTGTCTCCTTCTCGCTCTATTCATGTCCATATGTTTGGACGCTGCTCTGTCACAGCTGTACACCTGCTTAATTAATCTCTGATCACTCCCAGTTCCAGTAGAGGGGGAGCTGTCCAAATGAATCACTACGAACAACTGCTTCCTTAATGCTATCTACAGTATTGCACTGATTATCAGCGTAGACTCGCACGGTTGGCTCAGAGATTGCTTAAAGGGATAGTTCACCCAAAAATGAAAATTAGCCCATGATTTACTCACCCTCAAGCCATCCTAAGTGTATATGAAATTCTTCTTTCAGACGAATACAATCAGAGTTTAATAAAAAAATGTCCTGGCTCTTCCATGCTTTATAATGGCCGTTTATGTTTTGAAGTCGATAAAAGTGCATCCATTCATGATAAAAGTGCTCGTGTAAGAAAAATATCCATATTTATAACTTTATCGACTAAAATAACTAGCTTTCGGCAGATGGTCTACGCAAGTCGACTTACGCCAAAGGAGTAACACTTGACGATATATGACGTTGGATGTCGGAGTAGCGTAAGCTTTGACGCCTCTTGCGGTTCAAACAAACAGGGCCAGGCAACAAACTCAAGCTCCTCCCACATTTCTGTCTAAAAATTCTCGTTTGAGACTTCAAAATTATACTGGTGTTCAAGGACAAGCACTAAGCTGGTTCAAATCATACCTATCTGACCGCTACCATTTTGTCTATTTAAATGGAGAAAAATCGATCATAACTCCAGTAAACTATGGAGTGCCGCAGGGATCTGTATTAGGCCCTCTGTTATTTTCAATATATATGATGCCACTTGGAAATATTATAAGGAAACATGGAATTAGTTTCCATTGTTATGCTGATGACACTCAAATCTATATTTCATCACGGCCGGATGAAAACGCAAAATTTTCCAAATTGACAGAGTGTGTTAAAGATATAAAAGATTGGATGACCCGTAATTTTCTTTTATTAAATCCAGACAAGACAGAGGTAATACTTATCGGTTCAAAAAACCGCCCACAAAACCTCGCACAATACAACTTTAACATCATAGGATGTCCTGTTACTTTATCCTCTACAGTAAAAGACCTGGGTGTCATACTCGATTGCAACCTGTCTTTTGAAAATCATATTTCATATGTTACAAAAACAGCATTTTTCCACCTTAGAAACATTGCTAAGCTACGTAATATGCTATCAGTTTCTGATGCAGAAAAGTTAGTTCATGCATTCATGACCTCGAGACTGGATTACTGTAATGCTTTATTAGCTGGTTGTCCTGCATCCTCAATAAACAAGCTACAGTTAGTCCAAAATGCCGCCGCTAGAGTTCTTACTAGATCAAGAAAATATGATCATATAACACCGATTTTATCATCACTGCATTGGTTACCTATAAAGTTCCGTATTAATTACAAGGTATTGCTACTGACCTATAAAGCCCTAAACGGCTTAGCTCCAGTCTATTTAACGGATCTTTTATCACCCTATAATCCATCGCGCTCTTTAAGATCACTAAATTCAAGGCTTTTGGTCATACCTAGGATATCCAGAACCACCAAAGGAGGGAGAGCATTCTCACATTTGGCTCCAAAACTCTGGAATAGTCTTCCTGATACTGTTCGTTGCTCAGACTCGCTCTCCCAGTTTAAAACTAGATTAAAGTCGCATCTCTTCAGCCAGGCATTCATATAATCCTACAGTTCAAACTACAATCCGGCCTCTAGCTCATAAATGCCAGAGGAGAACTGGCCCCCGACTGAGCCTGGGTTCTCCCAAGGTTTTTTTTTTCTCCATTAGGTCACCTGATGGAGTTTTAGGACACCATTAGGTCACTTGATGAAGTTTTTCGGTTCCTTGCCACTGTTGCCTTTGGCTTGCTCAGTTGGGGATATTTTGGGGATATTTAATTTAATTTTATCAATCAATAAATTCCTCTTGAAACAAACTTTGTTGTATTATTTTAATTTAATACTGTGAAGCTGCTTTGATACAATCTGTATTGTGAAAAGCGCTATACAAATAAACTTGACTTGACTTGACTTGACTTTTTAGCTCTATCCTCTGCGCTTCAACGTTTGTCAATGCGTCATGTCAAAGGTTACTCTTTCGCCGTAAATCGATGCGTATGCGGCCGTCTGCCGGAAGCAAGTTATTTTAGTCGATAAAGTTTTAAATATGGATATTTTTCTTACACGAATGCATCGTTTTGCTTCAGAAGGCCTTTATTAACCCCCCAGCGTGGAGCACTTTTATGGACTTCAAAACATAAACGGCCATTATAAAGCTTGGAGGAGCCAGTACATGTTTTAATATAACTCCAATTGTATTCATCTGAAAGAAGAATGTCATATACACCTAGCATGGATTGAGTAAATCATGGGGTAATTTTCATTTTTGGGTGAACTATCCCTTCAAGGCAAAAAAACAAACAAAAAAAAGCTATAAAATGGAAATTATCAAGAGATCCAAGAAAGTTCATTGGAAGTTCTGTAGAATATTCCTATTAGGCATTAAGTTGTGATGAGGTAATTAAAATGATCTCATTCATAATGATTTCTGAAAGTAAACATATTAACATATTTAACATATGATTACAAGAAAGTGTAAAAAGTCCAAAAAGGGGTTTTATAATCCGAGCTCTCTTGGATCTCTTGATAATTTTTATTTGAATGTTTTTGTTTGCCCTAAGCTATCTCTGAGCTTACTAACAAAGTCTCTGATGATAAAAAAAGAGCATTTAGGAAGCTGTTGATTGGAGGGATTCACTGGGACAGCTGAGCCTCTGCAGGAACTCCCAATGATCAGACTGATGATTAATTAAACAGGTTCTGAAATGCATGTGATCACATACAGTAGGCTATAAGCAACAATGCATAAAATATGAGACTTTTTTAAATATATATTTTTTTTATCTGTCAGTGGAATAAGACAAAACACAGTTATTGAAGATGTATTAAAATCTCGAGCAGAGAAATTTCTCAAGTAAAAATCTTTTTTAAGGGAAAATAGGGCAAAAATAGTCAATAAGAAAGTTTTTTTTATTTTTTTATTTTTTTACTGCAGAGTGCTACATTATGGCTCTGACAAGGCAACAACAACCAAAATCAAGTTTGATACTGTATAATGTGCACTAAGTATACTGTAGGCTACATCAGTTTTGTAAGATCAAAAAGCAAATGAAATATAGATAATGGTCAAGAGAGTTGGATATGGTGGATGACAGTGATGGGCAATAAATACCTTGTCCTATCTTCCCTCTATCCCATCCTGAAGGACACCCCCTTGAAACCTTCAGGTGTCTATGATGTCATCTTTTTTCTTTTTCTTTTTTGTTGAAAATACTGGACAAAAACTGAACAAGGTTACAAGAGGAGAAATAAGATATCTTATTATACTTGCTGAAAAAGCATGCATCTTACATTGAAAGAGAAGTTTACAAAACGTCAAAACCTCACTTATTTTCTGACTGACCATGAAGATTTTTTTTTTTTTTTTTATGAATTATTTTTGCTCATTAAAGAGTCTTGTGGGTACGTTTTAAGAGAACCATTATTCCATGTTGCATTCATGAAGTGTAGGTCTAGTTATTTGAGATGCAGCAGAAATGTGAATGGAAAAGTTAACCTTTCCCATGAGTGATGGCCGTCAAGGCCCACAGCTCCTCTTCATGACAAACCCCTATCCTTAAAGGTTACATATCACCATCTATATTTGCCTGTCACTTTATGAGGGTAGGAGTTGAAGAAGAGTGTAAAAGACTCCAGCCTGGATTCAATCATTCAGCCATCAAACCAACTACCCATGCAAAAAGTTCCTGTTTAGCAGCATTGCACCAAATTTCAACCAAAATATTATGCTTATAAAATATTCTGTAATGAAAGAAAGGATTAGATTTAAAAAATAAATTAAAAAAATCCCTAGTGGTCTCAACTCAACTAAATTGGATGTTAAATTGGATTGACAGGAAGAGGAACTTAATGAATTGCAATCAATTCATTCAACAATCACACAACACAATTTTCACAACAAAACACAATTCAATTATTGATTTAGACTATTTATGCCTACTATCTATCTATCTATCTATCTATCTATCTATCTATCTATCTATCTATATGTGTATATATATATATATATATATATATATAGAGAGAGAGAGAGAGAGAGAGAGAGAGAGAGAGAGAGAGAGAGAGAGAGAGAGAGAGAGAGTTGAATTGTAACAAATTACACCCCAAAAAAAATCTTCAAATAAAAAGCCCCATTACAACACCAGAAACCTTCAAGTGACAAGATCTTCCATACAGTAATTCAAATCAATCAATAGTCGCACTCAATAGTCGCACTTCGAAACAACTTTATTCTGCTCCGAAATGCGAGAGAGAGAGAGAGAGAGAGAGAGAGAGAGAGAGAGAGAGAGAGAGAGAGAGAGAGAGAGAGAGAGAGAGAGAGAGAGAGAGAGAGAGTCTAACACAGGACATCTGCAAGTGTATTAGTTTGCTAATAAATAAATAAATAATAAACAAATAAAACCGTTCCCGTGCGACGCCGAGAACGGGATTAGCATATTCCTGCGATGACCACACAGATCGTCTCTGCGGGACTGACGGAAGGGAGGGAGGAGTGAAGGGAGGGATAGAGGGGAGGCTCCATCTCTCTAATGTAGTTGATGAAGATCCCTCACTCCGGAGACCTGACAGGGGTCGCACTCTCTCCAATCACGCGCGCCACGGACCGCAGAGCCGCGAGCCAGTCAGCAAAGCGCTCCCTCATTCCGCTCGGTCTTTTCCTCTCCGACCAGTTCACTCACTGTCACTCTCTCTCTCACACACACTCGCGAGCGCTCTGTTTATTCTAAACCCGCAGGGACGTACACTTCAGCACTCTCTCGCGCGCGCGCGTGCGCTCGTTCAACCTTATTTCTTTCCTCACTGGCGGCACGCGCATCTGTCTCCGCTTCTGTACTGTAGCCTACAGGATGAAAAAGAACGATAGACTCATGAGAGAGAGAGAGAGTAAATGAGAAAACAAGGAACTAAAAACAAGGAAGGCAAGGTGAAACGAGGATTGAAAAGAGGCTGAGGACAGATGAAGGAAGAGAGTTTGTGAAGCGTTTTGGATTTTACTGGTTTCCAGCATCAATCTATCATTTTGGCCGGTGGAAAAGGACTCAATTAAGGTAGGGCATTTTCTGTGCACAAATCTCCTGGATGTGTGAGTGTGTTTTGCTGATGTGGACTTTCTTACCAGGTCAGTAATGAACAGTTAGGGAGCGCGGAGAGCTCATAACTCTTGGTGTAAGTGTTGCGTTCCTCTCAAGCCGCTGATAAATCACTGACCTGTCATCATCCTCAATTATGAGCGTTTATCCTCAATCGTACAGCCATGTAAGCTGCAATACTTTCAGTGCTAAGAGTCCAGAAGGAAACATGCTCATGATTAATCCCTGCACCCTTAACAGTTTTGCCCTCGTTTTTGGAAGGCATGAGAGTTTGACTGTGGAGGCTGAGGGAAGGTTGTTTTGCTGACTCTTCAGTCAGGTGAAAACTGGCTTGATGTTTGCAGAGATTGGAGTGGTAATTCTGATTGCAACCCACCAGTGCAAACACTCGTACATGAGTGTGTGTGAGCTTCAATTGTGTGAGGCAATATTTACATATAAAAGCAGATGTGTGCTTCGTTTCTTACTGCCACAAAGTAGTGAAACATTGGCTCAAAAAGAGCTCTGCCAAGAGACATTTGGGCAACATCAAGGTCTTACTTCAAGTGCTTTTGAGGGACTAGAAAACACAGACACATTACTTGCAGCGCTGGATATCTCAAGTGGCTCTACTGACAGTTTGTTCCCAGATGAAACAGCAGTGCAATGAACAGTTTCAGCGTGTTGTGAATTATGAGTATGATACTTAATCCATAATGCACTTGCTAAATCTCACACACCATTGTCATTCTATTAATAGAGATATTCATGTACAAAGCACTGGTGTTTATGTACATATTAATTTAATCTCACAGAGATTATGGATTTTGTGACATGCGAGAGGGATTAGACCTCAAGCGGAATATATGAATCACATAAAAAAAAAAAACTAAAAAAAACAAACATGCACTCTACTGTATTTCTTTGTTTTTAGGAGGTATGTGCCATGCTGATTTGGATAAACAAATGCAAGACTTATGTGATAGCTGAAAATGCACAACTAGAATTTTATAATAGCGTGTCAAGAAAAGAGGAATAATAATTTATAATAATATATAATTTGATTTAGGGATGGAAATATCTCAATATAAATGTGTACCATTTAAACCTAGAAATAAGTAAAGTCTTGGGGTTTGATAATTATAAAAAATGTAAACAAATTTGTGAAATTAGCCAAGTGAATTCATTAATACAAAAGACCAGATGTTCTTGCTTCCACTGAAGCACAAAATGGTCTTTCGATCATTTCAAATCATGCTGGAGGACATGATCATCAGGTTTTTCTCTTGTTGAGTTCATTCAGATTTTAGGAAATAGGTTGCAAAACAGCCCTTTTAACAAGTGGTCTCAGACTAACATGTTTGCTTGTATAGGGAACACTTCAGACACTTAAAAATTGCATTTCTTGCATTGCACATTGCATTAAAATGCAAAAAGAACATCATCTGCAGGTTTAATATAAAGATTAAAAATCCACAATTTATGTCATAAATCTGTTTTGAAAGCATTTCATGACTTTCAGAGTTACTCATTATGGCATGTGTAACCAAATATACTCTAGTAGAGTCACACTCTGGTGGTAAGTTTTCCCTTAGAGAAAACATTTATATAATGTTCAGTGGTTGTTTGTACAACCATATTGTGGCAGCTGTTATGTGTGTGTGTTGGGGGAGGTGTGGCATAATCCCTTCTGGATAGTAAAATTCAGAATCAGCATTCCTAGAATAAACCACAAAGTAGAAAACAATGTTAAAAATAATAGGAGGTGAGCTGTGACATCCACTTAAATTCATCCAGACTCTGCCTCTAGCTGTCATAAATCAGAGGATGTGATGTGCCAGGAATACGACACAATATCGGCCCATCTCTAACTGTATTATCCACCTATTTTCATTTGATCTGTTGCGGCATTGCAATTGCAGTCCCATGTTAAAAAAAGCTGATCCCGTCCATCTGTTAAAGGTTGCACGGATTTGTGGGACGCTCTAGGACAAAAAAGAAAGAAAAAAAAGAATAAAAGATGAATGCACAACAGTCAGTGGACAAAATTTAACTCACAGATGAAGCCGAAACACATCCTATCTTTTCCCTAGATCAAGCCAGCCTTTACAAAGACAGGAAACACCAGGCTTCAATCAGTGTCTGAAATCAGTAGGCAGGGACAATCCAAAGATCCCTCCTGAACATACTTTAGAAACTCAGAGCTGGCAGGTCTTGGGTTTGCTTTTGTGACAGAGATCAGAGCAGACAGTAGAGGAAGCAGAGCTCCTAGTGATCTGAGCTTCTGGTGAAAACAAAGACGCGTCCCAACAAGGGTCCAATTCCCCAGAGCGAAATGGCAGATGCACTAGCATTGGGTTTAATGAGGAATCCTCTTTTGACCAGTTGGTAACACCAGAGACGGACAGCTCACAGAGAGAGACAATCAGCACTGATGGAGAGAGAGACAGCTCTGAGGGAGAGACGGCTTTGAGGGTGAGCTAAATGAGGTCTAATCAGCTCAAAGCAGATGGGAACCCTGAGACGGAGGGGATCGGGAGGAGTGTAAGATTTGACATGTCCCTACGTCCCTCTCATCAGAATTCAATTGGAATTGCGAGAAAATGATGACATAAAGTGGAACTGGTCCAGGGACATGAACACAAGGGTCAATAACAGCTGGAAACACTGATATATTTGAGTGTGGGTGTGTGCGTACTATAGACCTAAACATTCAGATTAACCTTGAACGTGCCCCTATACCATTCCCATAAAACCCCCAGCCTATCCATCTCCATAAAATGACCAAATTAAACACCATATCATGGACCAAAGAGTTTTACTTCCTCTTTTAAATCTTTTCCTCTCAGACATGCTCTGTTCCCAGTCCAACCAGACAATTATGAAAAAAACTCTGCAAAAGGGGTCATTCAAAAAGCACATAAACATAGAGTAGAGATGCACAATTAATCGGTAAAAGATTGCTATCTCGATTTAAACACCCATGCGATCTTATTCCTAAATGAAAACGATTCGCCTGTTTCTATTAAACCTTTTGACAAAATCATAAAGGAACATTAAAATCTGTGTTCTCGCTGAGCCAGAGAGAGCAGTTGTCATGTTTAGGTATGAAACAGCTTCACAAACGTCTTTTCAAAGAGACAGTTTCATTATTTATGTTACAAGTATCCAAATGATCACAGAAATACTGAGATAAAATCTTATAAGTTGGATATAAACACTAATGTCTGCATTAACAATCAAAATAAAGCTAATCACCATTTGATTACACACACACACACACACACTACAAGATAACCGGGCCAATTTTGGGCCCAATTCTCCCCATTCAATCCTAGATAAAGTCCCGATTAGCTTGATAGTTCTACAGATTATCTATCAGATTTTGTTGTGGTGTGATGTGTATTAAGAGTGATTGAATCTGCTTGGAAGAATGTCTGAGATCTCAAATCTTAAATATCCAAAATGTTAAATATTTAGAAGAACTCTGCGGACAAACGCGAACGCGCTTTGTAGATTGTCACGTGGAACGAAACGATATCAGAAAGCAAGCTGATGGAAGACGGAAGCATAACACGACATCATCCTAACCTTTTTCTTTTTTCCCCAAAGATTTTCTGTAAAAAGCATTCCAAACACTATTATCGTCATTTCTTCGTGCCCGTCATCCGCCATGTTCTACTCTAAAGTCACGTTTGACCGCAAGAGATTTTGCGAGATTTTCCGTGTTCACAGTCGGGACTCTGGTTGTTTGTGAATGGAATCTGTTTGTGTGTGCTGTGCTGTCTTGGTCACATCGCAGCACTACACACACTATAGAAACAAAACGGTTAAAGCTATGATTTTTTTATTGTCATTTTTGCGGTCTCTCACATTTTGAAAAGCTGATAAGAGTTTACAAATATTTTCCTGTGAAAAATAGCTTAAATGCATGCAGTTAACTCCAAAGGTCAGAGAGGAGGAGGCAAATGCTCATGAAGAACTAAATTACAACTGTTTCTTCGGCAAGAAACCTTTAACATTATAAGTGGACTTCAGAGAAAATAAAATCCTGCCAAAGTGTATGATATGGCCCAGAGACATACTTCACAACACGTCCTTTACACATTTTACACTCCCTTGACACACCAAAGCATCAAGTACCTCATTTCAACCAGCCCAATGGCTCTTTTCATTCACACAAACCTGAGCCGCTTATCTCGAGTTCTCTCTTAAAGTGATCTCAATGCATAATGCAGCTGAATAAGCTCTCTCTTTAAAGAAAGCCATCGCTGATGCAGTGAAAGAGCACTGAGGGAGTGAATGACTGGGCAGTCCTGTACAGAGGAGGATATCCTCTCTGGTGTGGCGCACGGAGCCGTAGGCTGCAGGAAAGATCCATGGTAATCCCGTGTACTTATTGTGTGATTGACGAGGGCCTTCAGATATCCTGGAGACTGAATGGGTGGCAGAGAGATGATGCGACGGGCCAGCTGAACCCTTATAATGCCCAAGTCAACAAGGCCTTAGACATTTCAAGGAATAGTTCATCCAAAAATGACAGCTCTGTCGTCATTTACTCAGCCTAATGTTGTTTCAAACGAGTATGACTTTCTTCTGCAGAACACAAAAGAGAAAATGTGAAGGTTTTCTATGCTCTTTTCCATTAAATTACTAAATGTGCACTGAAGCTTTCAAGCTTAAAAAAAAGGCATCATAAAAGCATTCTGTTTTCAGATTCCACACAATAGGTGACTGGAAAAGAGAAATTTGACGGCTAGTCAATATAGCTCACAGCAAAATAATTTTTCGTTCTTCGTTTAGTGGTAAAAAGAAGTTTGAAGTTACATGTCACAAGCTACCGAACATACCGACGCGTTTAGATGAATATGTGTTGCGTGCTTTCCTCTCAATAACAAAATAAACACACAACTAAAATGACAGCCATTAAGAAAGCATCTGATGTTACAAGCTCTGGAATTCGGCACTCCAGTAAAGACACGTCACGTTTATTTATATCACACTTTATACAATGTACTGCAGATACACAAGCAGCTTTACAGTTTTAAACATGTAAAAACAGTGCCAGTGTCTTATTCACTTAGAATTAATTCAATTCAATTCAATTCAATTCAAATTTATTTGTATAGCGCTTTTCACAATACATATTGTTTCAAAGCAGCTTTACAGAAAGTGCATTTCAGAAATGTACATAGAAAAATACAGTTAGTTAATCATGTATTAATTTAGGGCATTACATTTCGCCAGCGTTGAGTCTCTTCACAGGCGTCGAGTCGTCTCTTCACAGGTGTCGAGTCGTAACTTCAGTTTGTGCTAAAAGCGGCTTTTCGGTGTGTTCATGTTTTTACTCGTAGAAGTCTGACCGCCACGGACTGAACAGGAGAACTGAACTGTCAAAGAAGCCAGTGTCCCAGAGCACACATAATTAATATTACGTAATCGCGTAGTTCAAAGGTGTTTACCAGCTGGAGCGAACTTCGCTTTGGCAAAGCTATTTCGAACTCCCAAAACGAACTCCAAATGACCTCCGTTTTGGCCTATTTTTGTTTGAAATGACACCTCACCACTTTATTCATTTGAATGATTCAAATAATCCGTAGGTTTGGTTCAGAATGAGAATCCAGTCTGAATGATTCATTAATTGCACTTAATATTCTTGTTGCCATGGATAACAGGCCACTGGACAGGAAGACTGTCAGTTAATTATGACTTTTGGTCTTTTTAATCACAAAATTCTACATATTTCAATTCTACTTGACTCCATAAGACTTAAAATATACATATATGGATATATTGTATGATATTTCATTGTGCTTTTTTGATGCCTGAAAGCTCCAGTCACCATTTATTGTAGCTGCATGGAAAAAGCGCAAGTGTTGTAAAAAAAAAAAGAAAAAAGAAAGCCATACAGGGACCTACATTACACTGTAAAAAAAAAAAAAAAAGACATCCCCAAGTCAAAAATTTCAAGTGACCGATACCATCTAAATTTTTCAATTAGTCTGACGTATTATTTCTCATTGAGCCAATGTTAACAGACTATTGCAACAAGAATTTCACTTGGGCCAATTGAAAAATTTAGATGTTATCGGTCACTTGAAATTTTTGATTTGGGAGGGTTAGAAATTTTTTACAGTGTAAGGTGACATAATTTTCAGTTTTAGGTGAACTATGCCTTTTAGTTCTTTCTTTCTTTGCTGTGGTTATTTCAATCTCGTTCTCGGTTTCT
This sequence comes from Leuciscus idus, assembly GCA_021554675.1. Taxonomy (NCBI): domain Eukaryota; kingdom Metazoa; phylum Chordata; class Actinopteri; order Cypriniformes; family Leuciscidae; genus Leuciscus; species Leuciscus idus. The sequence goes on along the minus strand of CM038637.1, from coordinate 7,813,887 downwards.
AAGATCTTACGTCTTGCTTTCCTGTCTCTGCTCTTTTCTTTTCTCCCATGTAATTTTAATGGGAAGACAGAGCAGCTGCTCATACCCTCCTCCGTGTCCGCAGTGATGATAGCTCCTGGTATTGAACTTGGGTGTGTGCGTGTGTGTATCTGAGTATCCATTATCATTTTCATCCAGAGCGAGAGATCCGACCAGATCACTCATCCGGATATGCCTGGCATCAACACTCACTGCTGCAAAACACTCCTGCGGAGAGCCCTCTGCCCAACGCCGATCAATAATTGAGATTATTTGGACTCCCTTCACCTTGGGCCATATGTAGTTTAAAGCTTCAATAAAGGGACTCATTTCTACACTGTTTTATCACAGGGAGAGCTGCTTGAGTGTGTGCGTTCGTGTACATGCGTCTACTCGCGCACAATTGACATGTCACCTTGGTACAGTTACAGATATATCCATGGCTGCCATGACATTGTTACTGCTATTCTGAAAGTTTTGAAATGTTCAAGGCACCAACTACAATGCACAATCTATTCAACATATAGCAGCCTGAAATAAGTAAATAAAGAAAACTGAATAAAACACATTTTGAGGCGTTTCAAGGTTAAAGCAACAGCAAAACATAAACTACCTCTGTTTCAAAAGCTACCGAGCTTCCTACATAGCTGGCATTATAAGTGCTTTCTTTTTGCCAAATTCAAAGGCAGCATTCCATATGTCCTTCAAAAAGAAGGTAATCTCATAATGCTTTGCAACAAGCTACGAAAATATATGACAGATGGAGTAAAATAAATGTTAAATATAAACTCAATGCCTAAAAATAAAAGAAATAGCTTAACATTTTTTTTTTTTTTTTTTTTTTTTTTTACATTTATAGTGGAAAAAATATATATATTTCAAATAATTGCTGTAATTTTTAAGGTTGTTCATTCACAAATCCTCAAAAAGTGTATCATATAGTTTCCAAAAAAAGAAAAAAAAAAAAAAAGAAAAAAATAATCAGAAATGTATTTTGCGCTGAAAATCGTGCGACACTGAAGACTAGAGTAATGATGCTGTATGAATGATATTGAAAATTCAGCTTTGCATCACATGAATTAGAATTTTATTTATATTAAAATATATATATATTTTGTAAATTGTAATAATTTTTCACAATATTTCTATTTTACTGTATTTTTGATCAAGTAAGTGCAGTTTTGGTGAGCATAAGAGAGACAAATTCAAATCTTATTAGGGTATTGCTTAGTTACTTAGCTACATGTCCACAGCTGTGCACTTTGTGAGAAGAACTGCTGTGTATGTACAGCATTAAATCAGTCCATTACAGTTTGTATGGTTCCAAGGCAGTGCACTAGGAATTGGAACAGAGCCACTGTGTTTTCTCTGATTTCCATCACTTTCACGTGAGTCTTTTTTTCCTCCCATGTCAGAACTCCAACCGTTCTCAAGCTTTTTTGTTTTATTTTGAACATGTAACCCCTCACTGTCACTCTCCACCTGCCACCTACACACACACACACACACACACACACACACACACACACACACACAGACACACACACACACTTGCTGTGAGACAATCAGCAGAAGGGGGCCTAAACATCTCAAATTAAAGTCTGGCTGTGATGGATGGGCTCCTATCTGAGAGAGATATTGCACCTGTTTCCCCCCTGAATGATAGCCACTTCTCCCCATCGTTTATATTGATTTGTCTCCATCCTCCCTGCGCGTTTCCAGCAACTACTCGTACAACACACTAATACATGGCAGTAGCATGAACAATCGTGCTTCAACACATCTGCATACTAGCTATAATTTGGCTTTTGATGTCTTTAGTGTAATACCAGTCCAGAGATAAACACTTCAACTGAGCGTTAAACATGTTCCACAAATATAAAAAAGAATCTTTCCACCCTATTTTTAAATCTTTCTCTTGTTCTCATACTATGCATTTTTTCCCAAGGATTTGCAGACAATGAAGAACGCACGTTATTGCATTTCCATTGAGAGAAAGAACAGCAAAGGAAAGTAGGAAGAAGAGAAATCCTTTGCCAATGCAGAGGTGGCTTGGAAGAAGAATAAAGACAACAACAAATTATAATATTGTAAAAAAAACAACAACGAGGCAGTAAAAAAGACACATAAGAAATGCATCTTGCAAGGTGAAAAGGCAGCATGACATCAAAATTGACCCAATTTAGTTTTTTTAATAAACATCCCAGTTCCTTTTGTGCACGATTTATCATGTTTTGTTAAAAACGCAAAAGTGTCAAAGTGCATTCTCAGCTTTTGAAACAACTTTTCTGATGTAACCAAGGCTGCACGCAGAGTGATATAATATCAGTTAATAATATCATAGCCTAACATGTTTTACTTGGCAATCTTTGATCATTGTACAAAATACTGTATATATATATATATATATATATATATATATATATATATATATATATATATATATATATAATAATAATAATAATAATAATAATTATTATTATTATTATTATTATTATTTTTTTTTCTTTTTTGTTCTAGCATTCTAATGTTATCTGTTCTCTCTATCCATGAAGAGAGACATTTTAAGTATTAAAAAAAATATTTAAAAAATCAAAACTTTCAAGCAAGCCTGCCAGCTAAATTAGTATTATTGTTAGTTATTCCCCAATTCTCTCAATTCATTCAAACCCAGACTGATAAAATTAAGTCTCACCCTAAAGTATTTATCTCTAAATATTATGTTTTAGTTGTAAATGTCACATTATGGAAATTGAATAATTGGGATCACCATTTCATGTAATGTGTTTGCATTATTCTCTCTCTCCACGGTTGATTTCTGTTCTCCAGCATGCGGTTCTGCGCTGCGTCGTGCTGCTGTCACATGCCGTGCCATGATATCTCTCCTGTATAAACCTTCCTCTTTTCTTTCTGTGGATGCTGTGTGTGCAGTGACATTATCCACTTGTTCTGTCCTCATACTGTTAATGCATATCTCTGCATGGCTTTGATCCCTTTCAGTCTTTTACATGATCAATTTCTTGTATCTATTTTCAGGTCCAACAAACTGTAATTGGTATTAATTATTATTATTATTATTATTATTATTGGTGAATGTCTGTCACAGAACCGTTCCATTTGGATAGCTGATGTGTTCAGGCTGTAGAGGAAGTTTTAAATATATTCATGGGATTTCCTGGGACGAAGTGAAACCCACACAATGAAACAACATCCAGACAGAAACAAACTGGCTGAAGTACCGGAACCGTGCAGAAAATGCCACCGCTACAGCAGGGGACATTAAATGTTTGAGCACTCGTGTGTAAAATAGAAAGAACATTTCTGTGTGTCTGCATACTGCCACATATGCTGCATTTGTATTAATCTCAGCATGACATTGCCAAACATACGTTATACTCTATCCATAAGTGTATGTGTAAGTCTGCATAGGCAGGAGGACGGATGGACGGACGGACAGACAGACAGACAGACAGACAGACAGACAGACAGACAGACAGACAGACAGACAGACAGACAGACAGACAGACATTATGCTTTGACACTTGAAGCAATCAACCTGGAACTCACACTTTTTTTTTTTTTTCTTGTGTGCAAAATACAGCAAGCAGTCTGTGGTTGAGCTGTGTGAGGCCGATACCGTTCTCCAGATAAACTCTCATCAACTCTCCTTTCCAGTCGCAATATATCCTTTCAGACCGACAGACATTTGTACAACACATCTCTCTTACCACTTTGGCTGCATTCATCAGTCTGGGTCGCCTGTGAAGCCCCAAGGCTCAGGGGAATGCTAGAGTAGGCACACAGAACCGATGGTCTCCTCCGAGGCTTTGTAACCTTAAACACAACCCAGCCATCTAGCATTGGCACCAGGGGAAAGATTTCCTGTCAACCAGGTGAATGACTATTAGTTTACGAAGACTGCAGGACTTGGGGGGAATGGGGAATCTAATGGCCCTCAGAGATGGGCTCTGACTATTCTCCCCTAGACATATTACAGTGTCCCACTGTCTTGGGGACTCTTATCTTCCCCTTTTGTTCTGTTTTCACCCTTTCTGAATGGCAGAGGAGATAGCATGGAAAAGAGCTAAAAAGGCTGACTGTTGGATGATCAAAAACTTGAAGTGGTTGTTGTGAGAAAACAATAAAAATAAGAGGAAGTAAATAGGAAAGAAGAGGTGACAAGGAGAGAGTCTCGGCCACAAGCCACTAAACAAAATCAATGAAGCAACTTCAAAGCATCAGAGATGCTCCTTTCAGACAAAAGGCCCCAAAGAGTCACGTCAATATCATCAATACATGTTCTTTCTCATCCATAACTGAATGTTGTCAAGCACTGCTGGGAGGTTCTCTATATGAATAGATTTTCTGTCAGAGAAAAGACTGATACATAAACTCATCTCGGGCTTATATGTGACCTCAAACAATTACCTTCAATCCCTCTTGACCCTGGAATAGCATTCATAGTAAATATTTATTTGAATTTAGTTACATGAATTAGCTACTATGTGGGGGTTCCCTCGGAAACAAACCTATGACCAGGTATTAATAACAATTTTTAACAAAATGTTCGGTAACAAAGGTTTTTTGTTTATTACTTTCTACCGGGAAAAATTTTAGATTTTTTTTTTTTTTTTTTTCGGTTTCAAATAATATATATATATATATATATATATATATATATATATATATATATATATATATATATATATATATATATATATATATACTACCATTCAAAAGTTTGGGACATAATTTTTTTTAAAGAAATTAATAATTTTTTTCAGTAAGGATGCATTAAATTGATCAAACGTGACAGTTAAGCCTTTTACATTTTTACCCCCAAAAAAACTGATTTAAAAGAAATTCTGTTCTTTTGAACGTTGTTCATAAAATGATCATAAAAAATATGGTTTCCACAAAATAATTTAAATATTAAATTATATTTAATATTAATTTAAACAGCAAATCAGCATATTAGAATGATTTCTGAAGGATCATGTGATAGTAATGATGCTGAAAATTCAGGAGCATAAATTACGTTTTAAAACATGGTAAAAAAAAATAAAAAATAATATACATATACACATATATATATATATATATATATATATATATATATATATATATATACACTGTTCTATTAAATTTAAAGAGACTACTAAACATGTTTTGAACTGCAGTGTATGAAAACTTGCTCACCCAAATGTATCTTACACATAAGAGATTAATTAAATACAGTATACACAACATAAATATATTACAATTTACATCTGCGCAAAATCAATGTACAAGTGAACTTGAAGTTCATGCCAGTCAATACATTTAAGTCACGTTTAATTTCGCACTTTCTTGCCAAATAAAATTTCCATCACTAAACTTATGTGCCGATTTTGACAAAAATAAATGAATATGACAAATATATCCACTTTATTTTATGGTGACGTAGTTACATTTTACTTACTGAAGTACTGAGTAACATTAAATAACTACGCATAATTTACTGTTATTACTTTAGTACTGTAAGTACATGTAGTAACGTGTAACTACGTCACATTAAAATAAAGTGTTACAAAAAATAGTGACTAAGTTTACGTCAAAACACAACACAACAAAACAAAAATGTGAAAAGGACACTTGTTCCTAGAGCAATGCTTTGCCAGCTACATGTTCATGGAAGACAGTTGACTGTTTGAAGCTGCAGTAAAAAGTGGGAAGACAGCTGATAGTTTGACTGATAGCACTCAGTGCCGCCCCACAAATTGTCTTACACTTGTCCATCACAAAGAGCCCTCTAGCTAGCAGAGCCGTCAGAAATTGTGTCTGATATCATGAGACTGATGTCAAATTTGAGTGTGAATGACTGCTGAAGAAAACAGTTTTTTTTTTAAGCATGGCAATTTTGTGAATGCATTCGAGATGCTGAAATAACAGTAATAACATGATTTGACTTAATAGGACTATTTAGAATTGCATTAATCCATGGAAATCGTGTCATTATCTGGCAATGGAAGATAGAGAAAAGAGCTGTCTTATCAAAAATATTCGTACTACTGCATCGGTCTAGATCAGGGATTCCCAATCCTGTTCCTGCAGAGTTCAGATCAAACCCTGATCCAACAAACCTGACTTTAAATGCTCCTCAATTAGCTGGTTCAGTTGTGTTTAATCAGGGTTGGAGCTAAACTTTGCAGGAATGGATATCACAGAATTGGGCATACAGATTACTAATACTGACCACATTATTTAAACATGACTAAGGCCTAAGTGAAGCCTTTGACTCATTTTAAACACAGGTTGTCGGTATGAATAAGTATTACTTTCTAATTGTGCTTTTCACCAGAGCCCTTTCCTACCTCTTTGAAATTAATATTTTATCCACTGCTGAGTGTCACAGAAAATTTGAGGTTATATCCATGCATGCCAAATCCTATCTTCATTTCATTAAGAGGAAAAAGCATTTCCCCTGATTAAGTCATTTCCCAGTCCAATAGGTCAGGAATTTCAATGAAAATTAAATATATGATGTGTATATACAGTTCATGTTTCAGAAGGTAATGGAATTTCCTTACGTATATGATGTGATATTATAAATGTAACATATACGCAAGAAGTGTTTCAGTAGTGTGCTGGATTTCATCAGAAAATCAACTGTTCATTTGAAGTGTGACACATCTGGTGATGTGTCATCTGTCTGATCTACGACAAAGCTGAATTTCATAAGAATATAAATATACTTGCTTACTCAATTTGACCTCGTTTCACAAGCCAGTACAGCAGGATTATCTTCCTCTTACATTGTAAAACATACATTTTAGCAGTTATTATTTTTACCACATAATATCATGACTGACCAATCAGATTAAAATAAAACAGTGGGTAACACTTTATTTAACACTTAATTTTTTAACACTTTATTCCCATTTAAACTTTCTGTTGACTATAAGTAACTTTGCAACTACATGTCAACTAACTCTCATTAGACTGTCTGCTTAATATCTGCAACTCTTTATTGTGATGACTGTAAGTAACTTTGCAAGTACGTCAACTTATTCTAACCCTACCAGTCTACTAATACTCTAATGAGAGTTAGTAGAAATGTAAGTGCAATGTTACTTAGTCAACATAATGTGTTAAAGGGACCATCAAAATAAAGTGAAACCAAACAGAGTGTAATAAGTTAATGCTAACATAAAATGGGGGAAAAAACTTTCACTCAGAAATGTCTTGTATATTTCACACAGTTATAAAAAAATGGAAAGTACTATTGAAATTTTAAAGTAGAAGGACTGACATAGTATTTTATTGATGCTACACATCACTAGGTTACCCTAATTAACCTCATTCTTGGCAAGCATATGCTCTGGGTTTGCACAAGGGAGGAAAACAAACAGATACAATTTTCGATTTTGCCCAAATTGTGGTATTCTGCGATTCATAATTAAATAAAAACCGCAGTCTGTGCGCTCCTGCTGTAGTGGCTCAAACCTCACTCAAGTGACGGATCTTGGCTCAGATTCTGGCTTGCCTCTCTGTTTCCCTTGAGCTGGATGGAAGGAGCAAACAGTCTCAGTGTTTGTTCATCAATCACAGAGATTTCTCTTCCTCCAGCTTCTGCTTTCTCTCCTTCTCATGTTCCCTTCCTGCAGGGTCACGGTCTTAGCCGCTCTCATGATTCCTTTTTACAGAGTAAATACCAGTGACATTTGCCTGATCTCAGGATGGTCACCGATTAGTCTTAGCATTAAACATAAGCAACCATTAACCTATTCACACACACACACACACACACACACACACACACACACACACACACACACAGACCCTTGAGTTATATATATATTTAAGTTAGATATTTTTTGGGATATAATACACATGGGTCAATTTTTTTTTAAATTGAGATTTATACATAAGCTTTCAATTGATGTATGGTTTGTTAGGATAGGACAATATTTGACCGAAATACAACTATTTGAAAATCTGGAATCTGAGTGTGCGAAAAAATCGAAACATTGGGAAAATCGCCTTTAAAGTTGTCCATTTATGTTCGCTATTGTGCTGCATTCACTCACAAAAATACATGTTTTATATATTTACAGTAGGAAATGTACTAAATATCTTCATGAACATGATCTTTACTTAAAATCCTAATGATTTTTGGCATAAAAGAAAAATCCAAATATTGTTGGCCATTGCCACAAATATACCCGTGCGACTTGTGACTGGTTTTGTGATCCAGGATCACAAATATCAAAGTTTATTTATGTATTTATTTATGTATACTTCTCTGCTATACTTTTCCTCAAACCCACTAAAACTCCATTTTAAGACCCCATTTTTTTTTTAAAAAACCTTTGCCCTAGATGTTTATATGGAGGCATGTAGGCAATGTAAAATCCAGGGAATGGATTGGTTGATTGAAATACTTTTATAGAGCAAGCAAAGGATGTTGATCCAGGAACATGTCCTACTTTGTTAAATCACATTAAGGAAGATAAATAAGAGTTTTCTTGAGTGCAGAAAAGGGACAGGATTAAATGACAGTCAATCAGGCCACATTTGGCAACCCCAAAAGGAAAAGCGTTTCCCTTGAGCAGCCTTCAGACAAATTCAAATGCTATTGCTGAAGTAACAACTTCATGATTGATGTGTGTAACAGTAAGAAACCAACATGCTGTCCACGCCTCGTCAAGTCTGACCCACATCTGAGCCAATGCAGATTAACCTTCCAGGACCCCAGAGCAAATACCCACAAGCCCTTGACCAACACGATGCAAACTGCCTTCTTCCTTACAATGTCCAAAAAACAAACCAGTCTGTATGTATGAAGGAATCTCTGAAGAGATAAAAAAGTTAAAACGGTATCTGTCAATCCTTCAAAGACTCAGACGGCTATGGATTTACAACAAAATTGCCCATGTTCCCAAAGCCTCCCTTTAAATTACAACGAATGGGAAGAACGTTGTTTCATCACCATACTTTGACTAAACAGCTTACTGTTTGGATTAGGGCTCGGCCCCCCTCCGTTCCGACACTGCTGCCTCGTATAAACCATGAACCCGGGGTAGAGATAAAGCATTGCTCTTCAACTACCGAAATGGAACAAGAAATCATCATGACAGAGCCAAGCGTCTTGAGGGCCCGGCAAGTTGCACAGAGAATGAAGGGGCGGCTGAAGGTCACTGTTTTTCAGAGCCTTCCCTGGAAACAAAGACAGAGTCGGTTTTGATAAGAGCATGGGTTAACGCATTCAGTTTAGTCTGGGAAAGGTGAACGGTTCAAGGTGAGAGCCCGATACACCGTGATGGACAGAAAGAGACGGACAAGGATGTCAAAGAGGCAGATAGAGATTTAGGATATCATTGAATCTCTTTATCAAAATGCAATTCAGAAACAACATGATTAATCCTGCATAACAAATCTGGTAGACAGCAGATGCAGCATGATGACACCTGAGGACAATTTTTTCCTGATGCTATCGCAAGAATCTCAATGCCGAAGTTTGGTTTGCCATATATCAGAGTATAATGCTGACTCATGCTGAATATACTGCATAGAATTACCCTGTTGTCAGACCATTGTGCCTCCCAGGCGGAATGTCATATTGGACCAACCTATGATCTCGTTCTCGTGTTCCTTTTAGTTTAAAGTCACCATGAAATCAAAACTGATGGAATATTGCAGAATTTATTATTAATGATTTATATGTCCACATCTTTAAAAAAACAAAAAAACATTTATGTGGCCTTGTAATCTTAAATCTAAATAACTTCCCTTCCCACTTAAGGGGAGACACCCCAGGTGAAAACAAAAAAACAAAACAAAAACTAATAGATATCAGCATGAATCTTCCCCAGTTGATTACTGACATTAAGACAAATATCTTTTGTATTACAAGTTTTTAGAATATTTATTTTTAAATATGCAAATTAGGTATTATCTCATTACAAATGCGCTAATTTACATATATTTCCAGGAGAGAAATCTGAACATTGGATAAAGCCAGATTCAAAATTCTTGTTTCATTTTGTTGACATATTAGAGTCAAAGGTTTTTACATAGGGGATTTTGGATATCTCTTTTTATCACTCCATTGAAGAAAACGGCCTTTAAAGATTTGTATTGTAAATATTCATACTTTTTTTAGTGGAAACAACTATTTACAGACAAAATATCTTATCAAATAATTAGCAATCAACAATACAAACCACCTAAAACACATCAAAACTTATATAACATAGCATTTATGGCCTTCAACTGAACTTAACCCCAGTGAAAAACAGTCAAAAACACACTCTGGAAATGTCAGAGCACGTCACGTGATGCATCTGAACGAATCACGTTGTCAGAAATTGACATCAGCCAATGAGATTTCACTTTTAGAGTTAAATGCCCCATTGTACTTTCACGATTGGTTGCTGATAAAAAAGGAAATTACCATATTTGGATCCGACAGCATTGTTCAGGAGAGAGAGAGCTTTCCAACGGTATATGTGATGACAGTGTGCAGACAGAGATCGCGGAGCAGAGGGATGATTTAGAACGTCAACTTTTGTTGAATTTAGGAGAAATCTACAGATGCAAATAGACAAAGTGTAGTAAAATAAAGACCTAAATGTGTATTTCGTACTTTTTTTCACCACAAAAGACAAATCTGTTATTGAAGACAAATAGTCCAAAATCTCAAAATTGACCAGTGAAAAAAAACAACGATGTTTTTGCCTGCTGTGTCTCCCCTTAAAGCAACATCTTGTGTTTACTGGCGCAAGGGCGGGGCAACCTGTCACTCAAATGAGATCCACCAATAGCAAACCACAACAATTCAACCATCCAATCAAGTCCCCACGGTTAAAATCAAATCACGCCCTGCATTCTTTTCTTGTTCGAAAGGACTGTCTCAACTTCCGTTTCATGCCGTCTTTAACAACCACAGTATGTGACTTTATTATAAAAAGAACCAATCTTCAAACAATGTTCTTTAAACAGTGGCAGATCACTGCATAAGACAGTTTTCTGCATTTAGCACTCCGTCCTTATTCGGGCAGTCTCATGAAACATGTGGCTGCTCTCCATTCCGCTTGCACATCTCACTGAAAATGAATTGTGTCCAAGTGCATAATTTTCTTCGAACAGCTTTCTGTGCTTTACTTCACCGCCCCATTTCACTTTCCTTTCTATAGTATCTGTCTGCAACATAGATATAGAATAAACGGTCAGGTTTCTTCACCTGCTAGAAGCCAACAATCAGGAAGGGATGACAATAGTACCATATTAAAGATCAGATGCCTGTACACCCACTGTCAACCAGTTTCAATACAATTTAAAAGAAATGCAAACCAAGCTGCAATTAGTATTTCTCTCAATCTTTGATTTACATTTTTTTTTTTTATGCTTTATTTTTCTCTTTTTACCTAGCTAGGAAATAACAATACAAACAATAAAAAATTATGTTAAACTACAACTACTACTACTATTTTTATTATTATTAGTAGTAGTTGAAGTATAAGTAGTGGTATTAATTCTAAAAGGTTACACTTTTATTTTGATAGTCCACTTTAGACATTCTACTAACTGTCTACTCACTCTCATTAGAGTATTAGAAGACTGTAGACTGTTAGGTTAGTATGGGATGAAATTAGTCTCATAATGATTAACAAATGCATGTACAATCAGCCATGAACTTGATAAATGTTGCAGGTATGTTTTACTATCCACAAGCAAATGCCTTTCAACTTGCATTATTGCGTTATTACACATTAAATAAATGTGCAGCAATGTGTACAAATAGAGATATTTAGAAACAGAACACGAGCACTAATTTTAACAAGTAAAAAGAGACAAATATCTGCCACCTCTGGAATACCAAATGCCCCTGTAAGTAATTCTTCCTTGCGCTGACTCTAGAGCTACACATAAAAAAATGAAACAAATAAATAAATAACAAGAGGAGAGGAGAGGAAAAATAGATGTGGTGAGGTGTTTGCAGCCAAACCTGTAAGAAACGTATTTCCTGTGGAGTCGGTCTGCTCGCGGGTGTTGCATACGGACGGCGGTGGGGTTGAACCTGATACTCTGCAGGTGAAAGGAAGGCAATAGTTATTTCCCACCTCATCCATACTCACAGATTCCCTCTCCATCAAACATGACCTACAGGGTGAAGAAAATACATTACCAACTGGAAATGTAGAAACACATAAATGAATTCACATTCTCATGTGAACCATTCTTCTAAACCCCGGAGATGGATGATGCACTAAACCTACTGACAGGTTTTGCTAACGCACAAGCCAGTTAGAAAAACAAAGGCTGCACTTCAGTGATGATGCGGCTGTGCACAAAACCGTCCAAAGCACTATTTGGTGAGGTATAGACGTCAGTTACATTTGAAGTGGATACAAACAGGACAAAAATCAGATCTTGCAGTAAATGCAGCTGACTGTTAGGTTGCTGGTATTAATCAAACAATATTGACAAGAAAAAGATAAACTCACGCACAGCTCATGGCCGCATAACTATAGTAACTTTATTTACCTTCATAAATACCGTTAAATAAATAATATTCGGTTTTTTTAGAAATTGGTATCAACTGAATTAAATGGTCAACTGTTTTTCTAAATTATTTTAGACAACATTTTCAGTTTTATTATCAAAACTTTCTTGTGCTTAAAAAAAAAAAAAAAAAAAAAAAAACTTCTGCTGCTGAAATGGCTTTAACAAAAAGTAACAGGGTGGAACTGAATTAGAAATGTCATCGTTCCAGAGCAGCAGAAATGTCATCATCCAATATCATCTGCCAAGAAGTACAGTTAAAAAAAGAATGACTTTGCCCATTTTTGCCTGCAGAGAGATAATCAGGAATGTCAAGTCAAGTCAAGTCAAGTTTATTTGTATAGCGCTTTTCACAATACAGATTGTATCAAAGCAGCTTCACAGTATTAAATTAAAATAATACAACAAAGTTTGTTTCAAGAGGAATTTATTGATTGATAAAATTAAATTAAATATCCCCAAAATATCCCCAACTGAGCAAGCCAAAGGCAACAGTGGCAAGGAACCGAAAAACTTCATCAAGTTACCTAATGGTGTCCTAAAACTCCATCAGGTGACCTAATGGAGAAAAAAAAAAACCTTGGGAGAACCCAGGCTCAGTCGGGGGCCAGTTCTCCTCTGGCATTTATGAGCTAGAGGCCGGATTGTAGTTTGAACTGTAAGATTATATGAATGCCTGGCTGAAGAGATGCGACTTTAATCTAGTTTTAAACTGGGAGAGCGAGTCTGAGCAACGAACAGTATCAGGAAGACTATTCCAGAGTTTTGGAGCCAAATGTGAGAATGCTCTCCCTCCTTTGGTGGTTCTGGATATCCTAGGTATGACCAAAAGCCTTGAATTTAGTGATCTTAAAGAGCGCGATGGATTATAGGGTGATAAAAGATCCGTTAAATAGACTGGAGCTAAGCCGTTTAGGGCTTTATAGGTCAGTAGCAATACCTTGTAATTAATACGGAACTTTATAGGTAACCAATGCAGTGATGATAAAATCGGTGTTATATGATCATATTTTCTTGATCTAGTAAGAACTCTAGCGGCGGCATTTTGGACTAACTGTAGCTTGTTTATTGAGGATGCAGGACAACCAGCTAGTAAAGCATTACAGTAATCCAGTCTCGAGGTCATGAATGCATGAACTAACTTTTCTGCATCAGAAACTGATAGCATATTACGTAGCTTAGCAATGTTTCTAAGGTGGAAAAATGCTGTTTTTGTAACATATGAAATATGATTTTCAAAAGACAGGTTGCAATCGAGTATAACACCCAGGTCTTTTACTGTAGAGGATAAAGTAACAGGACATCCTATGATGTTAGTAACAGGACATCCTATGATGTTATGCTCAGTAGACTTTGCATATAGATACGGCAATGCCTTTGGGAGCCTTGCAGGCGTAACACCACGTATATGTGATTGATTTTTTTTGTAAACAGCTCTATTTGAAACGTCATCTCTCTACAGTACGTCACTGCTCTGTGTTCCATTCGGCAGAACACGGCACACACGGCATGTGAGCTAGCTTATAGTCTAAGTACACTGGGACCAGGAGGGTTGATCTTTCTTATCCTCAGTGATCCAGAGAGATTGTAGAGCCCCTACTGAGGTTGGTTAGTTTTTGGCTTACTGTTCTTACAGAGAACATGGTTTATTTTTTTTATTTATTTTTTTGCAAGTTTAAAGCCCTTCTTTCTTATTTGGATCACAAAATGTTTATTTTTCTTTTTTTATGTCCCACTCATGTTTGTCCATATAATGCCAGTTATAGCGACCAGCATCAAGCTTTAAAAAAGATGCAAAAGTATCACAGAACAGTCCCATGCAACATGTGTAGTATATCCCAAGTATCCCAAATCAAACCGAAATGTAATGTATTATTTAATGAAAATCCTGACCTTGGCCATTGGTCTTCTGTGCACTTCGCGATGCGAGACTCTAGCACCGCATTTCACTCTGTCTTGCCCAGAAAAAGCACACAAGTTGTGATAAATTTAAGATTAATGAATACGTGTCCTTCTTGAGCATCAAGTTGTATGTAAACTTTTGAGCACAACTGTTCATATTTATTTAATGTACATGTTTGACACTGGTACTAAAAAAGCAAAGCGTATTACAAATCCACTAGAAGTTACGCCATTATGCTTAAACTTAATTTAGTAACGCAAACGAAAATAGTGGTATTTTGGAGTCAAAAGAAGAGCGTAACTATTCATGACTGACTCTGCATATATGATGACTAAAAGTTAAACGTTATTAGATTCTTGTTAGCAAAACGTTCAAAGGAAATTATGAATCAACCAAAAGCCAAAGCACAACAAACCACACATTCTTTCAGAGAAAAATAAGGCAATCTATTCTAGCAGGTCTTGAAATCAGCCATCTTCAATGTTCTCTCAATGTTCTCTGCGCCAAAAAAGGTCAATCAAACTCTGTCCTACTTTTCCAGTGAAGTGCCTGCAGTCTGCCACAGCACGTACTGTATTTGTGTGTGTGTGGGTGTGTGTGTGTGTTTTTTTTTGTTTTTTTTTTTTTTTTTTTAAATAGAGCACTACGGGGAGCCATCAAGACCGTTGTCAAGAGATAGTTGAGGATTTCCTGTACTCCACAAAGAGTCAAGACTTTCACTGAAAGTTTGACGCTTTTATACACTCTTTTAATTTACAAGCTCTTGTCGTAAATTCCTTTAAGTCCAACGGTGCCTGTAATTAAATCTTGCACAAATATGCCCAAGGCTTACCAATTTCCGATTCCCTCCATGGGTCAAATCAAGGATGGAGAGATTTTAAGCAACACAGCTTTCCCCATTGTCACTGCAGCAATTCTGCATGTCACACCGTGGCACATATATATGGAAGAGTGGGCGGCAATAGGATAAAGCTCATAGCAAACCTAGCTTGGCTGCGTATGAGAAACCAGATTAGCTTTTATATTCACAACCTGCTCTTCACGGTTACTGCAGAGGAACAGAATGTGTTCGGAGGAAACAAACGGTACAAAAACACACTAGTATATACTAAATGCATGATGAGTCATATTGGGGAGGTAGTAATATATTAAAAGTAAATTACATTGTGCTGCAAGCCCTACCTTGGTTGTGCATCACCATAAGACTAATTTCCCTGGGGAAATCAATAGTGAATTTTCTGTGTCTGCACGTTTGGGAAGGTCTCATACTTTTATTGTGTTCGCTTTGCCTCTATTCTCCATCAATACCTGTTTTTAATCTACCTCTCTACCATTTCTGGCTTTGCACACATGACCATCCACACTTACTGTAACAAAGCACTGGAGCATGTGGACACCCTAAATGAGTTTTACATGATAGATTATCATTTGTTCACTGGCTGCCCCGAGAGAGCCAAGAAAGGGTATTGATTAGTCTCCATGATAGGTGTGTGCAAATGACTTCACACATAGCCTAGATGTGACATCCAGGGGTTTATGTATGCAGAAACACATATATCCACAGCCTAGATCAAAATAGATGAACTTGAAAAAAGGGGTCTTCCCTAAGGCTCCATTTTACAGACACTGTCTGCGTGCTATAATTGTGCATACACATGCAGAACTCTCAACAAAGTTTTAGCTGGTTACATTTACAACCTTTTCGACGGCTTTAATTATTGACACTTGAGACTGCAAACGCCTTCTTGGAAGTTCAGATCCATTTTCACTTCCTAGGTTTTCAGAACTTCTCATACCTGGGACTCCAGGATGTTTTAATAGCACTCAGGCTCAGAAATAGAATCACTTGAAGCGGTTTCAAAGCTTTTGTGAGTGTTATAATTGAGCTATTCAATATTTCAATAGGATTGCCTGCAGTCAAAAGCACAGGGAAATATTGTCATCCTCTGAGAACCTGGGAGCGGCTGATCTACCTTCCAAAAAGATAAAACTGAGTGCAAAAAAGGGAAAAGGCAGATGATAACAGATGGAAGAACGTCGGCAACTTGCCAACAACAGTTTTTCTCTATGAAATGCTCCATTGAAAACTTTTTCAGAATGATTATCTCAATGTGATTTCATTGAGCCATATTCTTTTCTACTTCTTGTAAATTTCAGTCAGTGTCTCCAACAAGTCAAGTCAAGTCAAGTTTATTTGTATAGCGCTTTTCACAATACAGATTGTATCAAAGCAGCTTCACAGTATTAAATTAAAATAATACAACAAAGTTTGTTTCAAGAGGAATTTATTGATTGATAAAATTAAATTAAATATCCCCAAAATATCCCCAACTGAGCAAGCCAAAGGCAACAGTGGCAAGGAACCGAAAAACTCCATCAAGTGACCTAATGGTGTCCTAAAACTCCATCAGGTGACCTAATGGTGTCCTAAAACTCCATCAGGTGACCTAATACGCTGATTTCACTTTGAAATCGAAAGCGAGGCTCCATTTAATATTACTAAATTAAATGTAAACAATAAGTATTTCTCAACTCTCTAAATATTGCTTCAAGGTTTGCAATTACTCAAGTAAACACGGAGTATGTGCACAAATATGCATTTCAAAGCAGTTGCATGTCAGTCACACAGCCTTTGGGCATCATATTAAGTAGAAAGACTGCTATCGTTGACTGTTGTTATTGTACTAAAGTACCAGTACTTTTGACATCCCTGAGCGATCTGTTTTTCACTGTCTAACTGCCTACTTCAAATGGCAAAGTATGCGTCTAATTCATTGATGGAGGTATTTCATACTTATTTGGGGATTTGCATGCCTCTGTGTGTCTTCACAGCATGATAGGTCTTTGATTAAGTGAGTTGTATCACCTCATTGCCTGAAATAGCCATGCTTTAATACCTGGCAGTGGGATTACTGTGACATGGCCTGGGGCTAATGTGTCTCTTCCTGCTACTTGATTACTGCATTTAGAGGTCTAATGAGACCAAGCCGGCCTGGTGTCTCTCACATTTTATTAATCTGGCTCAGCTATTAAATACAAATACATTAGCGTTTGTGAATTGCATATTGGAGAATATTTTCCTTATGATTGAAGGAGTCTATTCAATATCAAATCTTATAATTTAGCATTTAAGCCAGCACTTGAAGTGAAAAAAACAAAAACAACAAAAAACAGTTGCTGATACTTCTGATAAAAAAGTTTGGGGTCAGTAATATTTTTTTATGTTTTTGAAAGAAGCCTCAAATGCATAGCAATAATGCAATTATTTGATCACAAATTCAATAAAAACAGCAATATTGTAAAATAATATTACAATTTAAAATAACTGTTTCATATTTTATCAATTTTTTAACTGTGATGTTATGGCAGACCTGAATTTTCAGCAGTCATTACTTCAGTGTCATGATCCTTCAGAAATCATTTATTATCATTCTAATGTCTTTACTGACACTTTTGATCAATTTAATGCGTCCTTGCTGAATAAAAGTAAAAAAACAACAACTTTTGAACGGTAGTGTATATGTAATATAATAAAAAATCTAAATGCACACACATTTCCTTTTGAATAACATGCATATACAGTATACACTACCGTTCAAAAGTTTGGGGTCAGTAAGATTTTTCATGTTTTTAAAAGAAGCATCTTCTGCTCACCAAGGCTGCATTTATTTGATTAAAAATACAAACAAAAACAGTAATATTGTGAAATATTATTCCAATTTAAAACAGCTGTTTTCTATGTGAATATACAGTAAAGTGTAATTTATTCCTGTGATCAAAGCTGAATTTTCAGCATCATTACTCCAGTCTTCAGTATCACATGATCCTTCAGAAATCATTCTAATATGATGATTTGATGCTCAAGAAACATTTATGATTATTATCAATGTTGAAAACAGTTATTTACTATTTTATTTCATGATGCTATGATGAATAGAAAGTTCAAAAGAGCAGCATTTATCTGAAATCTAAAGGTTTTGTAACATTAAACACTACCGTTCAAAAGTTTGGGGTCAGTAAGAATTTTAATTTTATTTTTGGGGAAAGAAATAAAATAAATCAATACTTTTATTCATCAAGGATGAGTTAAACGGATCAAAAGTAAAGACAGTTATAATGTTAGAAAATATTCTATTTTAAATAAATGCAGTTCTTTTGAACTTTCTATTCATCAAAGAATTTTGAAACAAATTTGTACACAATTGTTTTCAACATTGATAATAATAATGAATGTTTCTTGAGCATCAAATCATCATATTAGAATGATTTCTGAATGATCATGTGACACTGAAGACTGGAGTAATGATGCTGAAAATTCAGCTTTGATCACAGGAATAAATTACAGTTTAAAATATATTAAAATAGAAAGCAGTCATTTTAAATTGTCATAATATTTGTAAATATTTTTTTTATTGTTTTTTTATCAAATAAATGCAGCCTTGGTGAGCAGAAGATACTTCTTTTAAAAACATTAAAAAATCTTACTGACCCCAAACTTTTGAACGGTAGTGTATGTCTGAATTTATCATATCACATTAAGGTCTGACTCACCAAACTTTTGTGTAATACACAGCATGTGAAATAGCTTTGTAAGCCAAACAAAAAGGCAGCCCACTTGAGTGTTAACTTGTCCTCAAGAGCGTTTTATTAGCTCCTCAGCAAATGGTCCGATTGCTGCCACAGCTTCTGCCACCAAGAACAAATGGCTTAAAATATCCATGACCAATGCCCGGTCAAGTGTTGTCTGCAATTATTGATGAATGCAAAGAGTTATGTTTTCTTTTTTTCAGTCGAATTGACTGAGTACACGGAGAGCGACCGCAGGTTCCTTATAAGATGTACTTAAAAGTAAAATAAATGGAAAGACCTACGCAAGCTGAAGCAACATATATTTACTGAACCTTTAGTCAATTTACACCAGGCACGGGGGGAGTTAGATGGAAGCCGAGCGCTCCAAGACAATATTTTAATGGACTGAATGTACCGAGAACTTCATCACCCCATAAAGGCCTAATTCTTCCTGTCACCTTTGCCTGAGATTGTTTTCGGTATTCACAAGTGCATGACAGTGCAATGGAATTACGCCTAGTCAAATTAAGCCCGGGTAGATCAGCCATAAATATTCACGATATGAGGAGCCCGTGCTGGTTAACATCCTTCACCAGACCCAGAGGCCTCAACATGCGGTGATATATAGAGCTCTGACAAATGGATAATGCACTGTAATCAAACTTGATAGACCTATTTATGGAAAATTGGACAGAAACGTCAGCTTTAAATGGCATGTGTATGCATTAATAAATAGAACATCATCTACATCATCTCATAGACGACACATGATAATTCGATTATGGTTTGGTCCCCATGAATTTTAAAAAAGTGCTATTGTAGTGCTGTTCAATTAGTTAGAAATTAGATAACTGGAACCATTAGCAATACAAAAGTTTTTAAGAGAACATGCACCAACACAGACACTGACAAAAGGACGACACTGAAATGAAATGCTTTTGAATAATTGAAATGGATTATAGCCAGATCTTCAGTCATTTTTCTATGAATCTGAGGCCCTGTTTACACCTGGTATTAATATGCGTTTTGGTCGATCGAATCACAAGTGGACGACACTAAATACAGGTGTAAACGGGGTCCAAAGCGTTTTGAGCTTGTCCACTTTCGACCACTTCCAGAGGTAGTCGAAAAGGCATTCGACCGGTTTGCTTTCGTAGTGTATTTCGTAGCATTCCTGATTTCTAACACCCACTCACAGCGTTGTCTTACAGCAGAGACGAAATCTGATGCTCTCCATATGTTTTTCCGTCATCTCCGTGCACGTTCATATGTAAATTGCGCAAGCTTATTTTGTGCATTAGATCTAAAGAGCTGGAAAAAATATAAAAATACCTGCCCATAGACCCTCCCCTTTAATAAATCAGGACAGAAGTGGTTGAAGGTAGACAAAAGAGACGGTTTAAAACAGGTGTAAACGGGAATGTGTCTCCCTCGTCTACTTGTGATCCCGATCGACCAAAACGCATCTTAATACCAGGAGTAAACAGAGCCTGAGAGTAGCTCAGCCAAATTTGTCTATCACAGGACAGATAATAGTCTAAGAGAACCAAGTTGGGTTTGAAACCACATGAGTGCCATTTTTATTTTTGGGTGAACTATTCCTTCATCTTACTCAATTGTTGCATCGCCAATGGTTGGTGTTGCTCATGCCGCCTCAATTCGCCAATTCTCATCGAAAATGAATGACTTCCAGTCACTTTGTCGCAGCAAGTTGCTGCCAGCATGAATGCCCCTTTAGCGTTTTGCTATAAATGACCCTTGCCGTGATGTCATCACAGAGAAATTCCACATGTTTTATTGATATTGAGATCAAGAGTGTGCAACAAATTGGCAATCTTTCATCTCTCGCAATTTCGTACACTTGCACACATTCACTGCGCCTTTCACTCTCAAAGCGCTAATGAGTCTCAATGCGACTAATGACCCTTAAAGCGCTAGAGAAATATTTGCCGTTTCATGGCAAGTTTCGAGTTCAAAACTATAAAGAGCATTTAAAAAAAGTTAAGATTACTGTGAAAGCATAAAGGCTGGTGAAAGTCAAATAGTGAGAATGGGGTGAGAAAGATGATAAAAAAAGAAGAAAAAAAAAGAACTAGAGAATAATGAACAGATGAACAGCCAGAGGCCTGACAGAGAGAAACAGAGAGAAATAGAGAGAAATTCAGACCTGTATGTGCAGATCCTGGTGGGAAACAGCTGAATCACCCCAGCACTCAACATCCAGTGAGCTACAAGGTCAGCGGCATCGTTTTAGGCTCACTGAGTTGGCAAAATCTACTGTTTAATGCAATCAGAATAGGTGGTGTCTCTCCAGGGTGAACAAGAATTCAAGGGCGGACTTGTGATGGGGTGTATCCTGTTTCACATGCTGTAGAGGAAGTAACGTTCTCATTATATCTACAGCATGTGAGCAAGAGGGTGAGCAAGAGTATCTTTTTCTACTCTCTTTCTATTTTTATAATTATTTATCAACGGGCAACAGATGGACACTGTTTCATGAAGTAATAGATTGACGCACAGTGAAGCATATGCATTTGCTTGGATTTGGTTGCATTTTATTTTATGATTTCACTGGTATGCTATAATCTTTGGAAATCACCGGAAAAGAATGCAACGTCTAAATGTTTCCATCCTTTGTAACGTCACATGAGAAGTCATAATAATTTAAACAAGGAATTGCATGAGTTGGGTTGTATAAAAATGTATATGCAAAATTTAACCCTAATCATAAAGTCAATTTCCAATATATATTCCAATATATATCCCATGTATAATGAATTTGAATAGCAAACAAGAACTCTTAAATTCAAATTTAAGGAAGTACAATTAAAATGACTTGATTTCCCAATAAGTGTATAAAAAAAAAAAAAAAAAAAAAAAGTAAGTTTGTCAAAAGCAAACTTTGAATGTTGGCTTGACAGCCTTAGAAGTATATATATACTTATATACTCTTCGTACAATCCAAGTCGTACAGCATTATACAATTTAATCATCTCAAACTAATTATTAGGAATTTTAATAAAAAGGTCACTTATGACTGGAAGGGGTTCCACTGGGGGTTCTGGGCGGACTAGGAAGGTGAACTATCTTCACCTTTTATTAAAATATATTAAAACTTTGTTAAAGATTTTGTAAGCATATTGTGTAGTTGTGCTTGGAGTCAATTGTTTTATGTGTAATAACGCAATGCAACACGCCAAATT
Source organism: Leuciscus idus (assembly GCA_021554675.1). NCBI lineage: Eukaryota > Metazoa > Chordata > Actinopteri > Cypriniformes > Leuciscidae > Leuciscus > Leuciscus idus. Next base: position 7,791,648 of record CM038637.1, on the reverse strand, counting down.
GTGTGGACATTTTTCCCAGGCTGTCTTATGAACACTTGTAGAATCAAGAGAGAACCAACAAAATATTAATAATGAATTATGTTGTAGTCAATGTATGCTTGTTCCTGTGAGCTTTTTGTTTATCTATGCTTTGTTTTGCTTAGTCAAATAAAACCTGTAGTTGTAGTTTGCCTTTTTTGCTAAATAATTTTGTCAGATAAATACCTTAATATACTTGAATAATACCTATATATGACAATGTCTACAGTAGCTGTTTAAGAACGTATGTAAGAACTTATCCTGTATAAAGGCCAGAAGTGTTTATGAGTGCCACAAAATTATACAACAAAAATACAATTATTGTGCCACAAAGCCACTGATACCGTACAACACACATACACAGGTACTGCCACAATATCTGATGCACAGTGGATGAATAATGACTCACTTTGAAGGGGAAACACTCCTGAGATGCATATGCACAAAGCAAAAAAAAAAAAAAAAAAAGTAGGTTTCATAAAACTTGCAGGTAAGGACAAGATAAGGCAAGTGCAGACTAGATACATACCCCAGACAGGTGGCCATTAATTTTAGTCCTAACTAATTAGTACACATAGTAAGGGGCCAAATGACATTCATATGTAATCAAGTAGTGTATTAATTAAAGCAGATAACACACTGCCTAAAGACACTTCATTTGTCTTTGTCACTTAGAATGTTCTTTAACTCAAGACTTTAAACCAACGCAGCATTAAAGAATGACCCAGGCCGAGAATAAATCTTGCAATATCACTTACACTTGCAGCACGCAAACGTAATGAAACCAATGTCCAACACAGTTGTGTGATTTGAATAGAAAATGCATTTTAAATTCCCTGAATTAGAATTGAATTTGAATGGTAACAAACAGGATAGAGGACTGTCAAGACAGAGACTTGTTTGGGAGTGTTTTTTTTTTGGGTGGGCTCTTGAAAATTGGTGGTTTATAGACCTGATGTACAGACGTCCAGACAGACAGATGTCTAGACAGACAGACGGACGGATAGAACAATAGACAAAGAGATGTTAAAGCTTAAGGGCCCTATCATACACCCGGCACAATGCGGTGCCAGGCGCAACACACATGTTTTTTGCTAGTTTCAGCTTGACGCAGTGATCATTTTCACGTCCTGCGCCACGTTGTTTAAATAGCAAATGCATTTGCGCCCATTTGTTTCTCTCATGGGCGTGCTGGTCTGAAAACGAGGTGTGTTCAGGCGCATTGTTGGTGCGTTGCTAATTTGAGGCAACTGAAATAGACTGGGCCATTGACCAACAAAAACCTGGTCTAAAGTCAATGGTGAAGTACTTTTTTGTTATTTAAAAGGCGCATTAGTAATATGTGCCTATAGGCGGGTGCACAACGACCGTACATTCTGCTTATTACACACACAGAGCACACAAACTAACCAAATATTAAAAAATAAAAGGATTACAATGTAAAATATTATTGTGTACATAAAGATATGTTGGAACCATTGCTCTCTAGAGAAGCGTTCAGTCTTTCCACTTGCAAATTCCGCCATGTAAATAGCAAATCCGCCATAGTGCAAGCGCAAATGGCTTTTAAAGGGATTGAGAGATGAGATTCTGATTGGTTTATTGCACTTTACACCCAAAACACACCCATTACTCATTAAGAGAATAGGGACAACCCTTTTAGACCATTTGCCATGTCGCGTCGACCATTTTTCCCGTCGTTAAACTAGCAAAAGTGGATTCGGACATGCTCTAAGGGCGCTTTCACACTAGCACTTTTGGTGCGCACCCGCGAACCGTACTCGAGTCCGCTTAAAAAGGTGGTCTGGGGTACGGTTCATGTGAACTCGGGTACGGTTCGCTGCTGATATGAACGCAATCGTACCAAATCGCGGAAGTGAACCGCTATTGATGACGTATAATCTGGTGCGTGCCTGCGTGCGTGTGTGTTTAACAACTGTAAAAGGGTCTATATACACTTACCTTGACGAAAAGCGGGATTGACACACTGCAAGCAGAGAGATGATTTCTGCTTGCCTCCACAAAAATTGTCTTCGGCGGGCGGGCGGGCGGGCGGACATCCCGCTGTCTTTGGAACGGTTTTAATACTTTTGCAGCAGACAGACGCAAGTGTGTTTCTGTATCTTTTCTTTGAAAACAAAACCAAAGGTTCAAAAAAAGAAGAACAAATGTGAAGCGAGCAATTCTATCCATTTTGACGCCTTTTCATAGCGGTTACCAAGCAACACGAGTACGCGCCAGCTGCAGCTTGATGACGTAAGCGTACTGCGGTTCGGATGCAAATAATATAATGTGAACACAGTCCATCGGGGGCAGGGGGAGGGGGGAGCAATCGAACTCGGGTTCGGAACAGGCAATCGAACCAAGTGTGAAAGCACCCTAAGTGCACTTGCGCCATGTCCTTTAGACCATGCGCTTAGATTGTTGAAATAGGGCCCTAGATGTTACTTTTTAAAGTGACAATAACCTCTGCACTTCCCGGTCACACTGTCAACCTTGCACTGTACGCACAAGCCTAGAATGACCTCAACAACCAAGCTAAACACCAAGAAAAGCACATCAAATCGCTCGGGAAAGTTGGTGCCGGTCGATATTGGCGTAGAGAGTGGGATAATGTACGGCATCCATTCTGAACTCCCCTTGCCTGTCATGCAGTGTTGGTGACAAATCGTTGGTGACATATCGCCACGTCCAGGTGGAGAGAGTATCCTTATCATGAGCTGACACCTCTGGCCAGCATGTTTTGTTCATCTGTTCAAGTTCATCCTTGAAGAAAATGATATATTAATGGCACGTCTCCCTGGAGGTCGACCAGGCCTCTGGTTCTGTTTCAGAAAAAAAGAGTCTAGCTACATCTTTAGTGTCTGCACTCAAGTTCATTCTATGCTGAGCACATTTCTGTGGAAGTATTTTTATTTTATTTTTTCATCAATACTGTATATGCATTTATGTCTGACTATTTGTATAGTGACTTATTATGCGTATCTGAAATAACTCCTACATATTTCCTTCTGCAAACTGTATTAAAAGACACTTTATTTCCTCCAAGCATTGACACTTTTTTATTGTTTTTATGCGATTGTTTGAGCTCATTATTTGAGTAAGTAATGGAACAACTACGCCATGTCTCTTGGTAATGTATTATCCGTAATGTGGACCTGTTTTCATAGCAGAGAAATTAAATTCTAGTCTTTTTGAATGTAGCTGCTCATGTGTTTTTCGTACCAATGTGTGCGTGTTGCAAAACGGGGAGAATTCATGCATATATTGAGGATATAATTATTATATTACTGATTTCTTATTCCCGCTCTCCATCATGTTAAAAAACAATATGAATTGCTGAAGGTTATTTGTTTTCTAATAATGAGCTCCGGCCAACATGATAAAACCATCTATAGACTGATAATATACTGTATTTAATGAGCTGATTTCTTAAAATCTAGTTTTCAATTTTCTGTCTCACAAACAGACTGTTGTCAATAAAACAATTCAAATATACAGTGGGATCCAAAAGCATGAGTCCACTAATGAAAATGCTATTATTTTACAATTGTATTGTATGGAGTTAAATGGTCACACATTTTCTGACACTTTTGATGACCTATACAACAATCAAAAATATTTGTTAAGCACTACCTTTTAAGAGTTTAGGGTCAGCAAGTTGTTTACTTTTTTAAGCTGTTGTTGTTGTTGTTTAAAGAAAGGATGCATTGAAAGGATTAGAATTGATGGTAAAGAAAGACATTTATAATGTTACAAAAGTGCTTGCTTCAAAATACTTTATAATATTTTCAGAGATACATATATTTATGTGAATCTCTACAAATATTAAGTATATATAAAATATTAGGATTCTGAAGCAATTCAAATATATTTTAATTATCAATCCCAGACTTTTAAAAGAGTTTTGGACATTTTAACCCCACTGTATGTTAGCATCTCGTTGTTCTTGAGTTTCCTTAGTCTCCCTGTTATCTGTCTCTCAGTAATGTTGAGCCATAATTCATTCGGGGGTAAAATGGTAAATCCATTCAGAGCTTTAAATAATTAATTAGATCTTTCTCCGAGTTACCAATCCTTCATTATTTATGCAGAATGCTTATTGGACCATAGAACATTTGCTGCACTCTGTAATTACTTGTGGAGTACCTTAACGTGTTTACTTTCTATGGATTATAGCCTTACCGGCCCAAAAGCAAGCAATTTCACGAACAACCCCGAATACAAGCTAATATTTTATAAACGTTAGATGCAACAAGATTTTTCATTCTGTCTATGGTGCCTGATCATGTACCTTCACACACTGTAATGGTACCTCAGTTAGAAACACATTGCAATGCAACTCAATACCCTTTCATTACTTCACGCTAGTTTGCACACCATTAAGTGTAGACTAAAGGAAAACTCCTTTTTGTAAACTCTTCCTTTGTGGAAAAAAAAATGGAAGAAAGAACTAGAAACTGAAAAGGACAAAGAACAACTCAAAATTATTTCACATCACCTGTAAAAGAACCAATATCAGACAATCCCTTTTTCGACAAATCCAGGGGACTGAAAAGCTATTCAATCTATTGTGTTCATTGCTGCCATTGAAATTGTCTGCCTGTGTCTTGACCTTGGCCTCTGGTTACAATATCACTTGGTTCTCTCAAAAGCCTCTTCTCTAGCAATACTTAAACCAGGTTTAAGAAAAAGTCAAATATAGCTGAATGCATTAAACATACCATTACAGTATGCGTGTTTGTTATTAATAAGAATCATTTATTAAAGCTCCAGTCCGTAACTTTTTTGGGGTTAAAAATTATCCAAAATAATTTTTTGAGCAAGTACATATCCAGCCAGTGTTTAAAACTCTCTGCTTGCCTTAGCTCGATTCAAAACCGTAAGCTTGTAATAATGTTTTTAATTCCAGTGGTACTGGTCGATTTCCGCAGGAAATTCGAGCATGTCTTTGCGTCATTACGTCACATCTGTACACATAAAGAAAGTGTCCCAGCTAGTAGGCTATATTGCGTGTGAGGATGTTGGAGGTTGAGAGTTATAGCCTTTTTTCACAGCTCTTGATACAATTAATTAAACTTATCAATTCGATGGCGGATCCAGAAAGCTTCAAACGACAATCACCAGTGACAACTGGAGATTCACCCGTTGTAAAATGCAAGATACTTCGGACTTCGGAGTGGCAACAGAAAAAAAAGAGACTGCAACCGACGAAAACAATATATGATAAGCGATCGTTAGATTTAATCAGCGTGATTTACTGGAATGCTTTTTTCCCCATAGTTGGTCAGAACAAAAGTGGATGTTACTAAAAGAGGATGATTACATTTTCCGGTGAAAATTCTTATGTTGGTCATACTTCCAAAAAGTAGAATCTGTGATTGCGAATGCCAGTATCCACACCGGCGCTGTGACTGACAGCCACACATTCTCCTCAAAACATTGGATTAATCCGCGCTGTGCCATGCCGAGGCACAACCCACGTAAAGTTGATAATTATGCGAATAACTGCAATTGCAGATTTCGAACAGAGATGGCGACGAAGAGGAAAAACTACGGACTGCAGCTTTAATGAGGAACCTTTTTCAAATTTCCAAATGTATCGCTCATAAAACTCAAATAATTGTAAATATAAAAGAGTAATTGTAAATTGTAAATATCAAATCTTGCAAGCAGCCCACACCACAACTGTAATGATAATGGCACAGAGAAACAATATTGTCGGAATCACATTCAGAACCATTTATTTATTTATTTTCAGCTGATTAATGATAAAAAAACATTGACAGCCAATAAGAATCCATCCTGCTTTAAAGAGCTTGAGAATTCAAAGCGGCAGACGACAAAACTGGAGCGTGTGCTTAGAATGAAGCACACACTTTATCGTTCCAAACCAGAGGCTCCCTAGAGGTTTGCAAGGGAACTGCAGGGGGTTTGTGAGCTTGTCGTAAAACCTTGATGATGAATGAATTAAATAAATAAATTATTTAACAATTTGCAATTAACAACATGTAGCAATGTGAAATGAATATGCATTGAAAGGTTATTAGGTCATAGAAAACATTGGGAAGTCCTGATATACAGTATGTAGCATTTTACCGCAAGATTTTCTTTTTCTTTTTCTTCTTGATGTTCATATATTCCTATATACTTTATTATTTATTATTAGGTAAAAGTACCAGTGCTGCTGTACTATGTTGCCACAAATAAATAAATAAATGATAAACATAAAATAAAATAACAAAATGAAATAATAATATAAAATAAAATGAAAGGAATAAAATGAATTTTTTTTTGTAAAAAAAAAAAAAAAGGATTGTTAGTACAGAGTCAGTTTGGTACCTTAGCACAGTCTGTCTAGGAAAACAACTTGTGCATTAAATTAGAAAAATCTTGAACCAATGTTTACATAACTTAGAAATAATTGTCTTTGTGCCATTGTTAACATTTAAATGGTTAATATTGATATTAATATTTAACTTTTAAAAACATAGCACAGTTTTTAACATTAGAACAGGTAAGCATCTCCAGAATGGTTTTATATGAATACAGCAAATGTTCCCATTACAATCCACAGCCAAACCATCATGCTCCATTGAGGAAAAATTTCCCAGACTCCCCAAGTGAAGTCAGCATCTATGCGAGCCTACATCATCTCCTTAGGGCTACACGTGCCCCAACAATGAGCAACATTATGCAAAGCCGAGAAAACGGTTCATTAAAGAAAGTTCAGCTTTCTACGGGTGTCAGTCATGCTACAGCTCTGCCTGCGAGCACAACATGCTAATTGGCTTCTCTACACCGACCCATAAACAGAAAATGGACTATAAATTGGCTGAATCAGATCAGCTATGAATCACTGTTATTGAACAATACTGTGTGACTATTGTAAGCAGCTAAATGCGTGCCGGGGGTTGACCGAGTTCAGAGATGAGTATGCTTTATGCTAAATGTGGGAGATTCTGCCTCATGAGCAATTTACATTTAACATTCTCATTTTCCACTAGATATTTTCCTCTACATCTCATCAGCAATTTCGATTTTGGCACGCTCTGCAGCAGCTAGGGTGACCACCCGTCCCACTTTGCGTTGTCCCGCACAGCATTTTCACCCCTTGTCCCGCACGTCGCATATTGAGAAAATGTCCCGCATTTTCATCAGTCTGTTGGTTTTTAATTATCATATTAAGAAAACGTGCATGCGTTCTTTTGCCTTTTTAAGAAAGCATTTTATTTATTATTTTTGCGGCGTAGTTTTTCACCTATATTTAACAGCGCTTAGTCAGAAGTACAAATACAACAGCCGTTTTTTAAATCCTATCCAATGGTTGATAAGAAAGGAGTAAACACGGTCACTAGTAGGTTGTGACGGCTGTCAATCAAAATGTGGACCGGTGATTCGTTCCATGTGTTCCCTGTCAGAAAACAAATGGATTAAACAAATTAAAATTTTAATTTAACAGAATTTATCAACTTGTTGCCTGCTGTGATTGTTTTAATTCACATCCTTTCTAAAAATATGAAAGTTTTTGGTTTAATATATTATTAATACATGAGACTGTCAATTAACTAATTTCATGTTGTTTAATGTTTTATTTGTTCATTATTTATTTTGTTGGATTTTAGTTGGACTTGGTCAGAACTGTTTCAAAAATAGTTATCTGCATGATGCCTCCGCCTTTGGACTCAGTGATGTTGAATTTAGATGACATGTAAAATAAAGACATGTTATGTTACACTGTGATGTAATGGTGTTTTCTGGAAGGGACTAAAGAACAAATAACTTTTATCAGCTGAAAGGCAGAATACAAAGGTTTTTATTCAGTTATATATAGACATTATATAACAGTTTCAGGTTATGTTTTAGTGTTAGTTGTTGTCAGATTTAATTGGTGATTTCAAAATTTCATTGTAAGCTTGATGAACAGCTTTGGAGAATTAGATTTTTCCCCATTCAAAGAGATACAGTAGGAGCTGCACTTGCATGACTGAAATAGCTGACCGAGAGAGGCGTTTCAAAGATGACCACCGAGTAAAATGACTGACTTGCCTTAAAGGGACTTTGATATTAAGTGAAACACTGATTTTTACAAGAAAACTATAAACACTGATATAAACAACCACACGCTGTAAGCCTCACATATACACCGAAAACGGTTCTAAATCTCATGATAGATTTAGTTCATAAGAGTCAATTATTTGCAAGACAGACTGCACTGATCTGATTACACAACGTTTGCTGCAAGCCACCGACCAGGACAGCAAAATACAGCAATGCATTGTCTATTTATTGCCTGGACTCTTGAGTGTTTTTTTTCTCATTACATTCATTGCAGGCTGGAAGTTCCCAACTCATACTTCTCATAGAAGTGCCATAATATAGGCTACTATGCAAGCAATGTCATTGCACCGCATTTTCAAGTCAAAGAATGCAGATTCTCAAGGGCTTTTAACAGAATAAGTGTCACAAAAGCTGTTGGTGACTGTACTTTGGAATAGGTTCTGTTTCTCGTATCTTCCCTAGCACAATCACCTCTCTGCAATAGCTGCATGTGGCATTGTAAATGCATTTAAAAGTATGCGTGTGTGTGTGCGCGCGTATGTGTGTCTGCCAAGGGAATGCTTGACAGCTAGAGCTAAGTGAATGTCATGTCACTCATTCTAACAGCTGGCCTGAGCAAAGATTGATGGCCAGGGTGGCTGGAAGTGGATAAAATGAAGCATTTTACCGCCACTGGTCCGTATCTTCTTCCACAGGCCCAGATGCAGTAAATCTACGGGGCTCCGCAAGGTTTTGTTCCCTCGCTATAGCCCTTGAGAGCCGGCCGTTGGCACAGACAGGAGCACAAGCTTGACGCATTTCTGCTATTTTTCAGCCTGTCAGATGACACAGAGCAATGAAGGATGAGAAACACTGTGTTAATTTGGGAGTCTGAATGGTACGGCTGGGGACGAACACGTGTTTACGGGGCAGCGAGAGGCAGTTCTCTTGGATCAATGTTCTGACACCGCTGAGCCCACCTGAATTGTGTCCTAACAATAGAGCGTCTTCCGTCGAGTCTCCACATCGATACAAATGTATTTTAAGCTTGTTAAAGGGTATTAAGAAACACATGAGCGCACACAAATGCACACAGTCGGCCGAGAAAGAGCAATAGGAAGAGAAATTGTGAGTTTATCATGTCCCAAAGGATGATATGATGGATTGGCACTCTTGTCATGAGTGCTTTTCCTCATTTAACACAAATCCCTGCTCTCGAATTGAGATGCTTCATTGAGACCCTCGGTGGCACGTTAACACAGTAGACCGTCATCACCTTTTATCGAAACCCACTGAAAAATGATGTTCCCATTTGGAGAGGAAAAAAAACAAAACAAAGCTTGTGTCTTCGGGTTGCATCTAAGCTCTTTGGAAAAGAGAGCCAATCAAAATTTGCATTTAGATTACAGTTGTAATGGGAAAAAATGGGGTGATGAATCTTGCTGAGGTAAAATAAGGACTAATTTTCTTGTTTGCCAAATAAAAACGTATACAGCCACCACACTGAGTGGAAAATATGTATATGACTTGGTTTTATGAGGAACTGTAATTACCAGATATTGCAGTATTTAACTGATAATAGCTGCGTGGTAAATGTATACAAACGAGTCAAAAAGTCAAAAGAAACTGCTCTTTACTATAAAATAAGATTAGCAACATTTTAAAGAGGAATAGTTCAACCAAAAATGGATATGGGATGACTTGAGGGTGAGTAAAATATGTCAAAAGTTTACATATTTTACTCACCCTCAGTTCATCCCATATCCTGTTTTCCATGGAACACAGAAAGAGATATGATTAATCTTTTTTCACAGCTATTTTCCACACAAAATTTAAGACATTATTCATTGCTAATTTTCTTCTCTAGCAAAAGTCTGGAATATTTTCACAATTGCTTTTAGATAAAAAAAAAAAAATAAAAAAAAATCCAATTTAGTTATACCAACATCATGGGTTTGATTCTCAAGAAAATGCATGAACTGATAAAATGTACTGTATACCTCGAATGCAATATTTGAAAAAAAAATTAAATGCATAAATATAAATCAATATTTATAAATGTCATCAATTTAATAATATAATATAATATACTTGTGTGTATATAAATACAGTAATATGAGGTGTTTTTGGTCCTTTTTGAGTTTGAAAGTCATGGTCATTACTGTCATTGCATTCAAAAGACCTGTGTTAATTATTATTATTTTTTTTAAAACATATTTAGTTTTCAATATATAAATAACAGCTTGCTGAACTACTTAACCGTACATTTTGTTGTTATTTATGAAAACTGTATATGGAAACAAAACTAGTCCAAAAGCCCTGAATGTTAATTAGTCAGCTGCAAATATGGCTTGACCCCAAAAAAATTCTAACAAAAGGTTTCTCAGTGGTTTACAGTAGTGTCAGATGTACTTAAAAACATACTAAAAGGTTACCAAAGTTTGACTCCAAGAAAGGCCCCATTTTCAAAATGGCGGCCGTCAGGACCCTTAAAATGACCATTACTCTTTTGTATTTCTCCTAGACCAGGAATACTGGTGCCTGATACATGTTTGGGCCATGTAATATTCTAATTAACATATTTGCATGATAGATAAGTGATTACAAGTACAATTATATATTAAAGCAATTGGTTACAAGCATATTTATGCGAAAAATAAGTCAAATTTCCCTTAAGGCGAGACACTAAAGGTGAATAGGGTAAAGATTTTAACTAGCAGATATCACCATGAAACTTTCCCAGTTGATTGTCTACATTAAGATTAGAAAAAAATGTATTACAAGTTTTCTGTAATTTAATGTTTAAATATGCAAATTAGGCATTATCTAATTAAATATGCATTTATATGCATATATATAAAACATTTTAATTCTGAGTATTTTATAAAGCCAGGTTCAAAATAATTTGTTCATTGTGTTCACATATTAGATGGGAAAAAAATTACGGTATGTGATGACAGGGTGCAGGATGCTCCAGCAATCGCGGAGCAGCGGGATGATTTAGAGCGCCAACTTTTGTTGAATTTATGAGAAATCTACAGACTCAAACAGACAAAGTGTAGTAAAATAAAGACCTAAATGTGTATTTCAGACTCTTTTTCACCATAAGTCTGAAAGAAGACATGTTATTGAAGACAAATATCCCAAAATCTCAAAATTGACCAGTGAAAAAAACCGATGCTTTTGCCTGCCGTGTCTCGCCTTAAGTAATTGCATATTTCTCTTTTCTCATATCGTTTTGCCTAGTGTTGGTGGTTTCTGTGGTTCATAACCATTCTTTTGATTCCAATAAAGACTAAATTCATTAGAATTGTGTGGTACTGTCAAATTAGTCAAAACAGGGCTGCCACGTGAAGGCATGTGCTGATTGTCTGAACCCGTATAAAATCACACCAATTCATTGGCTGATGGTGTGGGCGCCTCCTCAGTGGCGCAACTTGAGAGCGGAATGACGTGGACAAAACTTTGGTGAAACCAGGTCTAGGCCATAGAAACACCTTCACAAGGCCTGGGGCAAACTCCATACAAGGCTCACTCACAGAAAGAGCCTGCAGATCCCCCACGCGCTTGAGAGAGGCCAACGCTAACAAAAGTGCCACCTTGAGAGTAAGAATCCAGTCCGGAGCTGACTCCAAGGGTTCAAAGGAAGGCTCTAATAGCCCCTCCAGAACAACTGATAAATCCCAGGTGGGGACACTAATAGGACGTGCAGGCCTCAAGTGTCTAACTCCACGCTTAAACAAGGAGATCAGACAGTGTTTACCTAAGGGGACCTCGTCTGACTCCCGATAGGCAGCGATAGCTAACAAAAAAAACCTCTCAAGGTAGTTGCAGCCACTCCAGCCACAAATTTATCCTGCAGGAATTCCAGCACTGAACCGACCGGGCAGCTGACAGGGTCCACTGCATGAGCCGAACACCAAGACTCAAAAACCTTGCACTTAGAGAAATACAGCAGTCTAGTAGAAGGCGCACGAGCGATATCAATGGTCTCCCAAACATCAGCGGGAAGACCAGACGCCACTGTCGCTAGCGATTGCAACTTATCGCCCACAGCCTCCATATCTCGGGTCAAGGATGCCAATTCCTACCCTAGAGCTGAGACAGCAGATCTCTCCTGATAGGAATCTGCCAAGGGGACTCCTCCACCAGGGAGCTCAGTTCCGAGAACCGAGTCTGGGATGGCCAGAATGGGGCTACCAGAAGGAGGTGGATTCCACACTCCCTCACTCTGCAAAGGACTGCAGGGATTCGCTTGACTGGAGGGAATACATACAGTCTCAACTCCAGCCACGGATGAGCGAGGGCATCTATCCACAGAGGTGTCGGATGAGCTGAGACAGGGAAAACCATAGGGGGCACTGTGTCGAGCTCTGCGACGCAAAGAGGTCCGCCTCGCCAAACATGCTCCAAATTAGAGCCACTGTTTAGCAGTGCAACATCCATTCCCCCGACTTGAGCTGTCCGTTGTCCGTCCTGACAATGACATGAGTCCATCAGGGCCGGGAGAAATTGATCCAGGGCCAGAGAGACAGCTTGCAACTTGAGGCAATTTATGTGCCACGAGAGAAGCTCGCCCGTCCAAACATCGTACGCCGGTCTGCCCTCGAAGACCGCACCCCAACAAGTCAAAGAGGCGTCCGTCGTGACAACCTGCCAACGGCAAACTACACCCATCTTGACCCCCTGAAGTAAAAAGAGGGAGTCTTTCCACCTCCAAAGAGCGTGAAGGCAACTGTGCGACACTCTCAGCAGGTGGAAGGCAGACCAAGAGGGGGCGGATGCCCCTGAGTTTCATCCAGCACAGGAATGGTCTCCTATGAGGGAGACCCAAGGGCAGCACAGGAGAGGCTGCTGCCATGAGCCCCAGAAGCCTGTGACATACGCCCACCGCAACATGATGGCCGAGCCTGAAACGGGCCAAGCACGCACGGAGACTGGAAACTCGAGCAGGGGCCAGACGGGCCTGCATCGAGAGAGAATCGAGTTGGACACCCAGGAAAGTGGTCTGCTGAGAAGGAGTTAAGACATTCTTCTGAGCATTCAACCTAAGACCAAGAGACCGGAGGTGGTGGAGAATGACGTCCCTGTGACGAAACACCAACTCTCTGGAATGAGCCAGAATGAGCTAGTCATCTAGATAATTTAGTACACGGATGCCCTAGAGCCTCAAGGGGGCCAGAGCTGCATCCATGCACTTAGAGAATGTCCGCGGAGCAAAAGCTGGACCAAATGGAAGGACCCGATACTGATACGCCTTTCCCCCAAAGGCGTATCTAACCTGAGGTTTAGTATAATGCCACCTTTATACTCAAAAACATATATAGAGGATGTATTACATATGTATTACCTTATTAAAATTGAAATGAGTGACCATTTTAGAGGGTTCACACACAGGCCTCTGTTCGGGCTAATTCAGAGTTGTTTATGATCAAAGTTATACAACTCCAATTTAAGTTACTTTTGGGTGCTGTAACAATAACGACTCGGGGTAAATGTGAATTAGCTCAAGAATATAGGGACTTTTGGAAATATTAATAATTATGACTCATGGTCATAATTCATAAGTCGCATGTACATTTATTTTATCAATTATCGAGATTCCCTTGTTCTGTAACTGTCTGATCATTACAGTTAAGAAGGGGGTATCCCTTTTCAAACTCCAAGAAAGTTTTATCTTCTGGCCACGAATATCAAACTTTCTGAGTTTATGAATTAAAACTACTCAAGGTAGTCAATATCGAGCTTGTAGCTTAGATCTTTTAGTTTCATTGACTTTTATAAGGTGGGTTTTCAAACACAGAGACAATTAAAAGTATAAATGGGTTTATTAATAAAATGGCACACACTAGAGATTATATAAACTACAAACATAAACGTACGTAAAAATGCAAACAAACAAACAAACATTTAACCGAACAAAAACATAAACATAGCGTGATCAGAATGAAATGAAATGAAAGAAAGAAAGATATAGAGGGAAGATAGAGGGTAACTTAGTTCACAGACCTAAGACCTGGACACCTGAAATCAGCGTTTAGAGAGAGTTACGTTACGTGCAAGATTCTGTGCTCTTTCAGTGTGGTGCTGAAGAGGGGGGGCGCGCGTGCGCGTGTCCGGCTGGTTTGCGTCTAGCTTCGTCTTCTGGGTCGTTTCGCAAGACGATGTAAAGGCTCACTTGAATTTAACGTTACCGAGAAAGTTCAGATTCATCTCCCGGGCAGGGAGAGGTTTAAAGTCTTTGTTGCAAGGGACGCAGCTACGACTCGAACATGTGCTCGCTCGATGGAGAAGGCCAGGGCCTCCTCCAGATGTTCCTTTGGAGAAGCGCTGCGCCGAGGAAGAGGGTCAAGAGAAGTTGGATGAGAGAGGAAGAGATAAGAGGAAGGGTTTGGACTTTTATCAGTGTCCCATGTGCCGTCCCCTCCTTCGTGTAGGACGAATCAGCTGTCGAGATTTTTCGAGCGGGAAGATTCCTTTGTCCGGTTAGACACGCCCACTCGAATGAGTCATGATTGACTTTAACTGGAGAGGATTTTCTCCAGACATATGAACTTATAAAACAATGCGCATCACTGAATTCTGCTATCGGAATTCAACTCCGTTAGCTGGAGAGGATTACAGAGATATCAAACGCATCACATGAAGGTTGTAGCAATGCGAAGTTACAGGAGATATGCAGAATTACACACATTTAAAGTCTTGATTACCACATGACAAAATCGTAGACACCCCAATATGACATGGTCATAACAAAAGGCACCTCAGAAATATATCAACATTTTGGTAATGTCCTAGGGTAAGTCAAGGGAAAATCTGTGGGTCTGTGTGTGGTGTGTTTGGGACGTGACTGCTGGGAATGTCTGCTTTCCTGGGTCGTAAAGTTTTATGGTCTGAGGTAGGGTTACAAAACCACTATTGAGGAACCTTCTTTAAAAATACCTTTCAGAGCCAAACACTCGAAGATCATAACTATATGATCAAAACAACATTAATCACACATGCATACAGGAAGTTCAGATACAAGCCTGAGTTACATACTTAAAAGTTAAACACAAAAGGATGTTGGTGTGTGTGTGTGTGTGTGTGTGTGTGTGTGTATGTGTGTGTGTGTTCTGGAATGTCACGAGTCTGTGAGGTTGGGGGAAACCATGCTGAAATGGGGGTTTTAGAGGGGATTCTCCAAAACAGGGTTTCCTTATGTGACTCAAATGTCCCTCGGGGGAGCCACAAAGATGCAATTTTGACCGTTCAAGCAGACTTGGAGGCGCCATTAACAAACTCGTTGTCTAAGGAGACAACGAAGGATGTGTTTGGAGATCAGGATTTACTAATTTGAACAGCATGTGGCCGCATGTCATAGTCATTGTCGTTACAGTGCAATAACTTTTACATTGAATGTCAAGTCTGTGTTTTAGCAAAAAAAGGGTATATGTCCAAAAACACGTACTGAGTAGGAGTTACATGACATAGGCTAAATCGTTTACATCTCTGGTTCACCCCAAACAAAGATAAAACCTTACAGTAATCTCACAAAATCATGTATTCCATTAGTATGTAATCATGTCAGTGCAATTTAGACAAGTCCAATGGATTCATAGACCCAGAAAACATGGGGTTAGACACCAAGATTACTTGGCTAGGTCAAATAATGAAGGAGTTAGGATATTTTAAGGGCTTCCTGCCCATTTTGGACGCCATCTTGAAAATTACACCTTTCTAGTGGTCAAACTTTGGTAAACTTTTAGTATGTTATTAAGGACACCTAATACTACAAAAAACAGCTGCAAAACCTTTTGTTAGAATTTTTTTTAGGGTTAGGTGTTTTTTTTCCATATATGCAGCCGCCTAAATCTACACAGGCTATATTAGACCCAGAAGTCAATTAGATAAAGACGACATGTTTTAATATTTATATCTGCAGAGGTTATCTCCTTCACTCTGCCACAAGAAAAGCTCATTTGTTTTCATAGAGCCCAACCCTCAGCCCGATCCTGCCATTCAAATCATCCGAGACCCGAAAGTAACAAAGGTAGTTAATTAAACAGCCCGACTTTTAGGACATATGGACACACGATTGAATGATCTCGTAAAATTAAACAATACAGCTATTACGCAAATGCCACACACAGAAACAATGAGCTTAATTCTCTGGCTTCCTCCATCTGTGACTCAGTCCAATCATCATTCCCTTATTCACTTACAGATAAGCCCTTCTGAAAATAGCAAGTATTTCTTACAGAGACAGACACTCTATTTCCATCTCCAGAGGTGTGTGCGAACCTGTTGCTATTCTCCCAGCCATAATGGCAATCATCTGACTGTCAGCAGACATCAGTCTCAGTATAGGGGTGATGAAGACTCAATCCTCCTCTTCTTCCCCCAGAGCCCATCAGAGACGCCACACTTCAACAGGCTCTATTTAAGAGCCACTGCTAACTGCTCTCAATCTGATGTCTCGGCACCTTTATTTACTCACGCAACTCCGAAATACAAATTCAATCGGCTTCTTTATACGTGCCCCAGAAAAAGTGCTTGTTGCTGCCGCAAGAGGGAATAGAGATTTGCTGTTTTCTTTCCCCCTCATTCTTCATAATCATGCAAATCAGATCAGGGCTGAGCGAATGCTAAAGAGTATCATGGGGTCTCCCCGTGGCCCCTGAGGAAGGGCATCTGGGGCTGTTTTCATAAGCATTTTATTTAGATTGTGACCTTAAGTCATACAATAAACAGGCTATCATTATTACCTCTCTATTTATAAGTTTGCCCCATGCACTTGAATTTCTTATTGAACATCAGCAAATAGTCACGTTAGAATCTCAAATACCGCCGGTTTATGCTCATAATTATTTCCCCAAAAACGCTCAGCTCTGCATAGTTTGGAATTATTGGAATGAGAAGTAGACTCTAAGAAAAACCTGTGACCGCGGAAACGTTGTGCTAATATACTAATATTATGTGTAATAATATAATTTGCATATTATGTAAATTATACATAATGATCTGTTATTCAGATTATTATGTATAATCACATCATAATAAGTTATTATATTACACATCTAATTTATCATATTAGATGTGCTAATCTGTGAACGGTTGCACCGAAAACTGTAAACAACAACAACAACAACAAATAGCACATAATGTGAAAGTGATAATTGCACTTTTTTCACAAAACTTAATGTTATACATATATCAGCCATACATACATGAAATAGATACTATAAGATACAGGTACGATTTCTGTATAAATATATATATATATATATATATATATATATATATATATATATATATATATATATACTGACATTATATATTATACATATATCAGCCATACATACATGAAATAGATACTATAAGATACAGGTACGATTTCTGTATAAATATATATATATATATATATATATATATATATATATATATATATATATATATATACTGACATTATTACAACGTATTAACAACGTACCAAAAGTTGGAACTTTTTTGTAAAATACAATAAAATCAAGAATCTGTGATTTTGTTCATTCTCTTTCAGCTTTATTTAAATGACACAAGTACAAAGAAACAATGTCCAATGTTTTCACTGAACAACTTAATTGTATTTTGTAAATCCAATTTTGATGACTGCAACACACTCCAAAAAAGTCTTTGTGAATGGTAGTCTCAGTCTCCTGTTCTAAGCTGACAGGAGTGGCATCGGTGTGTCTTCTGCTGCTGTAGTCCAGCTGCTTCAAGGTTCAATGTGTTGTGCGTTCAGAGCTCAAACCAGTCTAGTCTAGTCATTCTCCTCTGACCTCTGTCATCAACAAGGCATTTCACCCACAGTAATCCCTAGAGATGGTTGTGCGTGACAATCCCAGTAGATCAGCAGTTTCTGAAATACTCAGACTAGCACGTCTGACACTAACAACCATTCCACATTCAAAGTCTCTTAAATCCCCTTTCTGATGCTCAGTTTGAACTTCAGCAGATCGTCTTGACCATGTTGCTGCCATGTGATTGGCTGATTAGAAATGTGCATTCACAAGCCGTTGAACAGTGTACCTTATAAAGTGGCTGGTGAGTGTATGTATTACTGACAGATATGCATCACATTAAGTTTATTAGTCAATTCATGTTTATTTGATGGACATTTTATATGCAATTCAACAACATAAATCTTACATTTATGGCCTTTTTAAATATATATACATATGTTTGTTAAAATCAAATAAACTTGCTTCTAACGAGCAAATCTTGCCTCAAGCAAAGCTCTGATGCCAGTAACCTGGAAAATGTTGGCAAATCCAGTGATTAGTCCTTCTTCCTGTCATTACTTTTATAGATAAAAATCTAGCTTGCAATCATTTATCAGGATCTGAACATGAAAAAAGACATGCAAAACAAGTATCCATTTACCATGAGATCCATTCGATGCTCAAAGTAAAGTGCATGAGATATACACCTAATTGAGATGTAATTGGTTGCCACCAATATAACCATTTGAGCATGGTGATCTATTATGAAATATCAGACTAGGATTGCAAAGTAGGTGTTTCTAAAATCAGAACAGCTGACAGAAGCCAGACTTCTATATTTTATAACCCTATAAAGAGGAAGTTGTTATTGCTGCAGAAGTGCGGTGTCACCTTCTAGATAGAATGAGAATAAAGAGTTGTGTCAGAGCCAGCACATGAATGATTTTGCAAATTATTGACAAACACACTAAAAAAGGACCTTGAAGAGATAATAATCACAACATTCATACATACCATTTTTAATTGTTTTATTTTAATTAAAATGTTTAAAATTTTAGGGTTTATTACACATTTAATTCACAGGGTTTAAATAAATAAATAGCAAGAACAATGACACAATAAAAAGCTGTGTCTAATGACCAGTAAGAAGACCAGTTGATAACAGACTGCAGCAATCTGTCAAATTCACAAAATTAAGTGTAGCTTTTTCCATCAATTAAAAAGAATGTTCTTTCATTTGGCATTCGCTAAAAGGGATTCAAATATATCACTGACATCGGTTTTCAGATGAAAAGATTTGTTGCTGTGGAGGATGACTCATTTTAGTGTCTGCCAAGAGATTATTTGCTGGAAGTACTCAGTCAAAAACTCAGAGAAGTGAGGTTAATCAATATTTTGACAGTTTTACCTGCAGTTGGTGGATTACTTTTGCACAATGACAGAACCCAGTAATTCCGCAAATGCAACAACAACAACACCAACACCAACTGAGTTTGAATATGTGCCTGCCAAGGACTCTGATCCAATGAGACCAAATTAAAAAATAAATAAATAAATTCAAAATGAGTGTTTCCATTAAGTAAAGCGTTGCAAATTAACACAATTATCATTTGCTTGGAAAGTGCTCTTATGGGAGAGCAGGAGTGGAACAGTGCTTTACAGTCAGACTAATGAAGCTTCTCGTTTAACAGGAATCAAATGTAGCAAGATGGAGTATTAGGCATGCGTGTGATTTATTGGCTTGGAAGATTTCATTTCCTTCTCTCTAATAAAAGTTTTCAACAAGGGACACTTACAAAGTAAAGAAAAAAGATAAAAGTTGCTTTTACAACCTCCATCACTCATAAGTTTACCCCGACGCTGGTTCACTTTTCTGTACACACTGAACAAAATTCATTAAAGCAACACGCAAACATAAATCGTTCCATCTAGGACAGACGGGCAATCACAGAAAATAAAAAAAGAGCACAAGAGTGACCTTTTTTTATTTATTTTTATTTTATTTATTTGGCCTTGAGTCTCTGGAAGGTCTGTATTACAAATATTTTAGCTAAAAACTGTTTTGTGATAAAAAAAAATAAATAAAAAAATGTGTATGTACATTTGGAGGCTTGATAAAGAATGATGTGTCAATCAAAACAGCATAAGCTGAATGCCATTAATATTCATTTGTAAATTACAGTGTTCTCTCACGGACACAATGTACTCATGAATAAAGATGAGTCTAGAATCTGAGTGCAGATAAAGCCATACCTTATGAATTAATATGATTATTCCAAGTCATCTCTCAGATTGCCCAGTGAACATATGGTGCAGTTCTAACCAGATCATTTAAAAGTTCAGGTGTTACTAACGATAAAGAAACTGAGAAAAGTTTCATATTTGAGTCAGCTTGTTAGCAGATGCTTTCATACTAAAAGTGACAAAGACGAAAGAGTTATTTTCTGATGTACTGTCTAAAACTATGATCCAAAACATAGAGAGCTGCTTATACACAGAGGAAATGCGGAATAAGCTGTTCAAAAACGTTTAGCACAATTATGCTAGCTTCTATTATTCTGTCCAAATTGGCAATGTTGCATTCATCCTTCACACAGAAGACAAGAATGCGCAGTAAGCTGAAAGTTTGGGGTTGGTAAGTTTTTATTTTATTTTTTAAAGGCTCTTATGCTCTCTGAGGCTGGTTTATAATAAAGCAAAATAGTTATATTGTGATAGTTTAAATTATTAAACAACTGTTTTCTATTTGAATAGATTTTAAAATAGAATTTAGTCCTGTGATGCAAAGCTGAATTTTCAGCATCATTACTCCGGTCTTCAGTGTCACGTGATCGTTCACAAATCATTATAATATGCCGAATATTAACAATGATTGAAACAATTGGAAACCATAATTAATTTTGTTTCAGGGATCTTTAAATAGAAAGTTCAAAAGAACAGCATTTATTTAATGGAAATCTTTTGTAACATTATAAATATCTGTATTTTCATCAATTAAATATGTCCTTGCTAAATAAAAATATAATTTTTAATAAAAAGTAAATAAATCTTACAGGCGCCAAACTTTTGAATAGTAGTGTACATTTTATAGTTATTTTCTTATAGTTGAGTATATACAGTATTACTGTCAATACCTAAAAACACTGATTAAAATAGATCAAATGATAAATATAACCCAGTATCTGTGCATACTATTACAGTATTAGCTTAGCAGTGTGATAAAATAAGTTTATCATATTGAAATCATATTGATTCTAATGACATAAGTAGGGAGTTCAGCTGAATAAGAATAATACATTTATTTTCATCACATTGTTCATTAACTTTGGTTTGAGATACATGAAAATACACTTGAGAATAATAATTTAAAAAAGCTGGAAATTCTTTTAGATAAGTGTGCATACTGTAAAAAAAAATGCTCAAAATGATTATTGGTCAGTTTCTGCTTATGAAGCTCCATTTTATTTAGCATGCTTCCATAAACTGTAGGCAACAAACATCAATCTCACTAGGTTTCTTTAAACTGTGTGTAGCCTGCTAACACATCAGTCCAGGTACAGTATAGCGGCTGAAATAGTCCCATCTCTCTTCCTGTGTATGCTAATGCTCATTGGTAAAGACTAAGAGGAAGCGTTGCTTCAGAAACAGGCTCCATTGCTCTGCAACGCTTTGTAGATTCAGCTCTTGAACTGATATCAAAGGACTGAAGGCTTATGCTCAGGACAAAGCGGGTTTCAGACCCATAAATGATGTGTCATTGCCGCTAGTGTTGTGGAGGCTGCAGGGTTTTTAGATTCCTCTGCTCGCACTGACACTGTTTCCTTACTGATCTTACTCCCTTTCTCTCCGTCGAACACATCTTATGTCTCTCCCTGAGATCTCTTTTCTGATTTCCAACCATGGCTTGGACTTTTAGATCAGAATGTCTAACACCAGGGGTTTTAAACTTGACGTATGCTTCTTACAGGGTGTTTAAAGTCACAAAGCTCCAGATTTGACAACTGCCCGGCTCGTTTTCATTTGCTGCATATTTTTAAAAAAGGCCTGGTCTCTGCAACTCTGACATTTGACAGGTAGCTGGAAAATATAAAGTCCAGATGCTTGGAGCCATCTCTAAACTGTCAAATGATGTTTCCCTCTCCTTTTGCTTGCTTTCGTTTGGTGGTTGCATCATAGGCCCTGATTCTTGGCAGCGAGGCCTGATGTGCTCCCATAGGGCTCTGCTGACTCAGCGCCTCGCGTATCTCTGCTGTTCCTTGCCCGGGGCTATCTCTGTCTGTGTGTTCACACTCGCTGTGTCTTCAGGGGGTAAAGGAGAGTTCATTTCTGTGATGTTATGGCAGCTGCGCAGGTCACACAGAAGTAGATCAAGGAGAGTGTAAAAAGATGTGGAACATGCAGACTAAATCATGAGATTCAAATTAGGAATGCAAACCATTTAAATAATTCCACTTTTTTTTTTTAATCAAAGGAATAGCTCAGTCAAAAATTTAAATGCAGGGACACAAAATCAGGAATTCTTAATCATCATTATACAGCATTTATCAATTCTTCATTTACCAACTGTTTTTAAGCTCCAATAAGGTTTTTAAAAAAATATTTAAAAAATACATGACACCGTTTTCAACTACAAAAGGGAAAACTTTTTATGCATTTTGAAAGTTCATTTACACAACAATGGCGTTTTGGGGGAATGAAAATGCTTGAAAAAAAATTAAAATAATCAATTATCTTCTCAGTGTTAACTACGTTGACGTTGACGCCTGTATGTGGAAAAATGCAAAACTTTTCTGTTTTTAGCAAATGATTTTCGTGTAAGTCTTCTAAAGTCATACAATAACTTTCTATGAGAAAAAAAAACAAAAAAAAACACAAATTGGGATATATTCATATAGCATATATGAAAACAATTGTGCTGCTTAATATTTTGGAAATACTGATACATTTTTTCCATGATTCTTAAACAAAGTATTTATTTGAAGTTAAAATCTTTTATAACATTATAGGTGTCTTTACTGCCATGTTGAATCAATTTAAAACATAATTGCTGAACAAAAGTATCAATTTTATACTTTGGTGTTTTTGGCATTTGATAGAAGTTTGGAAGAGTAAAAAAAAACAAAAAAAAAAAACAACACATTATAAAGGTAATTGTGAGATAAAGGTCTAAAATAAGAAAAATTGTGAGAAACAGTCGCATTGCATGCCATAAAGATAACATTTTATGAGATATACAGTGAACTGTTTTAGAAACTGAAAAATTATTTTAAAAATATTTCAATCAAAAAGTTGGGTTTTGTTTCACAAAGCTATACAAATTGTTAAAAATGCTGCTTGTCAAACTGTGGAACATGTGGGGGGGGGGGGGGGGGGGGGGGGGGGGGGGGGATGACATGGGAGTGAGTAGTGTATGCCATCATATTTACACATTTTGGTGGACTACCCGTTTAAAAAAAAAGTTCTTATTTTGGTCTACAATCTGTTTGGAGAAAAGATAAGAAGAAATAAATGTGTTGCTACAGCCCTACAGTGGGATGGAGTTCTCAGCACTGTTGGGAGATTTAAGTGAGAGACACGATTGGCATTTAATCCAGTCTGCCCGAGGTCTCTCTGGGGCTTAAGCTCCATCCGTGCGGGTTAGCTTCCCTCCTTCCTCCTGCCTCCTGCCCAGGGCCAGGCTGTGATGGAGGACATGCATGGGATGGGAGCTCAGGCCACCAGCACAAAGCTGCAGGCAGTTGTTCCAGATGGCTGGCTGGTTAATAGGAAGCTTAGCTTGGGGTTTGAGTCATTCAAATGACCGTTTCTCTGGTGGGTATGTCTTCGACAAACTGGACACTGAAAAGCTCCTGATCCCATGGTGTTTACACAGCAATGTCGCATTGACTGGAACATACAGCAAATGAACGGGAGGATAAACAATGTGTCTAAACCCTGGCAAACATGTCACTTTGCTTTTAGATCCAGAGGGCTCTTATTTAAGACAGTCTATAAGAGGCACAGACTGTACAGCTGCACTATTCCTTCTGCTGATAAACATCGGTTCCTCTAGTAGCCAAAAGTGCCATTGATTTAGATAGAATCTACAGACAATCAGTGCACCTTTTCCAGCTGAATGGAAGTCACTGGAAGTGCTGAACAGAAGAAAGGTCAGTTAATAGAACAGTATCAGAACTTTATTTTTAAGGGTCAATGTATAAGGGTCAGTATGAGCCCCCTGGAACTGATTTTCTGGGGAATTTCACAATATTTCAGCTTAAAAATGCAATAAATCTAAGCTAATTTAATAAAGATATTGACTGAAATAAATTAAATCAGATCCCTATCAAATTAAACGAACCCTTAAATATGACTGAACTACTACACACACACACACACACACACGCACACGCACACGCACACGCACACGCACACACACTAATATTTCATTAGCTTTTAACTGTTTGGGGTTGACAGGTTTTTTTTTTATTTTTTTTTTTAAATGTATTAGAAAAAATACTTTATTCTTATTTTAAAATGTAATTTATTCCTGTGATGCAAAGCTGAATTTTCAGCATCATCACTGCTGCTCGAGAAACATTCCTTATTATTATCAATGTTGAAAACAGTTATAACTGTGATGCATTTTATTCAGGATTCTTTGATGAATAGAAAGCTCAAAACAACCGCATTTATTTGAAATAGATTTTTTATAACATTGTCTTTACTGCCACTTTTGATCTCTTAACACTATGCTAGAATCCATTAGCCAACATCCAACAACATCCCTTTCTGAAACTGTTAGATGCAGAAGTACAAAACCCATAAAATAATATTTTCAAATATATATATAAACTCACTATAAGGGCTTTTTTTCTGCTGATTTGTGGCATTTTGCCCTGATCCTCGATTTATTTCTGACATTGCAATGTTCTCAACAGCATGATGCCAAGAGATTGCAGAGTTAAGAACGTATTTGATCTTCTTTATTTTCTTATATACCTTCAGTCTTTGTTGCTTTCTGAGTATCGACCGCATAATCATGTAGAGCTGCTTTACAGTGATTGCCCTGCGCCAAAATGTAACCAGTGAATTGTTTAATAACCTTTTGAGTCAAAGCTTGAACAAAAACACCGAACCAAATATCCATTTGCAGGCATTGATCACTGCTCTTAATATAAAGCTTAATTCTCACATGTGTCGCTCAGACTGACAGCAGCACAATGTGGAACAAGGGGAAATAGATGAGTGAAACAAGGGAAAAGCGTGAGGGATTGAGTAAAAGCAATCTGATGACTCAGCATCACAGACCAAATGAAAACTATAAGAACAACTTGGGTGTGATTGAGATGTACTCGGGTGTGATGGCCTTTGCCCCTGAGCTTGGCACTGCCATCCACTGGCACGCAGCTTGAATGATCAAACCTAGTGTGGCTTTGCAGGCTTAAGTTCTTTGTTGAAGTTGGAGATCTGGAGTTCTTGTCTAATGGCTTTGAGATCATAATATGCTAGTGCTGCTAAACTTTGACAAATAGCCTATCTTTTAGCATATATAGACATTTCAAATGGTCTTCCATTTACAAGGAAATGGACCTAAAGTCTGATGACCCTGCATTCATCCTATATGGAGTTCTGGAGTTTGGAGTCTAAAGTTCTGCAACTAAGGTTCAGCTTCTTAGTGTCCTTTTGTTAAATTCATGAGCCCTTTCTTGATTATTTATTAGCCTGGTTGAGTCTGGTACACACTTTATTAGCTCTTTCCATCTTTGTTTTCTCAGCCTGTCTTTATATAAACACCCCTTTATCTTTCTCATTTTTCTTCAAGTCTTTGTCCTGTGTTTCTCCTCCCTGCAGTTTTGGCTTCAAATCAGTGATACACAACAACCGTGTTTTTACAAGGTCTTACAAACGGTGGTCAGGGGTACAGTTCATGTGAAAGCAATCCATCCTAACTCACAAAGGTAAACCACTAGAATATATTGATGACGTATAATTTGCATGCTCCTGGTCATTTATAGGATAATATATTTCTCCAAGCTGCTTGTCTACAAATAACTCCCTTCAGAGAGCATCTTGCATTCTCTCCATCTATTAAAACTCAAGTACCATTCTGTATTTTTACTGCCTGTTTGCATTGCAAATTACATCTTAGACTCAAATGTTACTGGTGACATATATTTTTAAGGCCATTTTATTGACACATAAATCTCTGCTGAACATTTTCTAATGGTGAGTAATATGTTTGGAAGTTTGCATGGTGAATTATGCATAAATGTCTATGACAAAGGGCCATTTCCCAAAGCAAATCCCACTTGGAAAATGATGGACTATCCATCCATCCATCCATCCACCCACCCACCATTAATATATGTTAGCTTGTTTCCGCCACAATGTAAAAAATAAAAGAGGTAATTGTGAGTTAAAATCTCACAGTTCTGAAATTTGAATCAGAATTGTGATATAAACACACATTTGCGAGTTATAAATTGTGAGTTTATATCTTGCATTCTGACTTTTTTTTTTTCTCAGAACCGTGAGATGAACACGCAATTGCAATTTATCCAAGTCCGGAACAAGCTTCCATATTTAATACCATCCATGTCAGTGTCTATGGAAATGTTTGAAAATGCACATGTGCAAATACAAACTAATACAAACACTCATGCACAATATATATCAATTTGTAGCCAAAGCCCTGATTCATGGTTTGCAGTCTCCCAAGATTTACAGTATGCTGCCGACTACATTGGAGACGAGAGAAACAAGAATTGCTATGCTATCATTCTAAAATTCCCCAAAGAATCCCAAGGATCCATTTACCTTAATTAAAACAGCTTTGACTTCCATGCCTAATACAGTATTACTCACCATACAGTCACCACACACACAGGCACACACCTGTGCCATCGACACAATTAAAATACCACATTTTACCGTTGAGTGATAAACAGATTTTAGATTAAGGTCTTCATCCAGATGAGCTCCATCTTTCTTTCTCCAGTTTGCCACAGTTGCAGCTGCTTATCAGTTAATCATGTTTACGACAGGCCTGACAACTAATAACTTTCCCAGGGAGTTTCGTCTCCCGCCTCCTAATCGGTGGCGGCAGCTCGGCGAGCCATATGCTCGCTGATTATTGAAGGTGATGAGAATGGGGAACGTCGGGCAACACTCAGGGAATGCTGTCAGGCCCAGGCTCCGTGTTATCGAGGGCCAACATGCAGGTCAGGGCTCCAAACGCAAGGCTTGACACATGCTAATGAAGCGCGCTCTCATCAAGCATTCGGCTCAACGCGGCCCGTCGAGAACGACCGGCGGAGCGTTCTGGACTCTCCCGGAACTGCGGGAGCAGTCATATCCCATTATGTCAGCACAGAATAAGCACTGACCCTCACCGTCACTCGGACGACCTACGTCGTGACAGCTTGTCTTGATCGCGAGCACAGGTGGAGGAGGAGAAGATACTGGCTGATGAGTTTGGACTTTAAAGCAGCATCTTGCGGGTGTAAGTGAAAGGGGAAATGCTGCATAACCTTGATAAAGTCTTCTCTC
Source organism: Leuciscus idus (assembly GCA_021554675.1). NCBI lineage: Eukaryota > Metazoa > Chordata > Actinopteri > Cypriniformes > Leuciscidae > Leuciscus > Leuciscus idus. Next base: position 7,764,316 of record CM038637.1, on the reverse strand, counting down.
CTGTGCCAGCGTCGTTTCAGGTCTATGGAATTAGTCGAAGACAATGGGTGTCAGCAAGACCAGTTCTAATTGAATTAATCTGGCTATGACTTATAGAATTATGCAAATTATAATCAGTTTAGAATGGAACTTTGAAAGACATATAATAGACATGTTCTGAAACAGTGGTTTTCAGAACATTAGTTTGACGTATACTGATGCTTAAACTTAAAAGAAGAGAAAATTGTCATTCATTTAACCATCCTCTTGATGTTTTGAAGAAGAAATTAAACAATTGTACTATTCATTCTTCTCCATGCAATAACAATGAATGGGGACTAAAACTGTCAAGCTTCAAAAAGGATGCAAAAACACAATAAAACTTTCACAAAAGTGTTGTGTACCTTATTCTACTGTTTATGGGTAAATAAACATTGCTGAATGAATCTTTAGAATTAGATATATCATTTTAATTATTTGTTTATTCAGTTTAAGTTGGTCTGAATTAAAATTGCATGGGGAAAAAGACAATTCTTTAAATTGTCAGTCAGTTTACAGTAAGGTTTTTAATTTATAAAATTATTTAACTACAGTAGTTAACATGAACTAACAGTGAACACTATTTCTACAATATTTACTGGTCTTAATGTTAATTCCTACATTACTAATTACTAATATTTTTTTTTTTAAATCAAAAGACAGTTCAAGTTCATGTTAACTACTTAATTTACTAATGTTTACAAATGAACATACAAATACAAATACTGTACAAGTTATAAGAATAGGAAAATGATGACCAATTTGATTAATCTTTGAATTATGTCAATAACATCTTACATGAAGTGCACTGCAAATAAAACTTGAAATCTTTGAAGCTTCACTGTTCTCTTTCTAGAGATCTATAGTTCTGCTGGAATTTAGAGTCAATATTTCAGAAAATTCCTTAATTTTGAGATAAATATTGAGCGCATCTGAGAATATCTCCAAGGACAACAACAAACTCGCATAGGATCGATATTTTTAGTCTGGATCACGCCTTCTCAGACTGGCAAATTTAGGCTAGGTAATTTGCCCAGACCCACCAACGCTAATTAAATGCAAATCATCAAATGAACTCCTGCTGATGGGTTGGTTTTCCTTGAACTTTGTTTAATCCAATCCTTTAATTGCTTAACAGGATCAATCATGGAACCTTAATTAGCCTAAATGTCCAGATGCGTTTAAGTCATTCAGGTTGTGGAGATTGGAAGGATGTAATGGAGGCTGGCAGTCTGGGGCTGTCTGGGAATTCATCTACTGCAGTCAGTCGTCTCCTTGAAATGCAGCGTGAATGCTTCCCTCTCCCTGCCGGTCCGCTTTCTCTCCGTGCGGTGAGATCAGTCAGTGAACGGATGCTATTTTGCTCTGCTAAATAATTTTACATTAGGCCTACCGCTTCCAAAAGTGGGATGACGCAACTGGCACAGGCCTCCGTTTAAATCAGCCGCATTTTGACCGAATGACTAGGCTAGAACTGCTGAAGTGATTCTGTAATTGAGTGAAATTCAGAGCAGTCTCCTGCAAAGTCTCTAGTTGAAGAGAGATATGTGTTTCACAGGCGTCGAATGACTGGGATGAGTTTGACTTCAGGTCACTTCAATCTATGCTGAAGTGACGGAGGTTTCGAAAGTGTTGATATAAGCCTTCTGCCTGTGGTGGAATCAAGGGTGTGGGCTTGTCTTTAACATTGTATAGGGACATTTTTAAATCAATCAAACTATATAGATGCACCAAGCTTCCGCCTACACAGTGAAAATGCCTGTTACAGTTGAACAGATGTTCTTGACTTGTAGAAGAATGAAAAAGCCATAGCCTTGTGGGCAGGGATCCAACATACTGTAAGATGCAACAACACTTTGGGCGATTCAAATTTCTATCTCTTCCTGTATCATTGTTTCCTGTCTTTTCCATACTGTCCTATAGACACAGACAAACACGTACTGTAAAAAGATGATCAATAAGTCACGACAACATGTTTTTACATTACTTCAACTCATCAAAATATAGTAAGTTAAGCCACTTTATTTTTTCTTAAGTTATACAAAAGTCAGTTTAATGTAAGTTAATTTGAAATGACTAACACAGCCAAGTTGATTGTACAAGTATATTGTACAGTCAGTCACAGCATGTGATTATTATAAATATTGATATGGATTATTCTGAAGTCTCTTATACCCAAATCTACAGTGATGTAAAGATCTTTTATTTTAGTGGAAGACTTTGTGTTTAAAATGCCACTTCAAATAAGCATTCAGATGTGCAGAGATTGTTTCATGCGTTCCTCTCAAGATAAGACACAAACAATATTCCTCTGTTTGTTTTCCACATTCACTCACTTCATAGCAAATACTAAGCATACATTGCATAGTACATTAGATAGTAAATATGCAATCTAAACTGATTTAGCAAGGCACATTTCATTGGGGACAACTCAGATGGAACCTGCATGTTAAGAGCCTGAAGTTACTGCAGAGATTTTATAACCATAGCTTAAATTTATGACTCTGAATCATTTTCACGTTTGCTTCTTGATTAGAACAGGCAGGTTAAATTTCACCAGCCGTGTCTCGCTCTATATGAACCAGTCTGAAGTGTCTCTTTGATTTTTTTTTTTGGCTTTGAAAAAGGCTGTTTCGTTTGAGAGCATCCAGGGATAAGAAGTCAACTGCTTTTCCATCAACACCTCCCCTGCAGGAGTATCAAGTCTGGCAGGCTTTAAGAGCTACTCCTTTCTCTGGCCTCCTCCGACCACTCTTGGTGTGCCAGCACCTCCAGATCTATTGTGAGCTAACTGGGAAACCTGGCAGGCTTGGCTTACTGTTTACACTTGATGCACTTGAATGCTGCCAAACTACCACTGGGTGGTAGCAGGTGGGGTTCAGCGCTGGCAAACTGATAAGCACATTGACCTGGGCACAAAAAGCTAGCGATCAATCCCGCAGCCAATGAAGCACACTGGAGAGGCGGGATGCACCCAGGCATATCGGAGATTATTGGGTTGGCATTAGGATGAATCAGGTGGTGTGAGAGTTAGCGAAACTGAAAATGTTTAAAATCTTATGGGTGAACTGGATTTACAAGATCGATGAGATGTTGAGCACAGGCTCACAGTGATGTACAGTACATCTGTTACAGCATCTTATCAGGAGGTAGAGGATGGCTACTGAAACACATGTAAATGCAGATTTCATATACTTTCATGTCTGGCCATGCATTAGACAAATACATCATCCAAGTGCCTCATTTATATAAGAGCAGCGTTCTCGTACATGTCTCTTTCAGCCCATTGACATTACCAAAGATCAAAGGCCCAACAAAAATATTTTATAATATAAAATCTTAAAGTCCTCCTGTGGTGAAAATCAAAGTTTTAATATTTGTTATATGTCTATGTGGTGTTTTTATTATGCTTTAAGACAAACCATGTGTAAATTCATAAGTCAACACCATTGCTGAGTATTTTCTCCTTAAAACTGCAGTGAACAGTTGTTTTTTCTGACATCACAAACTACCTTGTAACCAATCATGTCATCGTGTGATCGTCAACAAGTGGATCTCTGAGCTGGTGTGAGTGAGTGGAGGCGGGGCTAATTTGCATATTCATAGAACCAAGTATACTAAATAAGCCAAGGGTGTAGAGTTACATTCAAGCTATTTAAAGGCATGATTTTTTTTTTTTTTTTTCTTCAAGGAAACAACTCTTAAATGTGTCATTTTTGTGATCAAATGAGTTTTAAGGTATGAAATGATTGACTACAGGTGGACTTTAAATAAATATGTGTGTATATATATATATATATATATATATATATATATATATATATATATATATATATATATATATGTACAAAGTTTGAGGTCAGTAAGTTTAAAAAAAAATTAAGGATGCATTAAATTGATCAAAAGTAAATACATGTTTTATATTACAGAATATTTGTATTTCTAATAAATCTTTTAGCAGCACAACTGTTTCCAACATTTATAATAATAAAGAAAATGTTTCTTGGGCACCAAATCAACATATTAGATTGATTTCTGAAGGATCATGTGACACTGCAGACTGGAATAATAATGCTGAATTCTGCTTTGTCGTCATAGTAATAAATAGCCGCTATTTTAAATTGTAATACTATTTCATAATATTAGTGTTTTATTGTATTTTGATCAAATAAATGCATTAGATACTACATAATCTCACAGACACCAAACTGGTAGTGTAAGTATATTTCCTTACAAGTTCCTGTTCTGGTCCTTCTAAAACAAGGATATTTTATTAGCAGTGCTAGAGTGTCCAATTGGAAGGCTTTCCCTTCCTCACAAAATTGTCTGAACTGATCTCAAACAGTGCTAAATTGCCTATGGCATCAATATCTGAAGATATGACAGTCCCCAGTAATTATGGTTGCATGATTTGTCTCTGCTCTTGGATGTACCGTGGTCCATTGCATCTTAAATATGGTTTAATGTCATCCAAATCCACTCTGAAAGGCTTATTTGCTGTTTTTGTTTTTGAACAAGGGGGATATGCTTTGTCCCTTTCTCAGAGAAACTAACTGTTTGATTAAATTACCATCTAATCATGGTAATTTAGGAACCTGACACATCTTGTTGAACGCGTTCCTAGGCAGAGATTCTCAGATAACCACTAGCTCGTTACAATTCTTGATGGATCTGAGCAATAATTGCAAGCTGCTCCTGGTGACAGCTTCTGTGCAAAATTGCTGACTTTAATGGAATTGCTTTTTGCTAACAAAGTGACAAAGGTTATTCTTAACATGATATGATAATGATTCACAGATAAATGTTCGCTACACTTTCCCACTGAACTGTACGTAGTGACAAGTGTGTGCGGGTGTGGTGAAAGTGACAGAAAAAGTGTATAGTCATTGTCAGAGCATGCTATATAAAGAATAAAAAGTCACATTTAAGTTCCAATTTTTTCCAATTATTTTTTTTTCAATTAATAACACTTTTTAGGACTGGGTTATCGACAACTACCTTCAAATATAATATGATCAGTATAAATATGTCATGATTCAATGCACTGCAACGCATCACAACATCATAAATTGGACTGTGGCTAGTGTGTCCATAACAGAGTGAATATCTGTGCTTATTTGGACGACTTGCTTCTTCAATCGATCTGTTGGACATGATATGGATGCACAAAATAAAAATATTGATAAAAGGATCTAAAGGACAATATCATGACAACAAATATTGCTCTATCTATATGATTGTATCAGCACAGCTCTATATTATTACTACTAAAACAAATATTTCTCTAAGCCATATAGGAATAACAAGTGATGGGCCAAAGGTACTTCTCATACAAATCCTTTCAAATCCATTACTAGAACACTACATTCATCAACAAAATTCTATGCTATAGTGGAATTTTAACTGGAGCATGTTATAATCTTTTTCTATTTGAGTTCATACAGTTTACTGTTTGGTTATCTATTTGAATGTATTTTAAAATGTAATTTATTTTGGTGATGGTAAAGCTGAATTGTCAGCATCATTGCTCCAGTCTTCAGTGTCACATGATCCTTCTGAAATCATTATAATATGCATATTTGGTGCTCAAGTCTTACCTCAAACTTTTGAATGGTGTAACAACTTTTTCCAACATTTATAATAATAAGAAATGTTTCTTGAGCAGCAAATCAGCACATTGTAATGATTTCTGAAGGATCATGTGACACTGAACACTGGAGTAATGATACATTTTAAAATATATTAAAAAAGAAAACAGTTATTTTAAAATGTAGCAATTGTAGCCTTGGTAAGCAAAAACACATTTAATGAAAGATGTATTAATATTGAATTATCAAAACATTTATTTAGTTACGTATTTAATAACATTGAAAGTGAAAATGACATGTGAAGGTCACGTATGGTAACCCATACTCGGGAATTTGTACTCTGCATTTAACCCATCCAAGTTAGTGCACACACATAAGGAGCAGAATAGTGAGTACTGAACACACACACACACTGCAAACTGTGACACACCCGGAAAAGTGGGCAGCCATTATGCTCAGTCACCTCAGTCATTTCCCTAAATATTGATATTGCACCCCAAATCCTCAATACTGAGTGTACCTCAATCCGAGCACTGATTTTAAATCCAAGGAAAAAACTTTTTTTCTCAAGGCACAAATAAAGTACTCCACTATGACAGCTATTCACTATGCAGTTCCAGATCTCTCTAAGAATGGACATGCTGTGAGTGTACAGCAGTATTAATAGAAAGACAGCATTCCACAGCAGCCATAGAGCATTTTAGAGGCTGCATTAAGCATTTATGTTCCCGTGCTTTCACCGTGCTTTCATCTTTTCAGATGCCAAACAGGGGTCAAAACAGGGTCACTGATATATTTAGATGACTAGATATTCCACAAAATGTATATATTCCGCATTAAAAAAAAAAATACTACAAAACTGATTTGAAAGAACTGAAAGAACTGATTTCTCTTTTTTCAGTTGCAGGTGATGAATTTATTACCTGGCTGACTTGAGTCAAATCTCCAACGAGGGGAGTGGTAGAGCACCGGACCCCTGACTACCCGGACACCCTCTCTACTGGATTCACGCTCCAGCTTGTGAGCCTCGGAGCCCTGGATCTCTTGTCTCTCACCTTTTTCCTCTGGACCTTGACCTGGGAACAGCGCCATAACAGTCCGCCCAATGCTGAGGAGGAACTGCCTGCTGCTGTTCCTGTGCTTCCTCTTTGAGCAGAGCTCCTGCGCTCCCGTCCAAAGCAGGCCAGGGCAAGAGTGGCCCCACAGCCAGACGGGGCCATCGGCGGCAGGAAGGAATGGAGGTTCCAGAGGATTCCAGAGGGTCAAGAGGGGCTGGGTGTGGAACCAGTTCTTTGTGCTTGAGGAGTACATGGGCTCGGACCCACAGTACGTTGGAAAGGTATAAAGTGCTTTGATCAAGGATAAGAAGTATGATTGCATTTCAACTGCAACTTAATAACCGTAACAGCTTTCAGAAGTCATACTGAGTCAAAGCCAGTCCCCGCTGCCTTGGGATCTGTCTGCCTTTTCTTTAATTTGTTTAATCCAAACCCCCAGCTCATATTCGTTTGCCAAAATTAACTAACATATTCTGTCCCAACTCAGAGACTCAATGTCTTAAAGTTGCTTAAGATAAGCTAAGCACAGGATAGACAGGCATCTGCCATAATATTTCCATTACTTTAATGTTTCAGTCAGTGTTTTCTTACCACGACGTACCAAGATAGTTAAGCAAAAAAACATAAGTAGTGACAGCTTACCCCTTGTAATACCAAAAACTCACTGATTTGAGATCTAATACAAATCCTCTTAAGTAAGAACAGTCAAACAGAAATTGGGTCTTATTAACTAACCATGTATACAAACATATGTGCATAAAACCTGGGGACATTAAATTTAATTTAGTTACATCCTAAGAAAAAGTGTTTTCTTAGAACTGTCAAGCAAATATAATTCACACCGTAGTTTATGTGTTTTTGTCTGTTACTCCAAAAAAGCACTCAGTATTTAAATAGTTTCATGACAAAATATAAAAATCTTCACGTGTTTAAAGGGATAGTTCACTTTGAAATTAAATTTTGGTATGTTTTAGCTTAGTCCAAGTGACAGCCACGTCCAAGTGATCTGAGAGCGCGGGCGGTTATAGATATATACACTAGATGTCGCCTTGGCTACGGTTTCGTTCCAATGAACTGCAGTAGCCAAGGCGACTTCTATTGTATATATCTATACCCGCCCGCGCTCTCAGATCACTTGGACGTGGCTGTGTACAAGAGGTAACAACGATATAAATACTGTTCGTTTTCTCACACAAACCGCTCGTTTCGTGTCTTAGGCCATCAATGTGTACTTACGATGGGGAATTGTTTAATTTGGACGATGGGGAATTGTTTTAATTTGGACTCTGTGCATGCTCTTTGAGGCGGTGACCATAGACCTGCATTGTATGACTGACAGACAAGAACGGTTTGACCTAAAAATATCAAAATTGAAACTACTGCGGAAAAAAAGACACCTACATCTTGGATGCCCTTGAGGTAAGCTAAAACATACCAAAATTTAATTTCAAAGTGAACTATCCCTTTAAGGAAAATACAGCAGCACATATTGGAAGCGATGAAATCCAGCCACCAGACAATACAGAAAGTGAGACTTTGCCATTAATTCTAATAATAATGCAGCTGACAGGTCACATAATGTAATTTTTCTGTTGTATTGCATTAACATGAATCTGTCATCAGGTAAAAATTGGTTTTTAGCATGATGCACACATTTTGGTGGAAGACATGTGCACACTGACAGTGATCTTTAATCACAAACCATTCATATTCATTGGTGCATTTCCGAGCATGCGGTCACAACAACACAACTTGAAGCTGAAATCTAATTTTCATGCAGAAATGTGCCTTAGTCTTCCACAGAACATCGCCTTCAGCAGATTATTACCCGACCTGATCTTTCCACACACTTATCAAGTAAAATGAGACATTTCAGTATGAATATTATTTTACATTAATAAGACTCATCGCTGATGGGCCTTGCCACTGTGTCACTGCCTTTTTTTCCAAATACTGTACATGCAGATATGTGGAGAGGAAGAGACTAAACAAATCTCCCAAAGTCAAGTTCCTTCTTAGTAGTGATTAGGGCTTAATTTTGTGCCAAATTCATCTTAAAACAGATGGCTTCGTCCCCTGCCATGTGGAGCATGATTTGAACACCTCACTTTATTTAACATTTAAAGAGGATTTTCCCTCTAAGGAAGTATGAACTAGTGCCCTCCACACTTTACCCAATTTAATGGAACAAATCACCTGACACGTCCTATATGTCACTCAAAGCAGAAGGAAATGACATATTATATTTAGCATTTGCTTAACTTTTTATGTCAAACTACGGTCAGGTTTCCTAGCACAGGAATTAATTCCATTCGTTTAATTATCAGGCAGGTAAATGTGAATTTAACAAGAGAACTAGGAGAAACAAAGAAAAAAAAGTGACAATGGAATGCTCAAGGCCACAACACATCAGCAAACATGACTTGCGGCACAGATGAATATTTCGCCAGCTTTAGCGGGGTCTGCTTTGCATACTCTTCCGAGCGGTTTGCGTAAGACGTCTTAATCAGGACAATGAGCCAAAATACCAGCAAAACTGATTAGCATAATAAAAAATACATAAATAAACACGGTAATGTCACAATGCATATTCAATGAGTTCCAGGACCGTAACTGATCATGGCTGGGGTTTAGAGGTAAGAGAAAAAGCAAGAAAGCTTCTCTTTTGGCTTGTTTTGTTTTTACCTTGAACCAGGGACTGGCTTTTGTCTATTTTGAATTAATAAATGCGCGACTCTCCTAACATTTGTTTACTGCTGTGTGACAGAAAGAGCTGTGTGCTATGGTGTCTAAGGACTGAACAAAATGAAAAAGGAGCGGAAAGAACAATGCTTGTGTTTCTTTTGGCTTCTTAGTCAGGCATAAATTGCACTTGGGACTTTGTATTGTTTCTCTGCCATGTCCATTACCTTTATCTATTGGCATCCAAACTGCTTTTTGTTTGTGTATGGGTTGGTATTTCTGATGAACCATGAATAATGCCACAACACAACGAAAAGAATCCACAACACAACGGAAATGTGCCACAACACAACGGAAAATGTACAACACAACAAAACAGATTGAAAAATGGCCATTTTTCAGGTTAGAAAGAGACTAGTAGTACCCAAAGACATGACAAAAATAACAATTCTCAAATGTACTGCAAATATATAAAACGAATTAATCTTTAAAAATTGTGCGTTTAATATTTTATCCATTATAACGCATACCTTATGACAGGGACACTGAAATGTACAGCATAACAGGAATAACCAACCCTGTTTTTTTAGCGGTAGACATGGAATTTTGGCAGTGGAGACCTAATAGATATCTTATTTTATAAGATAACATTTTTGCAAGCATAAAATATTCATTCCAAGCAGAAGAGTTGATGGATTGACACATAATATGCAACAGCAGGCAGATGTATTTTTTTCTTTTTTTCTTTTGGTATGCATTTATGCAAAAGCTGTGAGCATGAGAACATCACAGCCTCCAGATACAGGAGAAACTCTACAACACATCAGCATTTTATCGTTTATTACAGATGAATAAAAGCCTCATTGAGCCTTTGGGAATACAACAACAAAGCCTCAATTCTGCAATTAAATAATGCACCACTGTCCCGGGTGTTGAGCAATGTCTGTTCGCAGGAAAAACGACAATCATTCTGCTCACTATAAATCAGGTTCTCTTTCTCCTCCTCTCCCTGTCCTGCTTTAGCCTTTCAATCACCATTAAACCCTCCTCTCTCTGTCACTTATGACCACCCACAATTCACCTCTTTCTTCAATCATCTGAGCTAATAACATAATAAAGACTATACATAATCTCAAAAACACAGGTCGGCAGGTTTAAGCGACTTTATGATGTAACATTATTTATGACATCATTAGCCAAAGTGCAATCAGTCAACCTCGGTTTCCAACCTTTCATATCTGATAGCAGTCATTTTAAAAGGCAAATGAACCAATATACAAAAGTAATTTGATACGATGCATATCTGTGTGTCATTTTGTGATATTTCAAGTCAACATGAAATCAAAATTGAACCCATTTACTTTCTTAATGCACGTTCTTGGTCTTATTGTGCATGATTCATCGAGACACATCATTCCAAATGAAAAAAAAAAATGTTGTAATGTTGCATCAAAACGTAATAACTTTATCTGCCTCCAAAACAACTTTTATTTTCAGCTATCATGAATCCTTCTAAATTTTCAACCCTATCTGTACAATCTCCTGGCTCCATTCTGGTAGCCTGGTTGACACCAGATCCTTCTCAGTTGTAACTGAATGTGGGTCTGGGGAAGGTTCATTCACAACCCATTTCCAAAGGGGCGTCACCAACGGACGTCGCTCATTGCCTCTGGGCGCAATTTGATAGACCTAAAACCAATCAGAGCGATCGTCATCGTGTGAAGCCCGCCTCAACGTTTGTGATTGGTGCTTCGATTTGGAAAAATTGGAAATGGTCTTGAATTGGCTGTTGGCCAGACGGATCTCAAATTTGCCGCAAGTTCGTCAGGGTTTTCCCAGGCTACCATTCTGGTACTTAGTAGCCAATTTTTTATATATATATACAAACTTTACACACTTTGTAAAGTAATCATCCTATACACATGGATTTACAGGGCAATACATGAATATAGATATTTTAATTACACATATACACCCCTGTAAATTACGTTTCACTCAGTTTGCGGATGCAAAACGGCTGCAAAAGGCATTTCAGATTGACTATAGAGCAGAGGGAGCTTCCCAGAAAGTTAAGCTGGATCGCGTTCACCTCATATCTGAGGATTTCAATCCCAGATGAGCACAAACGAATCATCAGGAGACCCAAGCGGATCAAGGGTTTATACTGTGTTTACAAAGGCACAACCGAATGGGCTTTTTCTGTGTGTGTGTGTCCATCCCGCGGCAAGCTTTGGCGAGAAAGGCGCAGGAAACTGTATGTGCAGGGAACACAGAAGAGGATCCGTGCCCTTAACAAAGAGTCTGATAAAAGAAAGATTATCTCTGTCTAAGGGAGATGTACACCACATTGTCTGGGAAAATTTGAGATAGGTATTTACAGACCCAATCCAAAAATGGCAGCTGGGCGGGATGCTCCATATCTTTTGAAACCTTCCCATTCTCTCAGTTTTACCTGCACTGACATCATCTTTCCCTCATCTTCAGCCTTTCTCAACACAATCTGTTCATCAACTGCTATCAAACAGCCTTTTCAATAAACCATTTAGCTTCTCCTTTGCTGCCTCTGCCTTACTCTTGTGCTCTTTTTGTGAAAAAAAAAGAACACTTAAAAAGAACAAAATCACTTCATTTTTGCCTAGTTTTTGTTAAATAAACAATGACACTGTGTATTATGTAATGTGTTGTTGTTCATCTTTAAGACCTGCTAATGACTAGATGATTTAATTTTTTTTATTAGCCTATGTCTTGATACGTAAAACCATAGAATTCAAAAGGTTGTCCTTTCTTTATCATGCAACAACAGTTAATAGTGGCCAAATATGTTTTATCACAAGAGAAAACAAACCTTAAAATAGCAATAAAAATAGTAAGTTCAACTTGCAAGTCTTCTAAAGACATGCTACAGCCTTGTATGATGAACAGGCTGAAATTGAAGATGTCAGCATATACATTTACTGCCCAAAATCCATTAGAAAAACTTCAGAAAAATACTTTCCTCAGAAAGGTCTCTCATTTACTATAATGCATTTTGTAGAAAGACCATCAATTTTACAGCTTGTTTACGTGAGCTCTTTCTGGCTAACAGGTTGACACTTACTCACTTCCATCGTGTTATTGACACCCACGTCCACCTCTTCTCTCCCCATCACCTTCTCGGATTAATTCCCAGAAATGACTGCAATCGTATCTGTCTGAGACAACCTATTATTAGCTTTCATATCTTTTCAACATAACTCATGAAGACATGGATATGAACATGGGAGTCAAGAGGGCTATTTACCAATTTAGTATGCAAAAATAAAATAAAATAATTATAATTATAATACATTTTTACAGATAAGCATGGATGGATGTACACAGCTTGATACAACTTCAACATCAATATGAAATCCCAAATTGAGTCTATGCACTTTTCTTAATTACTTTTTCTTACACACTTAAGGTCTTGTTTTGCATAAATGAATCAGTGCACATCATTTAAAAAAAATAAATAAAGATCATGAAGACTAACTTTATCAAAATGCAATAATGTTACTTTCCTAGTCCAGAAACTGTGCTAAGCCTACTGTTTTACGTAATGCAGCCTTCCTTAAGTATAAGTAACTTAATGCTGGTTAACATTGATTATAATTTACTGATTTGTTTTTATTTTATTTTTTATATAGGATTTACTCTGAAACAACTTTCACTCACAAATTGCTAGAAAAATATTTACAAAGAAATGGCAAGTAATATTGAATGAAACATACAAATCACTCAAAAGTATAAAATAACAATTAATTCAACAACTGGAAAAGGTTAAGATGATGTTCTGGGTGAACTTGACCTTCAGCCTCCATGACACGGTCTAAAAACCTCATCCAAAATTGAGTGTCTGTACTGTTTCAGACTCAATCTAGTATGAAACACTTTTCACAATCCAATCAATTCCCACTGGATAAAATCTAGTACTGCCCTACTTTTTTTCCCCTCTTTGAATATTTATTTCAGAAATGTCACATTAGAGAAGTAAAATGGGTTAGGAACGTTGTTTCATGTTGACTTTGAAATGAAAGAGAATAAGCTTCATATGCACAATTTACAATGATATCCAAGATACCCCATTCCTTCAATTTAAAATTGTTTATACGTTAAATGGTTAAACCGACCCTTTAAATGTCTAACACACACATAAATACACAGTAGCTGGAGCGAGAACATTGAGCTCCATAATGCAATCACAGGCTGCTCTCTCCAGTAATCAGCGTCAAATGACCAGACAGAATCTCTCCAGTGACCTGTACACTAATCAAGGTTACCATGTACATAGACCCAGCAAGACACACTGCAATTATCCATTCACTCTCTTCACCAAGCATGTCTAAAGCATTAACAGAGGTTTTGAGTGCCATTGCCATGGATCACTTAACTGGGCTTATTTATGGTTAAGCACACGATGCACTATGGGTGTGTGGACTACAGTGTTGCATGTCATGCATTACACATTTATTTATATATTGTAAAATGCAAAAAGCGAACTGAGAATTAGTCCTCGATGCCGTAGATGTTGTGATTTATAGCAAAAAATCTGGCATGAATTTGATCTCAGACAGATTTATTCAAATAAGTTATTACTCCACCATTTATGGAAGTAGAATAATGTCAAATGTTTTTGAAATAAAAAGCCTGTTGAATTGCACTACTTGAAAAAAAATAGGCATTGCATTAACCATGCTTGCATTTTAATGCATTGTATTTTTAGTGCTTACATTTTTATGGGCTGAAATTCAACATGGTTGAATATTTAAGCTGTGAATATTTCAATTAAAAACATTTCAAACACCTTTTCATTATTAAAAATTCAATAATCCATATTCACCTTTCATATTTCACTTCCAAAATATTCAAACTGTTTAAAAATACAACCAATAATATTCAACAGGCAATTTTCGGTCCATTTTATTTCGCTTTGCAAATTTGCTTCCACAAATTCAGTGGTTCAAATTCGACAGTAAATTCAACATTGACGTCCAGGAACTGCAGGAAAAGCAGTAGATTGCCGAGCATACTCTCCATCTGCTGTTAGTCTACCTCACCAGCAGATGGTGCAAAAGCGCTTGTTGTTGACGAAGACATTCAGTCATAAAATGAAAATGATTATCTGTGTCAGTATATGCGGAAAAGATGATAAACACACAAAAGCTGTGTTTATGTTTCATTCAATAACTTCATTGTTACTTTCCCTGTGTATTCTACATGTCATCAGCTTTCTCTACCATGAACAGGATTATAATCGGTTTCCCTCAATACCTCATACTCAAGGATTTCCCTTCCGTTGATACAGTGATATGAAAGACCAATCTTGCACCTTATTAGGGAAGTAGGCTGTAGGCTATTATATAGGCTACAGGCAAGAAGATGGACTCAGAATATGAACTTAACGCGCAAAGTTTCATGCTGAGCGTTTCGTGATATACTGGCATAACATCAACACATACATATATATATAGTAGCCTATGCCTACGTGTATTGCATTAGCTTAAACTGTCACAGCACTTGCATATTGTCCTCTATTGTTAGTTTAACTGTAAATCGCTTTGGATAAAAGCGTCTGCTAAATGACTAAATGTAAACTTGGCTTGACATTGGACATTCGCACATTTAGGGACCGTCTCTAAAGTTGCATACAACATTGGCATACACGTTTCTAACTTCAATAGCAAACTTACATTTATTTGAATAAATATCAAAAATCCAAAGGGTGCGCATTATGCCTGACACTAAATGAACACTTTACAGTTGGTTTTATGACTGTAAGTCGTTCTATTCAAATGCTATCGGAGTTAGAAACGTGTATACCAAAGTCGTATACACTTTAGAGACGGTCCCTAAATGTGCGAACGAATGTCCAACATCAAGCCATCTGTATGCCAATCTATCACTGGGAAACGCTCAGCATTAAGCTTTGCGTGTTATTCTGAGTCCATCTGTTTGCCTGCGAGTTTGGTCTTTTACATCACTGTAGTCCATTAAGCTACGTTAAGCGTTGTATATGTCCAGCAGGGGAATCCTTAAAGGGATACTTCAGGATTTAGCATTAAGCTTTGTATTAGTAGAAAACCTGTAGTATTTTCGAATTACCGTGCTTTCCACCCTCATATCCCCCCGAGACAAGAGATTTATGTATTTTTTGTCTGGAAAAAATCCTCCGATGACGCAAAAATCGTCATTTTGCGTCATCGGAGGATTTTCTGGCCAGAGGCTAAAGACTACAGCCAGTAGGAGGAGCTGTTCCGCATGTTGTCAGCCCGCCCATAGAGGGTGGGATCTCACTCACAGAATGTACACACAGTGTCAGCCGTCTTTCTTTGGAAGCTAAGCTAGCAGGCTTTTGTTCTGTGGAGAAAACTGAGTAGTAGGAGAAAGCTGAGTAGTAGGGGTTACCAACCTCTTTTTCCCGGACTTGTCCGGCGGGCGAGATCGTTCAAAATGTCCGGGATTCGGCTTTTGCTTTCTGCAGTCGCCATTCATTATTTACATGCACACCTTTTGTTTCAATCTAACTGAATTCATTCCGATTGGTGAGTCTGAATGTAGTGTTTACATGAACGCTAAACAAGTGATTGGTTGATGTGCGTTTTACCATTGCTAAGAAAATTCCCGCTCCTCCGTGAGAGATGCGAGACCGGCTCAGTAATGACGCCACCGGCCTCGCGCCGTTCTCCCGCGCCCCTCAGCCTCGTCCTGCTCGCCACAGTAAACATGATGAATGGCGACTGTAGAACGCAAAAGCCGAATCCCGGACATTTTGGGCGATCTCGAAATCCCTGGCAAACTCATCACGGAGTCTCAAATAGTAGCCAAGCCTTGTTTTCAACTGCGATCTCTTACCAGTAGGCGTGGCTTGGGAGTGGCCTCCTAGGGCAGCGAAGCAAGTGCATTCTGGGAGTTGTTGTCTTTCATCCACATAAGCCAAAAATAAATTTTCTGGCTTTTCTCAGTCTAGAAAGCTCCAAATTCAAAAATGTCTTCACATTTCTTCTACATAAATTAACTATTTTAAATACACATTCATCTTTCCAGAGGTGAAGTATCCCTTTAAGTATTGAGGGAAACCCTAATAGCCTGCATGCAGCACATCCACAATATAAAGTTAAGGCAACTAAACAACCAAGAGAAATATATTTCAACCTCAAAAATGTAACATTGGATCTGTATATCCGCATCGGGGAATAACATTATAATCTCGTTCACGGTAGAGAAAGATGCATGTAGGCTACACAGGAAAGTAACCGTGAAGACACTGAATTTAACATAAAACAGCCGTCATAATAATCACAAATACACTTACATTGCTGTAAATGAGTTTTATGAATGAATGACTTGTTCTAACTGTTGCTGGTCTTCAACACGCGCTTTTGCACCATCTGATGGTGAGGTAGACTAACAGCAGATGGAGAGTATGCTCGGCAATCTACTGCTTTTCCTGCAGTTCCTGGACGTCAATGTTGAATTTACTGTCAAATTTGAACCACTGAATTTGTGGAAGCGAATTTGCAAAGCGAAATAAAATGGACCGAAAATATTTTTAAACAGTTTGAATATTTTGGAAGTGAAATATGAAAGGTGAATATGGATTATTGAATTTTTAATAATGAAAAGGTGTTTGAAATGTTTTTAATTGAAATATTCACAGCTTAAATATTCAACCATGTTGAATTTCAGCCCATAAAAATGTAAGCACTAAAAATACAATGCATTAAAATGCAAGCATGGTTAATGCAATGCCTATTTTTTTTCAAGTAGTGCAATTCAACAGGCTTTTTATTTCAAAAACATTTGACATTATTCTACTTCCATAACCATTTGCATGGCATCATTAAATATCGTATTTGAACATCAAATTTAGACAATAAGGTTTCGGGAAACACTTGTTGTGACTAGCTTGTTGATTTCTTCAATGATGCATCGTTCTGGTAGTGGTAGTTAAGCAGCGAGTTACGTCGTTGGACGGGAAACACACCCATGGATTGCAAGAAACACTCTTACTTAATAAAAACAAAAAATTAAACAAATGTGATGTTTATCTAAAGTCATTTTTGCTTACTAGTATGGTTGAATTGGATCAACGAAGGTCAGCAGCAAAGACATTGGTATATAAAGTGAGATTAAATACATAATGTATATTTGTATTATTTAACACATTTAATTATTGCACGTTTGCATAATATTCATTCGTTTGTTTTAATTTTGTATTCACTTTCACTGCTGATAAACAATTGCTTTTTGCCTCTGAGTCCAAATGAATATAATTACATGGATTTGGGAGAGATAATTCCAGAATGCTTACTCTGGTACCCAAAATGCAACAGCACACTTGAGCACTAAAGCAATACTTGACCTTGCTGGGATCAGAAGTGCTTCTTCTGCACCAAATGTGTTCCAAGCCAGATTGAGCCTCTTCTGAATTCCCCATCTAGGGTTGACCTTGCAGGCTGACAGCAACTAGTAGCAGATAATGATGGATTTTGTGCTGGAGAGCTTATCTTAAACAGGCCAATCTTTACCTGTGTGTGTCTCACGACATAGCTTGGCTAAAAGAGAGGTCATCTTTACTGTGTGCATTTAATGAGACTCAAGCATGATTGGAAATGTGCACCTGATAAGACTGTTTGCAGACCCATAGGGCCCTATTTTATACTTGGTGCAATGCAGCGCCAGGCGCGACACAAGTGTTTTTTGCTAGTTTCAGCCTGACACAGTGATCATTTTCACGTCCTGCGCCACGTTGTTTAAATAGCAAATGCATTTGCGCCCATTTGTGCGCCCATGGGCGTGCTGGTCTGAAAACGAGGTGTGTTCAGGCGCATTGTTGGTGCGTTGCTAATTTGAGGCAACTGAAATAGACTGGGCCATTGACCAACAAAAACCCGGTCTCTAAAGTCAATGATGCACTATTTTTTTTGTTACTTAAAGGCGCATTAGTAATGTGCGCCTATAGGTGGGTGCACAACGCGCATACACTCTGCTTATTACAAACACAGGGACGCGCAGCAGCACATAAACTAGCCAAATATTACAAATAATTGTATTTATTTATAGATTTATTTATTCCGCGCGCTTACATTTGAAGAACCATGATCCAAACTGGCCATGAAATGCATGCAGGAACCCGAGCAGCACAATAACCCAACACCTCAAAAACAATCACGCTGCAGTAATCTCACCCCTCCCAAAGCTCACACCGTTTAGCTCACAAAAACCTGATGCCAAACTAATTCTGCAGATGTGAAGTCATTTGTACGGATAACTCTGCCCCAAATTATGCATGTGAAACCCAATGCAGCAGCCCATCCTGTATGCCACAGATGACGAATGCGCTGGCATAGATAGGTTAAAGGAATAGTGGAATAATGATGTCATTTATCTGCACTGCCAATATAATACACGCATTCTTCTAATCCAACTTTTATAATAATGAGATTTCTGCTTGAATTGCACTGCACACGTAGTTCAAAAACCTCTAATGTTCCTAGCAGTATCTCTCGCTCCTTGCATTGAGGCCAGATGAATTCAGAGTGAGCCGATATTACTGACTTGAAAGTTGAAATTGCTTTTTAACACTTTTCCTTCAACTTATTCATATAGCTTATTAATTTTTTGAACTATGATCCCCATTACAGGCCTAATTCAGCTAAAGCCGAGGAAAAAAGATGTTCATCTGTCATGTATAGAAGTATTAAAGCTAGACAATCTTGCATCAGTTAATTAATTGAAAGATGGTATTACTTTTTATACATTGCATATGATTAAAATGGCAAAAAATCACAATCATCAGTTTAACAATTATATATGAATATAACAATATATAACACTATACAAATATAAACATATAACAATACTGTTTTCTGTTTGAATATATTTTAAAATGTAATTTATTCCTGTGATGGCAAAGCTGAATTTGAATGGGCTGCTGCTTTTGCATAGTTTGTGCTTGCTGTTTAACAATCATTTGAAACTTATCAAACTGGCTGATCCAATAGTAAGATGAAAATATTTATCTTGAACTCTGTCACGGAAACTATGTATAATTAGTAATTAAACAATGTATTAATCAATTAAAAGCGAATTTATACCTGTATGATATTATGCTGTACCAGAGCCTGGCCACTCCCTATTAAGTCCTATTGTACCGAATTTTGGTTGTAGTTCCACCAGAGTTCCACTGGGGGCGATCGCCCATGAGTGCAAAATGAATGGGAGTCTATGGCGCTAGACGGCTAAATTTGTCTCTTTCACCCGATTGCCGTTGAGAAATCTCAGATTTGATTGTGGGTTTTGCAAGTTCAACATGGGTTATAGGTCGAAAGTTGAATGAACGAGTACTTATGTCCTTTCGATTTTTTACAGGTTGAGTTGTTGTTGCCAATAACATGCTAGCATTCTGCTAATGAACGCTGATTGGTCAGTGAAGGACTGATTACGACCAGAGATACCGCTTGATGGCATCTTGTGTGTGTGTGTATTTTCTGCGTGGTCTTTTAAAACAACAAAACAAAAACTCTTCAGCTAATTGTGTCAGCTGTGTTGTCGATGCCTCGAGAGAAAAGAAAGTGCAGAGCGCGAAAGCACCAAAGTGACTGAAGGATTGCCGTAAAGCAGTATCTCTGGTCGTACGATATGTGTATGACGTCATTGACATTTTAAAAGACTTTTTAAAGCAAATAAGTGACTCAGAATCTAACACCCAGCAATGTGTAATTTCTTTGCATCTTTCGAATACAACATTCAAATTACTAGACAAAAAATTATATCCTGAGAAAAGTGGATTTTGAGGGGTATAGCTCCATAGACCTCCATTCATTCTGCACTCATCCTGTGAGCGCTCTCATATGGAACCAGAGTGGAACTGCAACCAGTTCAGAAGCCGGAAGTTTACTGAGAGTGGAAGTTCTCCCCTTATTAGACATTCTCTGGCTGTACCCACATTTGGACCAACGGTTTGGGAAATGGACGGATGGATGATTCAGCTGTGAGCGCCATCTTCTGGTCAGATGTGGGATTTTATTCTGTGCGCGACTCTCACAGTGCATTATGGGTATTCTCCAGACGTTGAGCATACATTGTCTGCTCGTATACTTGGCTGTACACTCGTTATTGCGGTGCATTGTGGGACTATATGAGTGCACTCGATAACATCTACTATGGTTTTTGACACCACTAATGGCTGTTCCCTCAAATAGTGCCCTATTTAAGGGTATAGAGGGTGATTTCGGACACAGCCTTTCTTCTTCTGTGTCATATTTTTCCTGCAAACCAGAATGGCAGCACAGCTGAAAGGTTTGTTTGAGCTGCGCCCTCTACTGTAAAGGAGGGGATTTGCATTTCCTTCAGCCTGAGGATTATTCATTTCACTTGTGGCGTGAAGGGGCCTTTACATTTGCCAAACATAGAACTTTCTTTGTTATTAAAAAAATAAGCAAGCCCAGCCCAGGTGAGAAAATAATGCATAAGTAATGAACGCATTACTTTTCATAAAAAGTAACTAACACAATTAGTTACTTTTTGGGGGAGTAACGCAATATTGCAACACATTACTTTTAACTTTCCCCAACACTGTGTTATGATAACATTCTGAAAACAGAACAGAAAAAAGAAAAAGAAAAAAGTTTGTCCTCTTATCACAGAACACCCAGAAGTTTGAAAAGCTACTGTCAGATATCATTTGTCCTTTGAGCCTGATGGACTTTGATTGTTTGTTTATACGCAGCTTTTCCACTTTTCTTTTGTTCCAGTTGTTATGTGAGTGTGTTGCTGCAGATTTGATGTGGAAGTACAATGTAGTATTTCTTAATTGCTTGCGATTAGATCAGCTGTTTATCCACCTGAGACTGTCTCCATCTGCTGAGGGTGGTGTGTTTGTTTCATAAAACACACACACACACACACACACACACACACAAAGCACGTCAGTATTCCAACTTATGACATAAAAAAAATAGAAGCTTACACAAAAATGTGCTTTCTCTCTCACACAATCAAACAGCGAACTGCATGACAAACTACAGGAGTGTGAGACAGATTTCACAGTTTACAGTGAGTCTGCACCCCAGAGCACCAGAAATGAAAACAAACACAGGCACTCTTCCGTTCTCTTACTTTTATCAAAACTACAGACTTGACATATGTAAAACGCACATCCTGATCTCAACACGCCCATTTATGAATATTCCTAAGCCAATACAGCCATTCCCAAAGTGCCTGATGATATTTACAGTACCGTATAAGTATATAAAAAAATAAATAAAAAAAAAATGAAAACCATATAGTTTAGGGTCCAATTCTCACTATTAACTAGTCACTTAGAATGCATATTAGATATTGACTGTTTATTAAAAGCACATATTAATGCCTTATTCTGCATGACCATATTCAAAATTCTTAAAAATGATACCCAATACCTAAACTTAACAATCCCTTAATAACTATTAATAAAGCAGTAATTAGGAGTTTATTGAGGTAAAAGTCATAGTTAATAGTGAGACTTGGACCCTACAGTAAATTAAAGTGTGACTGATATCTCTTATGCTTACCAAAGCTGCATTCTTTGATCCAAAAATACAGAAAAAAATATTGTAAATGTATTCCGTTTTAATATATTTTAAACTGTAATTTATTCCTGTGATCATTTTTTCAGCATCATTACCCCAGTCTTCAGTGTCACATGATCCTTCAGAAGTCAATCTATGCTGATTTGCTGCTCAAGAAACATTTGCCATTTAACATTCATAATTATATATATTTTTAAAACATTGTTAATTATTCAACAACACTATGGCTGCTGAAAATTCAGCATTGCTATCGCAGGAATAAATGCCAGGAATTTAAAATATATTAAATAAAATAAAAATAAAAAGTTCTTTCAAATTTGAATAATACTACACAATATTACTGTTTTTTACAGCATTTTTTTAAAAATAAATGCAACCTTGGTAAGCAAAAGAGTCTTCATTAAAAAAACATTGACAAATTACACGCACACATGGCAAATTACACACACACGCACACATAACACATACAATGATTTAAAAAAAATAAAAAATAATCCACATAGGCTATGATGTAAGATTTTGGTCACACATAGTGGACCTTTAACCACAATCATATATTTATCCTCTTGCACAGATGTCTGCTTTTTCACATCAATAAACACATACACACACACACACACACACACACACACACACACACACAGGTTTGGAGTAAAGGATTCATGCTCGTCTCCTCAGACTCCTTGCAGTCGTAACACGCTGGGGAATGTATTTATTAAAGTGAATTGGCTGAGTGTTTAGGCCCCGGTCTGACTGTATTAGCATGCATGTGAGTGTGCAGGAACGCTGGTCCTCAAGGGGTTTCAGTATCCCGGTGTGTAAGAAATATCCAGTCATCGAGCTGACGCTTCCTTTGCAAACCAAACATGCATTTAATTACTGGTCCAACACCATGCAATGAACCGTATGTTCATGCCCACGCTTGAACACAAAAACACACATAATGTGGGGAGTTGAGCTTATCAACCACACATATTATTATGAAAAGCACACTAACAGATCAATGAGATCTGGTCAGGGCTTTGAAAACATTATAAATATCCTGCAAACACAGCTTATCTTTATCCTCTCTGCAAAATTACAGCTTTAATAATTACTAGTTTTGTAACTGCTAAAATGGCTGCTGAAGAAGTAATTTTGACAGTTTGATCCTTCGCTCATGGGCTCTGAATGATAATAGACCCTTTATTTATTCCTCTAGTATATTAGAACCCTATTGAATCCGCAGGCGGTAGAACAGTCCTCTAATTGTCCCTGGTGTGAGAGTAGGCAAGTATTCCACTGTTGCTCTCTCAGCACCTGTTAACTGTGACAGTATGAAATCCAGTGCTTATCTTTACTGTAGATATTCAGAAAACAGCATAATGGAGGTCTAAGCCTTTCTGCATGACATAAAGAAATTCCAAAGAAGATGTTAAGCAGATGTGTGACTGCAAGCCACAAATTTGCAATGTAACTGCCATTTGATTAAATAAAAAAGCAAGCTTCAATATTCAGCATTAACTTTTAAGGTAAATCACAATCAGAGAACTTTTTTTAAAATAAAACATAATATAAGTGCACATAATATGCAAGGAGTACATTCATATTACAGTAAAGAGAATATTTACTACACAGCATGGCCAAATAAAAGTGTAATACAATTACCTTTTGGTTTTGGATAGTGAGTAAATTCAAGTGAAAACCTTTTAGTAAGCTATTATTATCCTAAATTAGTTATAACAAAGAAAGAAAGAAAAAAAAATAGAAATTCTAAGAAAAAAAATTTCTCCACTTTATGCCTAAGCATGCCAAAGATATTCTTAAAATAAAAGTATTCAAAAGGTCAAAATTCTTAAAAATCATGCTCAAAAATGTGTGTGTGTGTGTGTGTGTGTGTGTGTGTGTGTGTGTGTGTGTGTGTGTGTGTGTGTGTGTGTGTGTGTGTGTGTGTGTGTGTGTGTGTGTGTGTGTGTGTGTGTGTGTGTGTGTGCGTGCGAGTGTGTGTGTGTGCGTGCGAGTGTGTGTGTGTGTGTGCTTGCGTGCGTGCATGAATACACATCTAACAGGTAACAGACATCTTAGTATGCACTGAACCTCTGCTTTCTATTTCTCCCCTGCTGCGTTTTCGGATTTGGCAAGAATTTGCATGTAAATTCATATTTCCCACTTTTATCACTTTTTTGTGCTTGTCAGTTTGTGCTGAACGACTTTCCAACTTCTCATGACAGTGAAAAATAATAGCAAGTGTTTCTTCTGAGAGCCTAATGAGTGTCTGGGAAGACCGGTTTAGCCTGATTTGTGTTTTATTTTTTCTGAACTTATTATCAGCGAGAGAGAGAGAGAGAGAGAGAGAGAGAGAGAGAGAGAGAGAGAGAGAGAGAGAGAGAGAGAAAGAAAGAAGGAAGATGTTCTCACTAATTCTGCGGGAATATTCGTGAGGTTTCTTCCAAGACGTCTCGAGGACCCAGTCTGCACATGAATCCTTTTTGTGTAATTGATTGCTATTGTTATGCTAATTCTATTTTTAATTAGTATCACCTAACTTTCCCACTTCAAGTTATCACTGGAGTGATTGTTGAATTTTAGCTCTTTTGAAAATCTCCCTCTTCTTTTTTCTCTTTTATTCTCTTTCCTTTCATTCACTTCTGAATGTGCTGACATGTGACAATGAGGCGTTCTGATAATTAAGCTCTCTTTCTGATTTACGGTGCTCTCTAGATGTTATGCAGATTGGGAAAAACAAAAGCTTTTTAAAGTTTCAACAACTTCTGCACAATCTTTGATTGATGCTCCCTCAGATGAGAGACTTGCATATGATTAATGACACTGTAGAGCATTGATATAATATCATTTTTGAACAATTTTACTGCTTTGACTGCATTCAAATGCAGTTCACTTTAGATGCGACCAGGGTTGAGCACCGTTCAGAGCTGAATTAAAAGTACCATAATTCAAATCAGAATTTATGAGATTACAAATAATAATAAAAATCGGAATTAAATTAACATAACAACAGTAAAAATATATATTATGTGTCTAAATAAATAAATGACATTGGGGACACAACTGTCCCACATTAGGAAGCTGCAGATTGTCTCAGATGACTTGCAATCATTGTCTATATGAGTTCTCTTATGAATGGGTTATCTGAATTTTCTCTTTTGATTTGATTAGGACACATCCTGGTTTTTTAAAATGGTATTGGGTGTGGATTTAATGTTTTGGTTACACATCACAATATGTCACAGAAGTCTGAAGTGCAAAAAAAATCCCACATTAGGGCAATTCACCCTATATAAAATTATTATAATAAATTATATAAATTGTATAATTATATAATCATCAAATAAATAATACATTTTATTTGCAATTATACAAAGTCATAATCTTGTCATTCTAAATGACATTCAAATTCAAAATCAAAATATTCTGTGTTATGTGGAAAAAAAAGGAGCCCATTCATAAAACTTGTTTTTAGCCCAAACATTGTAGACATAGATTGGAACTGAAAAATGTTATCATAAAATCTGACTTTTTCCTCCATCATTCAACTTTAGAGACACATTTCCTCCAAGACTGGCACAGCAACCCAGACAATATGAGTAGTGTGTTCTAACATAAAGCTTGAGGGTAGGAAAAAAAATATTTAAAAAAATAAAATAAAATAAAAAGAGGATTTAAGCAAAGCGAAGAACTGACAGAGAGACTACTGTGCAGATAAAATTAGGTCAGGTTCATCTACCTGCAGGCTAACAGAGCAAATCACATCCTCAGAGTTCAAATCAAAGGAAATATTTTAATCATGCTGAAATGTGAAGTCAATGACGAAACAGCAAAGTTTTCTGTCAGGAACAATTACATTATAAACTTCCAGACCCGTATGCAAAGTTTCTATATAGCACACAGGCTATCCTTGTATGTGTAATATCTCTTTTTTTCCACTTCATCTTCTATTGCAGATAACATTTTGTACATTTAGCATGCTTCAGTCAACTGTCTGTGCTTTCTTCCACTAACTGAAAAACATAAACTGTTCTATATTGGAAAACATAACGCAATGCTCCTCCCCTTAACTTCTTAATTAACCATATTATCCAACATAATCAATATGTGACCCTGGACCACAAAACCAGTCATAAGTCGAACGGGTATATTTGTGGCAATAGCCAACAAAATATTGAATGGGTCAAAATTATCGATTTTTCTTTTATGCCAAAAATCATTAGGATATTAAGTAAAGATCATGATCCATGAAGATATTTAGAAAATTCCCTACCTTAAATATATATTTTAAAAAAATGTTGGTGAGTGGATGCAGCAAAATTGGCAACATAAATGGACAACTTTAAAGGCGATTTTCTCAATGTTTAGATTTTTTTGCACCCTCAGTTTCCAGTTTTTCAATAGTTGTATCTCGGCCAAATATTGTCCAATCCTAACAAACCATACATCAATGGAAATTTATTTATTTATTCAGCTTTCAGATGATGTATAAAACTCAATAAAAAAATAAACATTAAAAAAAGACCCATAAGACTTTTGTGGTCCAGGGTCACATATAGTCAAATACACCACTATGGTCATTAAAACACTCTTTGTATTCCAGAGAGTGTACATCTTTGCCACTGTTTGACACATTTTTGCCACTCTTTCTGTCTCCCTTAGTTACACACTGACTTGGATAAAGGGGATAGCGGAGTGAAATACACTCTCTCAGGCGATGGGGCTGGAACAATCTTCACCATCGACCAGACCACCGGGGACATACACGCTTTACGCAGTCTGGATCGGGAGGAGAAGCCTTACTACACGCTACGAGCGCAAGCGGTGGACATCGACACCAACCGTCCACTGGAACCAGAGTCCGAGTTTGTCATCAAGGTGCAGGACATCAACGACAATGAGCCAAAGTTCCTGGAAGGCCCCTACACGGCTAGTGTACCTGAGATGTCACCTGTGGGTAAGAAGCTCGTTAAAATGGTTTCTTCTGCTGAAACATGGCTGGTGTTGGGTGCTAGGAGTTAGTAAAGCCCTGATTTGTCCTTTATTTATGTTTAAACTACACAAGGTTCAATTCATCAATTAGTTATGAACTAACAACGAGCAATACTTTTTAGAGCATTTATTATTATAGGATAATGTTAATTTATAAAGAAAAAATATCACATTTTATAATTATAAAATTGTATAATTTAATAATATAACAATACA
This sequence comes from Leuciscus idus, assembly GCA_021554675.1. Taxonomy (NCBI): domain Eukaryota; kingdom Metazoa; phylum Chordata; class Actinopteri; order Cypriniformes; family Leuciscidae; genus Leuciscus; species Leuciscus idus. The sequence goes on along the minus strand of CM038637.1, from coordinate 7,737,187 downwards.
AAAAAAATAAAAAAATAAAAATAAAAAAATCAATCAATCAATGAAGATTACCATAGATTACATTTATGATAGTCACAGTGTTGGAAAATTGGCATATTGAAGCTTACACCATGTCTTAACCAAAAGCGATGCGATAAGATTCCAGCGACAAGCACCATGGTCCACATGGTAATTGACAAAATCAATCAAAAACCACAGCCAATCAGAACAGTGTATGGGCGGAGTCTATCTGCAAGCGCATGGCACTCGCAACGAAATGGATAAGTACATAAATTAATAAAATAATATTACACCATTTTAACATTATTAAAAATACATACTGAGTAACTGAAACAATCTTTGTCATTTATTGCACTTGGTTGCTCACACTAAGTTCACAGTTTGAACATACTTGTTTCCTTTAATTTATTTTCAAGATCTGAGGTGAATTACAAATGTTCATTTTCGGTAAAGCAAAATGATATTTAAACTCACATTAAATTATTTTAAAATGAAATACAGCCCACAATCAGTAGCTGAGATTATCATTGTCATAATTTGTATGTTGTTCCGTTCGCAGAAATAGAAACCGTTTATAAAATAGAATCGTCAAAAAATGCTGGAGTAAACCAAAACAACTAAATTGAAATGAAATTAAATGATTTTTTTTTAAATGCTATTTTAATCAGTGGATGTCAAATAAATAATGCCTAAAGGTTATAAGGAATGAATGTAATGTTATGTAATGTAATGTAACATATGTAATCCAAACAATGAAGCCTAAAGCCTACACGGATGATTGTCACAGTGTTACAGCGAGGGATGCTAGAGGTCATATATTACTCCTGTCATGAGTTTGCCAAATATTCATTGGTGTGGCAGAGGGGATCTAATCCAGACATTACTGTGTGCCGTCAGATAATGAGAAGTGCATGGGCTCCAAATCCCCACCAAACTGGATTACACAGCCCTAGTAGGATTTCTCATCTCACAGAGACCTTGATTGTATTACTGATTATTTCACCAAGGCATCTGCTCTGGGTGATGATGGCAGCAGGACCTTATTTTGTTACTGTCTCTGCTTCTCTAAAAAGGCTCGTCTCTTAAGCCGGCCAGAAGTTGTATTGATTTCCACACAGCCTAATCCAATCGCCGTAACTACTAGCAGATCAATGTAGCGCTATCCTCTTGCATTCATGGAACACATTGCAGAGCTTGTTAAAGTCATAATGGCCTCCATTATTTGGACAAATATTCTTAATCATGATGTCAAATATGATTGCAGACGATGCATCAATCCCTGAGGCCACGCTGGGGAGCTATGTAATATGACGCTACGTTCCCTGCAAACATGATGGTCGATGAAATGCTGGTTCCTTTGAGTTATATAACATTTAACTGGGTACTTCACTGATTTATAGTCTAAAGAAGAGACGAAAGCTTGTTTGTTAACCAGTTTAGATGGAAACACCAAGGGCCCACCATGCTGTTGAAACATTTAGTCTCAAAACTATTTGTAATTAGACTTCAACGATATTTGATCACATATTGATTGCAGAAATGACACAGAGTATACAAACACGCAAAATAAAAATCGTGAATGAGATTTATACGATAATAACGCAGCACACGACTGCATTCATCAATGCTCTGGTATATTTGTCATGACAAGGATTTACTGAACAGCATCCATTATAACTTTTAGTTTAAAAACATGTGCACATATAAAGTAATATTGATGGATTCTCGCTTGTTTAGAATGATCATGTCTAATTTATACTAAATGTCAAACAGTTTAGTAATGGTTTATTTCGATAGTCCACTTTATACATTCTACTAATTGTAGGTTACTTTGACTATGTCAACTAGCAGTCATTAGAATATTATTAGACTCTCTGCTTAATATCTGCTAACACTTTATTTGTTATGTTCCTCCAACAGACAATCTACTGACATGTCAACTTATTATAAACCAACAGTCTACTAATGAGAGTTGACAAGAGTGTGCAAAGTTACTTATAGTTAGTAGAATGTCTAAAGTGGACTGTGAAAATAAAGTGTTACCAATTTGGGACACAAACACAGAAAAAAAGACCTAATAATTATAATAATTTAAGAACATAGGCGAAACAGAGGCTGTCAACAGCCAACAATTTCACAGCTATTTTGACAGGTAAAACATGAAGCCGATAAATTCAAAGTTGCAGTTTCAAGCAGTCACAATAAAATGTGTTTATGACTAATGCTAAGCCTTTAGTTTCATTATAGGCTACCTCAAGTCATTACAATTATTAATATTGTATGCCTCTAACAATTCACAATTCAACTCCAATGACTTCCAAACAAAGAGTCTGCAAATCTTATTTTAATTTATTTCACTTTATTCCAAATTAATTCCATTCAGAGTTATTTGTATAGCACTTTTAATGAATGGTAATTATGACAAAGTTGCTTTACATACTTCAGGAATTGCCTGCAATAGTGCAGCGCAGTAAACAGAAGCAGTAATTCTCTGGGACTCATAATCATTTGTAGTCATTGGCCCTGAGAGAGATCAGTTTTAAAAAACGGCCCTGAACGAAAGCATTCACTGACTATTTTAGGAAAAGCAAGATTTGGTGGAACGGTTCATAAATCTGTAACAAGTCCTATAAAAACATCATGAGATTATCTTAAAATATCACAATTATGCTTTTGTCTTGATACCCTATATTTGTGTGTAATTTACACATGAAGACATCATGTGATATCATGTCATTCTTGACAACAACTGGAAATACAGAGTGCATAGAAAGGTTGATTGCATCTTATGAAAGCTGATACTGTAAAACTGAAAATTACAGGAGATAAATCACTTGTTACAACATACTGGACATAATAACCCTGATTTAAGTCGCCTTTCATCTGTCAAACTCAAAGCAAACAGTTTTGTTTCGAATTTGTTTTGAGCTTGTGAGTTTAAAGAGATTTTCATCATGGAAAAGCCAAATATATATTCAGATAAACAAAAGAAATAAGCAAAGCTTTGCATGGCAAGAGGGAAAAAAAAAAACACCAAGAGTTTGGTGTCGAGCTTAATAAACTACATGCCCTATCCAACACCAAAGCCCTTTTCATGTTGCTCCCCCTGAGGATGACAGATCAGGGTAATTCACTTTGAGATTGCCTTTTCCTTGATCTGAATGGCAACAGAATGAAATGAAACCCTCCCCTTCCCAGCTGAATCAAAGCTACTCATGATCTCAGATAGCAAAATGTGAATAGACCGGTTTATAAGTGCACCATAGTCCAACACTGAAGCTATAGGCCTATTTTGCAGATGTCTGTGTGATTTATATTGTGGCTGCTGCCATCACAAAAGCATAACTGAGTCTTGCTGTTACGCACAAACAAGAGAGGAGGATTCATGCAGTTCTGCCTTGTCAATGTGTCCATATTTCTTAACTTTAGATGTATTTAATCAGGTTACAGGATTTTGCTCTGACAGAATGTGACTCTAATTTGGAAGTCTCTTAAAGAAGGGGAACTGTAGGTTTTTAATGCTTTTCACCTCTTTATGTGGAGGCCAGACCAATCTGAAAGCATGTCGATGTGTGCTGAGAGAACTTAAAAAAATAAATAAAAAATACACACATCAAAAGGTAATTGCATCAGCTGGTTGAAAAGGACTTCCATTGGGAAATGGCCTTGATTTAAAATCTGTACAATTACTTCTTGGTCTCTTTTGTTTCTTTCTTTTCTCTCTCTTCCAAGGCCTTCAGGTTTCATTCCTCATCTCAAACAGTACAGTGTGATAATTCATTCAACGTTGTGGTTTGAGTGTTTTCATAAAAGATGCTATAAAATCACAATTGACCTTATACTTCTTGTGAAATATCCCTGTAGATATATACACTGAGTACTGTATATATTTCCTATATATAAGCAATATATCACAAGCAGGAGTATGATATGGATATAATCAGGGAACTATTCTAGAAGAACACACAATTGCTGCTAAATTGCGAGATGGTCAGAGTGCAGAATTCTGCTGCATTTCAGTAAAACACGGTGATTCAGTAAAACATGGTGATTCAGCGGACCGTGACCATCAGTTCATTTCACAATACAGATGGTTTGTCATTTATTGGGCAATTTAAAAGTGCTGCCCTTTGTAATGTAAAAAACTGCTATTGCAGACATATCAAAATACAGTGGAAAATCATTACACAGGAATCCATTTGGTTTTATGTCAGCCCATCAGAACAAACGCATATAATGACGTGCCTATATAGGCCTGTTTTCGAGTCACGGTCAAACCCTATCCAATCTACCAAGGGCCGATCCATACAGTTATAACCTCGAACAAAGCACATCTTTCAAATCTATTCATGCAGTTTAACACAAATTAATATCATCGGTCTGTTTGCAGGTACGTACGTGATGAAGGTGACGGCAACAGATGCAGACGACCCCACATACGGCAACAGTGCCCGGGTGGTGTACAGCATACTGCACGGCCAGCCGTACTTCTCTGTCGACCCCAAAACTGGTAAAGCACTCCTGAATGTTTGAGAGAAAAAGTACAGAAAAATGTTTTGCTACATTAAAAATGAAATTATTATTATAAGAAACAAGTTCCGCTGCTTTGTTTGAGTAATAACAACAGGCTAGGCTCATTAATTTCACAGTTCACAGGTTTCAACATAATTACATTCATTGACCCTATTAGACAAATAAGCTCGGCGGTTTGATTTGATAATGTGGCCAGCCAAGAAAATGGATTTGTAACTCAAAATAAACTGCAATTCATTTTGAATAGCGGAACAGAAAGGGACATACTGTCAGCTAAGCAGGCCTGAAAAGATATATGGTTATACAATCAGGTGCTACTTTTCAGACCCCAATACCCTCTAAGTAGAAAATAAAGTCAGCTTGGTGATAGCAAATGGATTTTTCTGTTGTTTATATGGTTAGAAGAACTGTAGCATCATCAAATGATGCAACAAATAAACTGACTTTTATTTTCTGCCAGTGAATATTTTTTTCTGCCAGTGAATATTTTGTTATGCAATATTCAGGAGCGTTTACTACAATGAATGTGAATCTACTAATGGGCGTCCTCTGCATTCAGCGAGCTGTAATATCCAATATGTAAAAGCTCAAACCTGCAAGGAAAACTTGATGCACAGAGTGTGTGCGAGAATTTCACACTTGTACGTATGTCAGTATGTTTACGGCTCTGTTGTACAAGTATGAAGCATAACAAACAGGAATACATGAATAAAAATATAATATCCTGATATCAGCAAACCCGCTGGGCTCAAAGGGTGAACAAATCAAATGATTAGTAAAGGAAGAAAAATCTGGTTTTGTCCCATGCAGCCCATAATAAAACCGACAGTAAACAAAAGCTGTGAGACGAGAGCGGGGGTAAAAGTCAGGGGGTAAAATTCATAACGGAATCAACAGAGTCGTGAGAGAAAACAGACTCAAGAAACACACCCTAATGGAATAGTTCAACCAAAAATGAAGGTTTGCTACCATGTACATCTCCCCGTGTAGTTCCAATCCTGTGTTATTTTATTTTGAAATAGGAAAGATCTCAGGCAGAGTTTCTGCTTTCAATGCAAGAAAAATGCATGATGATGCAGTAACTTATTTTTAGGTGAACTACTCCTTTAATTACTGACACAAACTTCAAAAAGAGATCTGTCCATGCAAAACTAAAGTAAAAAAAAAAAACAGATCTTCATGTAACCGGTCTAGAGAATCCCATGTGATACTCCTTTTACATTTCATTTGAAACTGGTTTTGTATGAAGGTCTGTGCCCTTTTTAACTGCTCACTGCCATATCTAATTCATCCTATGAAGTGCTCTCTTGATCTGGGAAAGCTTCTTGTGACGTTGGGAAATGCATTAGTTGTGCTTTATGGAAGAAAAGCGAGGAAAGGTGTTGCTACATTGGCTTTGTCGGCTTGTTAAGACTGTTAAGTATCAGAAGCTTTAGGACTGACCTCAATCTTTTAGCCAGAGAAAAACACTTGAAGGAAAAGGTGGATATCACTGGTTTCGGGAAGGTTTTAACAGTTTGATGCCCAAGGAGAACATTTTTAATTTCTATGGTACTTTAGAAACCATCTATGTGCTGATACTTAGTTTAAAGAACCCAAGAGAGCTTTTCCATTTTGTAAGAGCTGATTGCTAGAAGCAATAATGTGTTCTGAAGGGGGTATATAATATCAACAACAAAAATATATATATTTCAAAGAGCCACATAGTCATATACTTTTTTCCAGTTTTTGATGTACTAGACACACTCGAATGCTTCCACCGAAAGCATTTATGGACACTAAACTGCATAAATGGTGATTTCAGAACCATACATTAACATATGGATGCACAAATTTACACAAACACCTATTGTCACAGTGTCTGGTTTGTGTTTCCCCGGGTGTCCACTAGAGGTCTCTTTCCCATACTATCACCATTCACTCTGGAACTGCATTTCCCATAATCCTTTGTCTGTTCTCATCACTCGTGATTGCACTCAGCTGTTCCCTATCACATTGTTAGTGTCTGTGTATAAATACCCTGTCTGTTTTAGTCCTTGTCACGGAGTCATTGTTTTGTGTTACTTACACTTCTGAAGTCTGTTTCCTCGCCTGTTCTTGTTTTGTTTCTTGTTTATTTGTTTATTGGACTGCTAAAATGGATTTTGACCCCTGCATGGATGACTACGAGTTGGATTGCCCTGACAATAAATATGCTACATTTAGATCCACCTGTTTCTCTGTGTGTTCCCGTGACACCTATTCAATGTTCAGCAACTTGCAAAATGAATGACAATATGAACTTATATGAACTTCCCAAGCAAAGAAGCCAATCAAAACAAAAGTCATACAGAAGTCTTAAAGCTACATAAAAACAATCTGTTTTACTTTTGTTCTGTAAAATAATAAGCTTCAGGTTTATGCTTTTAATCCTCCCAAAATTGGCCACATTTTATTCCATATTAAGTGCCTCACCATAAACTTTTTCCACTTCAAAATTATTTTTGTGTTTATAAACATATCACTTCACATGTGTTGAACCCTGAATATTCCTTTAGTTCTAAAAGTCAGCGAAAAGGTTGAGAATGGTCAAGTACAGCAAAACCAGCCTTTAATACAGAAAGAGTTATTTTTAATATTGAATGTTTAGTTATGGCATCAGAGGCTAACAGGGTCGTGCTAATTAGCAAAACCTCGACCAATTGTTTGGATTCCATTCCACTGAGTAGACACCATGTCCTATGGATTAAAACATGTTGGTACATTTTACAACCATGATAAATGTGTCAAAAATGTAGGAAACATCAGCCAGGACATATCTATCAAGATGTGTACCTAAGCAGGACTAATGTATAATCCCCAAACACTAAATTGAACCCTATAACAACACAAATGACACTAAACTGAACCCTATAACAACACAAATGTAATGTGGGTAAGTCATGCTGAGAGGTTAATCGATTTTCCAGAACACCAATAATAGCATAGAAATGACACACTGCACCTTTAAGTTCAATTTACTTTGGTTTCCTTTTCCACAATGCTACAGACTTCCATCCATTTGCTTTGTTTTTTTACCGCTCTCAATCTCAGTTGTGTCTGTTATTTGAGATTACCACTCACATCCCTTTCTCAGCAGGCCTCATTCTCAGGTCTAAACCCTATTCTTCTCCTCACCTTACCCTTTATCATCCTTTTCTCTGGTCTCTTCTTTCCATTAACAATGTATTTCGATCTGTGCGCAGGTGTGATCAGGACAGCTCTCCCCAACATGGACCGGGAGGTGAAGGAGCTGTATCAGGTTCTCATCCAGGCCAAAGACATGGGTGGGCAGTTAGGGGGTCTGGCAGGGACCACCACCATCAACATCACCCTAAGTGACGTCAACGACAACCCACCTAGGTTCTCCAAAAGTAAGAGAATGGATCACTGATAAACTACCAACTCATGTCAACTCAAATCAGTCAAAAGTTTGGACACACCTGCTCATTCTTTTATTTTCAACATTTTAGATCAGGGGTGTCCTGTTAGGCCACTGTCCTGCAGAGTTTAGCTCCAGCCCCAGTTAAACACACCTGAACCCGCTGATCAAGGTCTCACTAGGCACATTAAAGAACTTCTGAGCAGGCGTGTTAAGGCAAGTTGGAGCTAAATGCTGCAGCACAGTGGCCCTTCAGGACATACTTTGGACACCCCTGTTTTAGATTAATAATAAAGCCTTGCCTTTTAATGGTCTTAAACATTTTAATCACAAATTACTGGTCAGTAAATTAGCAAGAAATGCACAAATACTGTCAGGGTTCTCAAGTCTCACGCATTGGCCGTGAGACACACGCAATTCAACCAGTCCACACGCTCACACGCCACACCGTGTATTTCTCACGCTGAAAAGGCAATGCCAACCAAGTTGTCCTGCAAGCTTTATATATAACGTTGTATACGAGGCGCCGGCACACAAAGTGAAGTTTCCTGCCGCCAGCACGTATCTCGGCCAGATTGCGTTCGTTACTACCCTTACGAAAAAGAAGTTTATTCAAGTGTTCTATTAGTATACTTCTTTTAAACAAAAAATAAGAAAGTATACTTTCAGTCTACGTTTTATATACTTCTCAGAAATATACTTTATGTACTTCTTAGAAATATACTTCAAATTGCACTTAAGTATACTTGACTTATACTGACAGAAAAGTCTAAGTATATTTGGCCTATACTTGTTGATCGAGATATACTTAAAAGTATAATTAAGTATTCTAAGTATTCTTGGCTTGTACTTGTGTTTACTATTTTGATTGAGTAGCTTATTAAATACTTTTTTAAAAACATAATATTACACACCGTCTTATAAACTAACATGTTCAGCTTTATATAGTAACAAACTTTCGGGTGGAATAGCTTATAGAGTAAATAAAATAAGCATGGAAAATAAGTTTATTCAAGTGTTCTATTAGTATTCTTCTTTTCAACTAAAAAGAAGAAAGCATACTTTCAGTCTACATTTTATATGCTTCTCAAAAATATACTTAATTACACTTAAGACTTATACTGAGAGAAAAGTCCAAGTATATTTGGCCTATACTTGTACTCAATCTTTTGATCGAGATATACTTAAAATTGGAATTATTCAAAGTATACTTGGCTTGTAGTTGTGTTAACTCTTTTGATCGAGTAGCCTATTAAATATACTTTTTTTTACATCGTTTTTCATATACAGTCTTATGAAACTTTGTTTGAAAACATTGATTAAAATATTGATATAAAACAGATATGTTTCTAATTCTGCGTATCTGAATTTTTGTGTAGGCTAGTCCACTGGTAGTGTACATATTTACTTTAATTTAACTTTTCCCCAGCATTGACTGAATTTTCCAGCTATCCATGTTTTCACTGGTATACGGTAGGGGGCGCTATGACACATCTTCTAGCACAGAATCTCTGGATCAAAACACAGGAGAAGAAGAAGCTGAAACAAGTGATGGACGATTGCTCACTCAAATGTAAAATAATGTAATATCAAACATTAAACAGCTTGTAAATCAAAACTGCTTAATGTTTCCAAATGAAATGAAGTGTAGGCCTAACCCATGAAGAGAAAACGACTGTGAAGCTTTGGGGGTGTTGGACTCGATCTACTCCACCTGTGTTTTGATCATCGTTCTGGATCTGATCAAGGCGTAGTCTTTGACAAAAATGTGATTTTCTCAACTATTTTGTTTAAAATGTTGCCTTTATGAAACTTACTGACATTCAAGTGTTGATAAAAAAGGATGTATGAAGCTAATAAAATGTTTTTAAAATTAAAGTAGAGTTAAAGGTATTTTTTCAAGTATAAAAAAATAACATTTGAACATAGTAGTATAGGCCTACTGCAACTGCAAAAATTGTATATAAATAGTAAACTATAAGTATAATGTTAAGTTCACTTAAAGAAAACTTGTAGAATAAAACTACTAAACTAGTAGTTTACTGAGAGTACACTAAAAGAGTAAAAATAATATATAAATGGTAAACTATAAGTAAGTTCACTTAAACAAAACTTGTAGTATAAAACTACTAAACTAGTAGTTTACTGAGAGTACATTAAAATAAAACTTGTAGTATAAAACTATTAAACTAGTAGTTTACTGAGAGTATACTTCAAAGTTGCTACAAGTATTAAAATAGTAAACTACTAGTATACTCATAAGTTCACTTGCAGTACAAATGAGAAACATAATTATGAACTAGTTGTGCACTTAAAGTTTACTACTGTTACACTTATAGTACACTTAAACATATACTTTTATATACTTCAAGTGGGCCAATTTAGTCCCAAGCGGTATTAAAATAGTACACTTACAAGTTTACTACTAGTACATATTGACATTAGTATACTTACTACATAAAGTATACTTAAAAATATACTTGAACATTACTCAAGTATACTTCATAAAATGAACTTGAAGTATACTTTTTTTTTCGTAAGGGTATGCGACATAGATACGCGAACACACGGAAGTTGACGGAACATTCTCGGCCACCGTACGTTCGTTACTAGGTAACATCGCGCGAACACACGTCGTGATGGAGAAGGTAAGTTGGAAGAAAGCTCGACTAACATTTTTAGGCTAGAACATTTAATATACAGCCCACCATATACATTATTATTGATGCAGTCAAAAACTCTACAACTACTTTTCAACCAGGCCAGAAGCTTTGGCTCAGTTTGGCTAGCTTACGTTATCTGAAACGAAGGGAAATGTTAGTGGGTATGGGAAGGAATGAAGATTTCATAAGCTGGAGTGTGTACTCTTGTGTACACACACACACACAAACACACACACACACCTTAATACTCTAATATGTAATTTGTTCACAATGTCCCACCACACAATAAATCATTATACCATTTCGACTAGACATGTCAAAATGCAAAAAGATATGTTTTTCCAAACAGTTTGGAGCATTTTGTTATATTTTTGTAATTTTTGTATATTTGTAATTTTGAAATATAACATTAAAGAGTATATTTGATGTGATGAATGCTCTGTCATTTATCAGATTTACCAATTGTTATAATTTAAATTTGTGCTGGTTAATTATGAACAATGGGTAAAATTGGGGGGCGGGGACAGGCGGGGGCGGGGCTCCATTAGGGCTCCTCCCCTAACCGCATGTGATCTCACTCCAAGCTTTTGATAAAACTTGAGAACCCTGTACTGTAGATAAAGTAACTTAGCACGGAATAGCCTTCAACTTGCAGACAGCTTTTAACAGGAGGAAGAGTCAGTGTTGTTCCACTCAGTGTTAATGTCTTCAAACAGTTCATGAGTAGTTGAAAATGTCTCCCAGTTTGTTTGAGCTTAATGTGAGACCAAATATTCACTATAGGGTTCAAATCTAGACACTGACCAGGCCTAAACATGAGCCTGATGGATTTGTTCTCAAGTCACTTCTTGGTTGTCTTTGCGATTTGTGTAGGAGCATTGTCTTTACCAATAACATCTGATCATTCCCCTTTAGATACCAACTTTTCATTTGTGAGAAGCAAGCCATTCTGCAATATTCTGCTGAACTCCAAAGCGTTAAATGACTTTTCACAGTGAAGCATCTCACCAATAGCAGCAGCTAAAAATGCTCCTCACACAATGACACTCTTCCTCCACGCTTCACTGTGGTAGAGATGCATGTATTATTGTATTTCTCAGCAGAGTTTCAAAGACATCGCTCAGGAGCATCACCATGCAACTCCTGTTTCATTGTGATTCACCACTCCACACACAACTTCCCATTCTGCCAAAAACTTAATTCTGTCTTATTTCTGAGACAGCAATGGCTTATAATGTGTGGTAAAGACATTTTAAAGTCCCCCTGTAGTCAATAATTGTATCCCTTAAAACTCACCAAAATGACACATTTAAAAAAAAAATCATAAAAAAAAAAAAAAATGTCATGCCCTAAAATAGCTTTAATTTAACTCTACACCCTTGCCTCATTTAGTATATGCGGTTCTATGAATATGCAAATTAGCCCCACCTCCACTCACTCACACCAGCTCAGAGATCCACTTGTTGACGATCACACGATGATGTGATTGGTTACAAGGTAGTTTGTGATGTCAGAAACACCAGCGATTTCAATCCAAGTTTTTGAGACTGTCTTTGGTTCACTGCAGTTTTAAGGAGAAAATACTCAGCAACGCTTTTGACTTATGAATTCCACATAGACATATAAACAACATTAAAAACTTTATTTTCACCACAGGGGGCTTTAAAGCTGATTATTCCGCTTATTCTGCTAACCCTACCCCTACAGTCTACTAATACTCTAATGAGAGTTAGTTGACAAGTAGGTGCAACGTTACTTATAGTCTACAGAATGTCTAAAGTGAACCATCAAAATAAAGTGTAACTAGAAATTGTATTGGTTCAACTGTCATTTGTTTAATACACTATAATTTCCATACTTCCATTTGTTCCATTATTTTATTATTATTGTTTGATTATTATTCAGAGTTTTCCCATTACAAATGTAAGTATGGAAATTATTTAGAGACTAAAAATGTTAAACAAATAAAAATCTGTATTATTTAACCTTTTTTAACATTATGAAAAGAGTTCAGAAGTTTGCCATCTGCTCTTTTTAAAATATAAAATTTGAGTTGGCACAATTTATTCTGTCCACAAAACAAATTTAAAGCATTTATGCATAAACCTTTAGATCATAAGGTTTTTAAGATAATGAGAACCATAAACTCAGGCAAGTGTGTCTAAACCTTTCACTGGTAATGTACATTTGCAGCATTTTCTTTTAAAATGCACATAGGAAAGCTTAAAAACTGAATTCATTCATAGAGAAAATGTATGCCAGCATTTCTTGAAAAATAAATAAATAATCTTGAATCTATAAATATTGTTTGGATAAACCAGTAAATGCAGCGTATTTAACAGCATCCCCAGAGAAGTAGTAGTAAAAAAAAAGAAAACAAACATGCACACAAATAGCATTGGTTCTTGAGTGTATCAACATGCTAGCTTTGAATATGTAAATTAATGAGATTTTTTGAGAAACCAAAGTTTCCTAAGTGCAAGCAATCATAAAAATGAGAAAGTCTTCATAGCTTCTACCTAACAGCCTCATATTTCATGCATTTTTATACTTGAAGAACTTCCTTTGTTTATTTTTCCACTGAAATAAGCCCAAGCCTTTAAACAGTTGAATGTGAACAGGCTCCATTTGCGCTCAGAAATCGTGAAATAGAAATCATGTTGAGTTTCAGTGATGAGCACTGGTTTTCTCGCTGTGTAAATATTGGTAATACCCTGGGAGAGAAGTAGATTTCCATCTGCATGTCTCAGAGGATGCACTATGATGACTGCTGCATTCTGGTCTCGGTCTCTCTCTCTCTCTCTCTCTCTCTCTCTCTCTCTCTCTCTCTCTCTCTCTCTGTTTTTTGGTGCATTGCACTAACGCATCTAATGACTTCTTAATTAGCTGAGGTGTTTTTTTTAGCTGTGGCATGGCCACTCAACACATTAGTTTTTACTAATCGGCATGATCTGTTTGTGCCTACTGTGCATGTGTCTTCACTAGCTTTGGGGTAACTAACTCAAAGTAGCCGTTCTACTAACTTAACTACAATTTTAGTAGTGTGACATTAGCACAGCTGTTTTCACAGTGTAGCTTAGCCAAAAACAAACATTTTTCCAACAAAATCAGTGTAGTGTGAAACCAACACCACATCCCTACTTTTTATGTCACATTTACATCCAAGTGCATTGAGGCAGTTATCAAGCACTCTTTCCAACAATAATGTTCTCTCTAGGGTTGCCAACTTGTGAAATTTGTCAAAGAAGGTGGAATACTGTGGCAGAATGGGACTGTTGTTATGTAAATAAAATCAGAAATCAGAAATCATTACACAATCCTGGTCACTTTAAAATTAAAATTAAGTCAACATTTACTCACCCTGGTGTTGTTGTAATGCAGTATTCCCTTCTTTCTTTTTCTGACCACAAAAGGAGAATTTGTTTAAGAAAAATGTCCCGCTCGTGCTCGTCCATAAAATGGAAGTGAATAGCGACCAGCATCAAGCTTTAAAAATAAAGATGCAAAAGTAGCCTATCACAGAATGTTCCCATGCAACATGTGTCATATATTCGTAGTGTTTTGGGGGTATGCGCAGGGTGCGAACTACTGTACGGGGAGCTAGGGGGAGCTCTGCTCCCCTTAATAAGTCATGGGCTCCCCTGAAAACGTGATTTATGAAATTTTGTGTGCATTCAATTTAAACCTAATTCACTTCAATAAAGATAACTGTACATGCTATTCTTGTCATGAGCATCAAGGTGTGGTGGCGCTGCGGTGCAAATTCCACTCATGTTTAGTACATGTGTTAACTCAAAGATTCGTAAGAAAAAATATAAACGTTGGAGGCCATTGATCTGCGCGCAAAGTCCTTGAAATCCATTCTTCTGTTAGCATATAGCACCACTTCTTGGATTTCTGGACGAACAGTAAAGGAAGCTGACCCCGGGCCTCTGTGGTCGATTCTGTGTTAAGGTTAAGGTTATTCCCAATTATGTGCTGTGACTGGGTTGTTATAGGTCTGCGTGACTCTCAATGTCTTATGCCTAATTTTTCTTCTGTATTCTTCTGTAGCCTGACGAGTAATTTAACCGTTGTTCATATGAACTGAAAGACAGCCTATTTATAGACTATTTGTGGGTGGCTGTTTGCTGTTTGACCTATCAATTTGTGTCGATAAATTATAATAGGTATCCTGTATAGTGATTTAGCCTATATAGTGCTTGCATAAAGCAAGTAGTGCATACCCTTGTAGCTGTTATGTCTCTTTGTAAGTCATTGTAAGTCCTCTTTGAGGCACGCGCAAACGCACAAACACCCCATGTCTCATGTCACGTTTTTATTCATTGGTACATGTTATTCCAAACATGAATAAAACTGAAAAATTTGCTCAAAACTAGTTTTCAAAGCAGCTTCCCCAACACGTACTTCAAAAAAACGGATTTTTGATTCTACAGGCATCTTCCATCTGCGTGTACCGGAGTCATCAGCAGTCGGGTCAGCGGTTGGCCGAATCAAAGCTCACGATCTGGACATAGGGAAAAACGCGGAGGTGGAATACAACATCGTCCCTGGAGATGGAGGAGCCATGTTTGACATCACCACCAACGAGCACAATCAGGAGGGAATCATCATGCTCAAAAAGGTAAAGCCTTATTTACTGGAAAATCTATTCGAACAACAAATACATACACAGGTTAAAAGCTCAGCGGTTGATTTGTATTATTATATGGAGGTCACATTAAAACATTAAAAATGCAACATTTTGTCATGCTTTACACTTGCCGTACACTAATTAGAATTGTCCCTCTGTAAATGAAGTTTTATCAAAAGTTAGTGGACTTGGTTACCAAGGAGAGATGAGATGAAATATGAGGTGTATTTTGTGTGAAGAAAACAGAAAAATCAAGGTAATAATCTCTTGTGAAATTTCCAATTAAGCTGCAATTTTGTCAAATTGTGCAAAAGATTTGGGAAACATTTATTAAGCCAGTTTTCAACCCTAAGGTTCTACATGCTGCCATGAAGTCACACTATAGAACAGAAACGCACAAAAGCTTGACTCTTAAATACAGAAACATTAATATACAGTACATATAAAATGTCCTCCCTCCAGGCCAGTCTATCAGAGTTGCCATAGTCCTTCAACGCTGTGTCGTGACTCATCCATACGCTGAAAATGACAGAGAGCCCATCATTCATACAACCGCAACCGCATTATCAAAACATCACTCAAACATCACTGTTAAGAGCACTTTGGGATAATTGTGTCTGACATTAAGGACTCCCCCAAAGGTAAACTCGAACATTCAGCTCGACTGGAGAGTGTGCAAGGTGACTTTCTTTGATTTGAATTGAGCTCAGTACTTAAATACTGGCAGCGTGACAGGACTTATTATTGCGGCACACATCTCTTTATTCTATCTCTATTGTCTCCGCCTAGTGGAATGAGAACAGTCTTGTCAATAAAAACAGCTGGTATAATATGCTATTACTGAAACTGCACTGCGTTGATCTCTTTAGTGTTAGTGGAGATATATGAGGGTGGAGAGCACTAACTGTGTCCATATGCTTCCCTCTAAATGCACGCAGCATGCATGAAAATAACACAGCCAGGAATCCCCACGTACTCTACACAATACTTTCTAGACATCATCTATCACGTACACACTGCTTTAGAAGTGACAGGAGTGTTTATGTGCCGGATTGAAACACAGAGGTTGTCTAAGTGCAATGTTTTACCTGGTTTTGAAGCTGTGAACAAGAACCATTAGTCTGTATAGGGACATTTTAAAGTTTCAAAATATAATTAATTCCTGTGATGCAAAGCTGAATTTTCAGCATCATTACTCCAGTCTTCAGTGTCACATGATCCTTCAGAAATCCTTCTAATATGCTGGATAGATAGATACATTTGACTTGCTTTACGGCAAGCGTTACTATAGCAGATAGGTGGAGCCTATATAAAAAATAGCCGTTTCTGATGTCGCAATACATCATACTTTCATAAAATCATGCAACATACTCTACCTTGACTGTGGACATCGTTATTTCCAAAGCCGGTGCTGGATAAACAAATAGCGTGTGTGCGACGGTAGGCTAAATTATTTACGACAGCGGTAATAGACAATTCCGCTTCCAACCTATAGGGGGACCGAAGATGAAAAGTGCTTTGGTGTTGCTTTAAAATCTCTCATTGACCCATCGGTTTTGGTGCAATATTGCATCAAGGAACCTAATAATTGTATGTAAACAATAAAAGACCACAGCGATATTAAACAGCATCATGATTTCATTTTACCTGCATGCCTGCCATCTTTTCCAGAAAACAGAGATGACTAAGTTACCTCCAGGAATAGAGCATTGCACCATTCCCAAGGGTACTCATAAAATCTGACACATTCACACTCAGAGTTGCAAACACTTCTCTTATAAAACCGTTGAAGCTATAAATGGTTTTGTTGTGATTTGAAATTTTCTTTGTCAACACATTGCATAAAAAATCACATGGGATATGGAGGCCGAGCTAATAAAGTGTGTCATAAAACAACAGGCAAGCATCAAGTGATCACATCAAAACAGTTTTTTTTTTTTTTGTGCCATCTCCTTAAGTTGCACACAAGATAAGTCATAGTCACTGATTCAAAGACAAATGGCACTTTGCACACTTGATGAATCTGAATGAAGGCTGAAATAAAATATGTCATTACATTACAGGTAATATGACTGTTTATATACTGTGTAATGGTAAAATTGTCAAGAGAAAGAGATTTAGCTATACTAACCTTTTAATCATAATGCTCGACGGGAGCTGTAGAAATGAAGGTCCTGCATTACAATTGAAAAAGCCCATCACTTGTTTGTTTACTCTAAAATGTGCACATTTGCTGGCCCAGACTAAGAAATATATGACCATAACATACTTTGAGAAACACAAATTAAATGGTAAATTACTTTAGGTCTTTTTTTGTGCACTTTCCACAGCAAACGTTTCCACATCAAAACATCAGCATCTCAGTTACCATAGAAATATAGATTATTGAGCAGCGGTCTCACAGCACTAAAGGCTGAATCCATACTATATCAGCATGCTTTTTGTTCTTCTCCTTTTCTTTTCCAGTGCACAACCTTTCCCCCCTCATTTGAGGCATAAAGATATAGCATTATGATTTTGTTCTCTACACTTCTCTGACAGTCCACTAAGAGTTTTCAGTGCTTTGTCTGTATTCTTGGGGGTTCAAGACACCAGTTACAGGTGTGGACAACAGAAATTAGTGCAGTTATTTTCTCTCTGTACAGCTGAGAGAGATTTGGAGAGTTATTGTGGGCATGTATTGTCTCAGTATGACTGTGTGTCGTGCCAACACTGAGACAGAATGATGCATTCTCCTCAATAGGAGGTCCAGGCAGCAATCCTGCCTGTGTGGAGATGCTGTCTCTTTCTCCACAGCGAAATAATTGAAGCATGTGCCCTACAAGCAAAACATTACATGAGGTGAAGAGGTTTCTTTTTTTTCTGTCTGAGAAGTGTTTTTGTGCACATGTGTGCTGTTTATGCGCTTGATAGCAATGAGGCATGGTGACCCCTCTGTGATTTGGAACAGTGGGCAGAATAGGAATAATCGTTTACTGCAGTTTAACAACAGGAACAGACTAACACAAACACACAATGGGAATGTTCCGGATGCTATTCTACCTACTGTTTTAAAAAAACTGTATACTGTTTGTGTACTGTGTTTGAGATGCTGTGCACGGTGTGCACATTTATTTTGAAATAAGCAAATGTAATCCTACATTTGCTCAAATATGCAGTAGACTATTAGAGTATGACAATGCACCATTTAATATAATGCTGAATTAAACATACAACACCAGTGAATAATGCAGCATGCAGTTTAAAATGTTTGTCATTGCTAATCGCATATAGTTTAAGATGATATTTTAATAGGCAGTATGCAGTAAATCTTGCCAACGTTGCTAAAATCATTTTATTTAGGCTTGCCATGGTTTATGGTGATGCTGATTATAATTTGTACAATAGATACCAGCGATACTGGTGTGAAAATATATATTTGGTAAAAGGTGGAAAGTATGGAAGCCCATTTCCACCACATAAGAAAAAAACAATAATGCTTTGGTAAATCCTATTTATAACATTAAAAGTCAAATTTATTCAATAAAAAAGTCATAATTATGACAAAGATATTGACTTGATATCAACAATGACCTTTTATATCATAATGATGATGATTTTTTTCTTATGTGGCGGAAGTATGCTTCCAGCTGTTTTAGGATGGGAAACAGTTCTTATGTCAATATTATAAGGACAATTATTGCATATCACTATTTAGTGTCCAACCAGTGGTATTGCCGGTATAGCCAGTTTGAATTTGAATAACACACCAGCATGCAAATTACAGTCTAATTATACATGAATACACCATTATAATTACACTAAAAAGTATTTTACTCAATATTGCACAATCTACAGTATATAATTTGCTTGGAAAAAAAGTTTCATTCTGTTCCATATTTTCGACCAAACTGCCACTGTTACCAAGTAGATTACATTTTGTTTAATGAATTCAAGAAATACAAATGCCATCTTAAATAACCAAGGCATGTTTTCCCAATAATTTCGAGATACTGCTAACTGCAGAGCCAACGGGTGGAGCTTGACATCCAACTCCCCCTCTCTGGACTTAAAGCAGCACTCAGTAGCTTCGGGACTTCTTCGCTGTATTCTCGCTTTTTGCTCGCAGGTTTCTCTCTAGAGCTCCCCCCACAGCTTCGGAATAGATATTTGACAACACTGTCGTAAAAACTCGTTGGTGATTCTCAGACACCAGAGGCTATAGATCAACGACATCAAAGCAGATGGGACGTTCTTTAAAACGTCTTCTTCATTCGGGTTTGGACAGCGTGAGGGAGCGCAATAATGACCGCATTTTAGCAGATTTCTTTTGGCCGTAAAGCAATTGTTTACATCGCGAGACCTGATATCACGCGAGACTTCCTGACGCAGCGGCCGGCGGCCCGCCGGCTCAAAGTTGCAAGTGCGTATTTTCCGCTCACGGGCACCAGGGGGGTGCGAAACGACCACCATTCAACCCGAAATAAGTAATATAACCATTCCAATGACTCCGAAGCTGTTCAGTTAAGGTAAAAAAAGTTACTTAGTTCACCTTTAATGGGTGGAGCTTGGAGGTCTAGCCACACCCTAACCCTACCCATAACCCTATCCCTAAACCTAATTAGGTTTAACAGAGATGGAGCTGGACTTGGTCAAACTCCACCCATGACATCCAGAGAGGATGTCGCTATATCGGTCTATGGCAGAAATACTGTAGTAGTAAGCTTGTATATGTGGTTCCAAATTCAGCAACTACTTCTATTCAGATAAAGGTGCGATTTTACTTGTAAAAAGCAAAAGTAAGCTGAAGACTACTATAGCGGGGCTTTGGCTGAATGGTGCTCTGTGCTGGCCGACTGAATGAGATGTATTTGCGTGTGTGTGTGTGTCTGTGTGTTGAGAGGATCATCAAGGCTTAAGGATTGTGAGTGATTACCTGCTCTACTGTCAGCTTGAACATGGGCAGCACAGGAGATCATGAAAATGTTTAGACAACCTCTCGGCTAAAGTAGCGATTAAAGCAAACAATAGGCCCTGCCGATCCCCGCAACAATCGTGCGAAACATCCCTATTTACAATTCCTCAAATAAACACTCGGCGGCACAATAATGCGCATACACATGCTTATATGTGTACACAGACACACACACACACACATGCAGCGAGTCACATATTCCCTTATCTTCGGTTCTACTCAAAGGATGTTCTTGTCAGATTAAAATGCTTTGTGGTGTATTGTGTATTTGTGTGCCTGTTAGCGAATGTGCATGAAATGAGTGTTTTGTGAAAGCGGTAATTGAAACACTAAATATAGAGAAGAGGCTTTTATGCTACAGACCCCACATATTTTACATTTAGGACAGACCAGGGCCAGTTGTCACAGTTTTTTGTGAAAATTTCTCAGGAAAGGTTTCTTTGTCACAATGAAAATCTGCTATTAAATAACATATATTGTGGTTTAGTGTGTGTGGTTATCTATATACTAATAATAATGAATATATGTGAATGTTAGATTATTTTGGGGAAAACATTACTGAACCGAAATTGATTTGACACACTATCAAATTGATACGCTTTCATTCAAAAGTTTGTTTGTTTTTGTTTATTTTGAATAAAAAAAAAAATTAATTCATACTTTTATTCAGTAAGGATCCATTACATTGATCAAAACTGACAGTAAAAACTAGTGGTGGGCCGTTATCGGCGTTAACGTGCTGCGTTAACTCTTTTTATCGGGCGATAAAAAAAATATCGCCGTTAATCTATTCTCCAAGTTGGGTTGGGAGCTGTCTCTATACTACACAAGCTATGATGACGCAATCTACCCGCGGCCGCGAGGTACACCCGGCTGCAACGCATCATATTCGTCTTCATCTTAAGTAAACACGGCTGAAAGTGAAAGCTGGTGAAAAAGATCGGTGCAACATCCATTATTTGGACTTGGTTCGGATTTAAGCCGTCCGACGAGCAGCAGCAAACTATATAGACAGAGTTTGTGGGCTAACAGTTCGGTAAGTTAACACACGACTAATCCGTTCTACCACTTCAAATTCAAAACGAAACATATCACTGAATACCAGCGCGCGCGTATTATTCCCAATATATCTTAGTGGTGTAGCACATAATCTCTGTCTGCGCCCGATTTTAAGAATCGTTGTTGTGTTTCTTTTAAACTGAAAAGACATCAGTTAGACAATATTCTAATTTTACATTTGGGGGTTCATAAGCTCCAAGCCATAATAAACATTATGCCCACCTCTAGTAAAAACATGTATAATGTTAAAAAAAAGGTTTATATTTCACATTAATGCTATACATAAACTTTCTATTAAGCTTTTCAAAAAAAAAAAAATTATAATATATATATATATATATATATATATATATATATATATATATATATATATATATATATATATATATATATATATATATATATTATATTAATATTACATAGTTATGTAAATATTAAGCAGCTCATTAGAATCATTTCTGAAGGATTGTGTGACAATGAAGACTGGAGTATTCAGCTTTTGCCATCACAGAAACATAGTAAAACAGAAAACAGCTGCAATAATTGTAATACTATTACACAATAATGCTGTTTTTATTGTATTTTTGATCAAATAAATGCAGCCTTGGTGAGCAAGAGTTCTTTCAAAAGATCTTACCGACCCCAATGTTTTGGACTTTGATGTACACACAAATAGACACACATATCCAAACGGTCAGGTATAACCACGTTGGGAGATTTACATTTCACACCAGTCAGCATTCTGTGCGGTGGTGTGAAGCAACAACAGCCCCGAATTCCCAGAAAGTGGGTCAGCTCGTGATTAGTCATCAAAAACAAATGATGCTCGTTTCTCCCATTAGTAAACAAAAGCAATTATTCTTTTAAGTTGTGAGAGAAGTCTGATCCCACAGGATCTCACCGTCTCCCACTCCCTCAGAGTTGGCAACACAACACAGAATATAGGCCTACTAATTATCACATAGTTCACTTAAACAAAGAAACAATGGCAAAACATTGAAGACAATCTGAGCTGCAGAGAGGCTAACAAAACACGACAAGAGGCAGATGGACATCCGTGGCAGAATGTCAACACAATAATCGATGCTGCTCTTCAATGCCACATGGAAACATGACTTCTGAAAGTAAGGCACAGGCTTACATGCCTTCAGTCTAATGACTCATTCCTGCAGTGTCCTACTCTGTCAGAGTTTCTCATCCCTCATTAAGTATGTCATTAATGTGCTGTTTGATCTATAAATCAGCTGAGAGTGCTCAAACTGCCACTGTCACTGGGATTTTAATGACTCACCTCTTCCGTGATAAAAAAGTAATGGCATATTCACCTGATTTGAGATCGTTTGGGAAGGAGGAAAGTCTTGCATGCAAAAATCACATTGGATAGCCTTGTTTATCCATGTTTAGTCTACATTTTCTACATGTGTTTTGTTTGGGAACAGGAACTGTTGGTTTGCAACAGGAGAAAGCAGTGCCACCTATGGGTGACTCCTGATTAATATACTGGTAAAATAAATAAAAAGGGCAACGTTCAAAAGGGAATACTAGCTTACTTCTTACTGAATACTACAAATCTACCATATAATGGTTATTAATTATTAAATAGTGTGTGAAACAGAATGCATTATGCAATAATAAAGATTTCAAACAGTAGTTTGTAACATTGTTGTCACATGACCTTGTCACATTCAGTTTGTCTGGTTAGCTTTTGTAAATATCTTGTTTCTCCATTAGAAAATTTTACAGAATGACACAAAAAAGTGTGTTTTATATATGGACGTAAATATATATGGACGTACTACATTCACCATGTTGTCATCATCATGTGATCTGCTAACTTCATTTGCATCACTTCTCTGCCATTCACAAATCCTCTCCCGTTGCATCATGGGATAGTGTCCACACTTCAGAATCTCGCCGGAAGTAGTAGGTCATCTGGGTATTTTTTCCTTCTCTTTTATTAGTACTGTGAATTCAGACATAATTCTTTTGTTTTTCTCACCTACTATATAATAGGTAGTATGCGGTTTCAGATGCAGCTGGAATGTCAAGTCAAGTGCATTGTATTGTGGGATATAGTATTCCGTGCAAATGGAAAGTAGGTCATTCATGTGGAAAATTTGCATACAGTGCACAGTTTACATTGTATATTCTGCAGAAATAGTATGCTATTATGCTATTTCAAACAGCCAGGAGGAATAATATCGTATTCGGAAACAGAAACAGCTTGTTTACCTTCATGCAAAAGTGTGAATGTGAAATATAATGACATGACAGACAAGTGACAAAGATGTGATGATGTATACTTGATTATATCCGATTATACATATCAAAGACTCCACATCCAGTATGTGTGCGTGTGTGTGTGTACGTACAAGTAGGAATGTCAGCATGCACGGCATGTGGTAAAGAAAGAGGATATATAAAAACTTTAGCTGAGAGCAGCAGTCTGAAGGTGACGCGATGTTAGCGCTGTGTTTGTGTCAGCGCTGTGAACTGAGGTTATTAGTGGGGATATTTTATACCAAAAAATGTCAAGAATCTAGAAACCAAAGGTGTGTTATGACATTACCTGTGTGCCTGTGGATATATGCATCATTTCAAACCTGGTGTGCAATATACATTTGTTGTGCCCTAGTTTTGTGTGTGTGTCTGAGTTTACCTATTTCGAAAATCCCAAAGATCACTTTATCCTTTTTACTACGGTGAGATAACACCATGTCAACGAAGACATCAAACTTCCCAGTTACAACATGAATTATCGACGCAGAGAAAACTCATTTAGCAGTAGAGGGCTCTGCATGCTTTGCTGGCTCCAAATAGAGGGCTGTTTGCACCTCTAAACCCTGCTGTGGTTAGAGTAGGCCTTACCGTCTATTCCCAGCCACTTCTGCTCAATGCAGAGCACACACTGCTGTGTTTACCTCCAGTGATCATTCCGTTTTAAAACAATGTCAAGTTTGATGTATTGGCCAATACTTGTGGAACAGTGTTGTGAGATACAGTTTATGAATTTGGTTGTGTGGTTGCATGCTAGTTTAAGAGATTCGGCTACTGATTCTGTGAAGCGCATTATGGCAAAATATTCAGCAATTTCAAGTGCAGTTCCCTTTAAGGTTCTCAATTAGTGGGTCTTGAACCGAAAATGAGACACAGGGACAAAACATAAGAAACAAAACAAAAATGCTTTGGTAAATTTGTGACAAAAAAAAAAGAGGAAAAAAAAATAATGAAATAATTATGAGAGAGAAAGTCAAAACTGAAATGCCGAGTCATAATCATATAAGATAAAAATACAAAACTATGAGATACTAATTAATAATTGAGAAAGTCAAAAGTGCGACAAAAAGTCAATTACGAGAAAAAGTCACATTTTGTCGTTATTGTCTTTTTCTCATAATTACAACTTTTCACTTCTTTTAATTAGTTATTAATAATTATCCGAGAAAGCTCTCGGATTTCATCAAAAATATCTTAACTTGTGTTCCGAAGATGAACGGAGGTCTTACGGGTTTGGAATTACATGAGGGTGAGTAATTAATGAAAGAAATTTCATGTTTGGTTAAACTAACCCTTTAAAACCCACTGGAACTGATGGCTACATCTCCTCAAAGGCGCCATGCTGATACTCTCCAATTACTTTTATCTTCCAACCTGCAATCTTTGTACTTCCAGCTAAGAGGCTTACAGCAATATTGAGGTTGTTTTCAATGTAATGTCTAGACGTTGCATTTGTGGCATCCTACTGATTTACAAAGACACTAATTTTGATTTGTCCCTCAGTTTTTAATAATGCATGAGAGACATGTTTTACAGCAATTTACTTATAATGGAAACCACTGTTTAAGAGATGTGTTTATACTTCTTAAATGATGTGCAATTGTTGAAAAGCTATAGGCTTCCATTCTGGATGTGTTATTTTAAATCTGTATGCATTCTGTATGTTTTTTTGTTTTTTGTTTTTTTTTTGTTTTTTTTTGGCTATCAGCAGCATGGTTACTGGTAATCAAATGTACACCTTTGAATACGAATTCTGCTATTTTTTGTTTTGTAGATAGATAGCATATTTTGTCATATTTGTCTACTCAAACTAGTTTAAGACTATGGTTAGTGCCAAGATAGCGGTAAAGAGAAGCAATTTCAATGTTGTCACGTCAAAAAGTGCATCTGGATGAGTAGTGTCTGTATGTGGACAATAGGTTAAAAGTAATTTATTATATTTGTCTCTGTTTTCAAATATTTTCCATCTATTTCTTTCAGAATGATGCTGCCTTTCCATATTGTACCTCGCTGACGCACATTTGTTTGCTGTTTGCCAGAGTGTTACAGAATATAAAGCAAATTAAGTCAGCAAAAAGGTTCATAACAGTATAATTTTAGAACTGCACAATTGCAGTTTCAAGTACTCTCTAAAGTCGTGCACTAGCCGAGTGGACTTATTTTGGGAGCTGTGTCTTTGTGTCAATACAAATTATCCACTGTGCAGTTTCGCTAATCAAATACATCAAGTTAACTTGCGTGATGATCCTGTAATGCACTCATTCATGCTGATTAAATGAGCTCTTATCCACCCAGATCAGCAGGATATGCAGACAGGTTCTTTACCTCGGAAAGACATCCTGGCCATGGCTTGCATTGCCAGTAATTAAGCCCATTCTGACAAAATAGAATATGTAATTGGGTCCTTTTGTTTCATTAAAGCCTCTTGCTTTCCAGGTGTCCAAAAAGAATCTCGAACCACTGCATTAAGTACTGCTGTTGTTTTCTCTGGCGCTGAAAGTGTGTCATCATATAATTATTATGCGCAATGTGCAAATATAAGTAGGCCAGATTTCTTTAAATAGAAAGCAGTCTTTCTGTTTTTACAGAATTTTTTATCAAATAAATGCTGCCTTGGTGAGCATAAGAGACAAAAATCTTATCGACCCCAAACTTTTGAATGGTAGTGTATATTCCTCTCAGAACTAAATTGAGTTCTTTTTCTCTGTTTATTGCACTTAAACCGTCAAATACACACAAAATAATGTCAAAATGCCATATATGGAATTTTTTTGTTTAATAACACTCTAAAAATGACATAAATTCCTAGATTATAATATTATTAGAACCTAAATTTTGTTTGTTAGATGATATAAATAGAGATTACTTATTAAAACACTACTCACAAGAAAACATACAAAAAAAGTTTTAATAAAATAAAAATAAAATAAAAACACCAGCAAAAAATAACTATAACTATATATATATATATATATATATATCAATTTGTCAATGTTATAAGTTAGTGCAGCACCCTAGGGACATGGTAAAAATAGAAATTTCCTCCCAAGCCAAAGATTTACATTTAAATATGCTCACTTAAATGTGATAATGTGATCATATTTGTACAGTATTTTTAAACATAATATGGAGACGTACTGCATAGTAGGAATTACAGGTGGCAGGCAGAACTACAATAAATGTATCTGTTCCATGTGTCCATTTTATGTGCCCATCTTGAAAAGGGAATGAAAAAAGTTGTGTTAGAGTAATACTGTTCCAAACACAAACACAAATCCAGCTCTTATTAAATATGCATTATCCTGCATCCTGCGTCCTAAAGAGGAAAGTGTACAAGTGAGCCAACGAGCTGATGGGCTCATGCAAAAAAAAAGAACAAAAAAAAAGAAACTGCCTTTTCATGAAAACTTGGAGCTGTTTCACAGGCCAAGGCTAACCGGCGCACTGTAACAACAACAAGAAGAGCACTTTTTCCGGGTGCTTCACATTGTAATCTTATTTAGATGAAGGCAAACTGCATTAAGCTTTACGAAAATCTGGGAGCGGGTTCTGCATACTAATAGGAGGGTGTATTGATATCGTGCAGAGAAGCCCTGAGGATTAAAGGGCTGACTTTAATAATAGCTATTGATTTCACAAAGATCTTCTTAAGTAAGAATAGAATAATGCAGTATTTGGCTGTGTGGGCAAAATGTCTGCTAGAGCTCCTATTGGTTACAAAGAATAAGCACAGATCCGCTAATGGAAATAAAAACTAACTTTACATCAAAGCGCTCTCACATCTACAACCTGAGTTGCAGCAGAAATTCTCCAGAGGACAGTGACGCTGCGTTCTAAAAGCCCCTTAGTGTTTTAGAAATAATCATGAAGAGAATGCTAATGGCAGACATATTTACATTGCACCGAACGGCTCAGAGCATCTGCACCTACACAATGGATGTTGTTTGTTTCAGGATCAGGTGCGCAATTATTCAATTCCCACAACTGGCATTGACGGCTTGGGCTGCGATCATCTGGATTTCTCTGCTGGCACTCACACCAGTGCAAGGAGGGAGCACATTACCATATCAAAGAGTTCAGTGGCATGAAGTGTTGAATTTAAAGTGTCTTTTGTTCTGGTAACGTTTAAGTGTCGGTACACGCAGATACGGAAATGAGTATTTCCCTCACGTACACACATACACGTACTGCCTGAACTACTAACACCTTTCCTGAGGCCTTTGATCTACGTAGTGTTGATTAATGTTCTTCAAAGCTTTTAGCTTCTCAGACCAAATGTATCTGTTATACAGATGTACTGATGCTACATTTATCTTCCGATACTGATAGCCAGTTATTCAGAATGAAATCTGCCGATGCCGATATTTTATTTTCTTGAGGACAAAAAATCTCTCCCAAAACTATACAGGGAACCTTCTCATTTGGTACATTACTATAAAATTAGCAACAGAGCTATTATATTCAACTGCTATTTATTTTCGGATATAATAATAAGATATAAGATAGACTCAAATAAAAATGGAAATGTTTGTATGCAACTGAATGGATTGTCTTCATGACAAATTTATTCAAGCATCCATATATAATTGACAGTAAATAAGCGCCTCTCTAGTGTTTTTTGTTAACACTTGATAACTTTCCTGAGGTAAATTCAATGTTAAGTTTCAATCTTTCCGTGGTTGAAACACTGATTGAGTGATTACAGGAGACATGATTCATTTCAGTAAGTTGTACTGTATTATCCAACTCATGTTTGAGATATAACCTGTATTAAAGTGGAAGAAAAAGTTCTCGCTCAACGCTGCTGCTTGAGCTGAGGTGTACAGCGACATGTCACACCACAATTAAGTGCATCAAAACAGCATTTATTGTTTGAATTTCATGACAGAATTTGAAAGTTGAGTCTTTGTTTCTCATCACAAGCAACAGAGCACAAAGCTCTTTGCGATTATTGGATGGGGGCGTTGCAAATAATGTTTGGTGTAGGGGAAAACTGCTGACCTGGCAATGCTGGCTTTGACGGGAGGATTTTGTGCATAGTGGCCGTCATCATCGAGTGTTCCCATTTGCCGTTTGGGGTCCTGGCGTTTGCAGTCGTTTGGGCTCTGTGGCATTCAAGATGCAGTTCGTTGCTTGATATACCCACTCTATGAGGGACTATACTCAGGTTACAGTACTTCATTTTTACCCTACTGCTCATTCTGTTTGGATGAGAAATTTGTATATTTTTCACCCTGGACTATGCATTTCACTCAGATTCCATGATCGTCAGTGGTTATTGATGTGTATACTGTATTGTTTCTTCTATTTGTCCTGTTTTTGATTTATTTATGTTTATTGAGCACTTTGATTGTAAAGCACTATATAAATTAAACATATTATTATTAAATCTAACACCAAAATAAACACATTAGAATATATTTTGCAAAATTTGAATATCCATATTTATAAACAAATATATGTTAATAAGTAAACATATAAAAATATATGTAATTATATATAAATTACATTTATTCTTGTGATGGTAAAGCTGGATATTCAGCATCATTACTCCAGTCTTCAGTGTCACATGATCATTCATATACCATTCTATTATGCTGATTTGCTGCTCAATCATTTTTTATTATTATCAATTGTCATGGTGCAGGCAAAGAAAGATGAGCAGAGGATCTAAATTGCAGCTGTTTTAGTTTATTTACCAAAAAATAAGCCAAAGAAGGCTATCCAGAAGGTAAAAATCAGCGTAACAGCTTCACACAAGTAAAGACAATACAGGACAATGAGGAGAACCAAACTGAGGGCTTACATTCATGGTTAAATGGGGAACCAAACAAGACTCAGGTGAACATAATAAATGAACCAATAAGTAATCATAGAAACTAACTAGCAACAGGAACAAAGGCAACAGGAACAAATGCTGCGTTGACTGGATGTCGTAATTACCGCAATTTCAAGATGACAACACGTGACGTGGAAGCTGCACTATCAACGCCCAAATGAACCTCCAATGGTCAGGTACAAGTAGGAGCTCTCTGAAAATTTCCAGTTTACAAGCTGTAGTTACAAGCTCTATGAGGACGTGAATGCCCTTTTCAAGTTGGAATCTTGTAATTACAATCATTTTGAGTTGGCCTGAATACACCTTAAACACAGGAAGGGAATATGGGAACCAAAGGAAAAACAACATAAGAGTCACACATAGAACATAACCATTACATCAGTGGTGAAAATAGTTGTGCTGCCTATAGTTTTGCGGAAACCATGATACTTTTTTTATTTTTTATTATTTGATGAATAGAAGTTTCATTAAGAACAGCATTATTTTGAAATATAAATATTTTGTAACATTATAAATGTATTTAATGTCACTTTAATTAATTGTATGCAATATTTTTGTCTGACTTCTTTTGAACAGTATCCTGTTAGCAACACCAGAAAATTCATGCGATTCAGTCCCCACTGAAATTTGTGGCTTTTATAATGTTCAAATTCATATAATTACAATGTTAATAGACCAGTTAAAAAATAAATAAGAAATGACTATTTATAGTATTATACACTGCTGTGCTGTGTAAATCATTTACTTTGTGGTGCTACTGTCATTTTCCTTGAGCAACATTTTTGTTCAATCAAATGTTTTAAATGACTTTCTCTCAGTAGCATTTTTTTATTTTGTGTAAATGTTTCATTTTAACACCTGAGGTTTTCTGTGTGTCTCTTGAGTTATTGTCCTCCCCGCCGTGTCCTGATACTGTGACCTTTAATTGAAGATCAATGTTTTGTAATGACAATATTCACTAGAGGTGGCATCAGCCATTAAGTTAAATAATGGTGGAGTGTGTAACTCTCCTGTTTTATGTTGATAGATAATAGTTAATGGATTCGGGATGTGCAAAATACAGTTATTTTGTCAGTTTTTCTGTCTGATTGTAATGACAAATCAATAGATGGAGCTGCAAATTAGTTTGAATCCGGCGTGTAGTCTCAATTCATTAATTCACTGCCAGATATTTCAGTGTTTATGAATATTTGACACGTTATTTTTCTATCTGACCCATATGCAGTGATAGGCAAGGAAAAACAGACATTGTCTCAGAAAATTTACCAATTCAAGAGCTGATATCTTAGGTGAATGTCTCTGAACATTTTCTAGATAAATAAATATTTTCAGTTCTCATGTATAATCAGTGAGTGGCTAAATACAAATCTGTGCTGTTACAGCAACAGCTATACTTCTCATGATCAAGGGTTTAGTGTTGACAGCACAACTTAAAGCATTCAGGACCTTTCCAAGTAAAAGATGTTGTAAAATATAGTGTTCAGATTGTGATTCAGTTTCATCAACAACTAGTGACACACTTGAGAGCCTTTCATTAGTTTTGAGTCACTGTCATTACCCTTCCGGCGTCTTTTCTCTCTTTCTCTCGCTTTTTCCCTCTGTCTCTTCTCTTGTCTCGGCATAAAGTCATTAACTAGGGCCGCCGGGGTGATGTGGCCACTCACACACACTAAAAGGGCAATGATGCTCTTGACATTCTTCTAGGCTAAACCTCCTCACCTCCAATAATCCTGCAGCTTCCTCTGACATTTAATCACCATTCACGTCCGTCCACCATCAATACCGGACACGGGCTCGGAGAGACGCCACGTCTGGTTCACCCTTTTCACCTCACCTGTCGTGAAAACTCAAATGGGAATCTGATGCACATGGTAATAAGAGCAGGTGTTGGCTTGGAAATGTGCATATGGCATAATGGAGTGATTCTTTCCCATTCGTCATGCTTAAGGAACATTCACTACCGATCAACAATGTTTAATAAATAAGGCTTTTCAATGTTTTTTGTTTCTTTTTCTAAAAGTCTCTTGGAGTGATTGGTAAAATTGTAACATTGTGAAATATTATTACAATTTAAAATAACTGTTTTCAATTTTGATATATTTTAAAATGTAATTTATAAAGCTGATTTTTTTAGCAGCCATGTCTTCAGTGTATGATCCTTCAGAAATCCGATTTGATGCTCATTTATTATCAATTATTATCGGTGCTCAAATATTAATAATGTTCGTATTATTATCAGTTTCGAAAACAGTTTTTGCTGCCTAATATTTGTTTTGGAAACTGTGATACATTCTTTGATTATTAGAAAGTTAAAATAGAAATAACATTGCATCGTCTGTTCTGCCACTTTTGATCAATTTAATGTGTACCATCACAGGTATAAATTACATTTTAAAATGTATTAAAATAGAAATCAGTTCCTTTAAATTGTAATAATATTTTTCTGCATATTTGATCAAATAAATGTAGTCTTCTAGTGAGCCTAAAATACTTATTTAAAAAAAAAAAAAAAAAAAAAAATTCCAGACTTTTGATTGGTAAAGTATGATCACACTCCTTACATGAGGATAAGGCGGCTAACACATTCAACTTCTCATTATTTTTCATTTTGACACACTGCTGGCTCATTCGCTTGAAGTCCAAGGCTGTGCACAGTTCATATGTTGTTTCTTTCCAGTCTGTAAGTCTATCAGATATTGTATTCATATGTGATATGGGAATTGATCATCTTCCAAGCAAAGAAGATGGTTTGAAATGTGTCTGCCTGCAACAAATAACCCATTTTCATGAAGTCACCATTGGCGCAGAGCTGAGGCGGATGCTGTTTCATGTCTCATCTGTTTCTGCATGTTTCTAAGTATTATAATTTATACCGAAGCAAAGCTGTTTTGTGGTCAAATAGTTTAAATGACCTTGAAAACTCTCTGCGGGAGTATAAATGAAAATATTGTGTCATGGAGGGAAATATCATAAGGCAGCGCAGGGCTTTCTCAGGCGATGCGACTGTGAAGATCAAGCCATAATTCAATATGAGCATCACTAAAGATCCCTTTGAGGGGACCTAAATGGAAAATAACCACATGAAATGGCAGTCAGAGAGCAATTTATAGCTTTTGTTTCAAATTAGAGTTACAAAGACTGTGCGTTCTGATTGAAATGAGGGACGTGGCATAATGTCGTCCGGATGGAAATACAGTTTTATTAGCGTTATGCATATTAAAGAAGACAGAAGTCCTCCATGTGTCCTTTTTTTTTTCTGAAAACCAAGCAATTTTGCTTGTTAACTGCCTTTCTGTCATATTTCCATAGCTTGCGACCTTAATATCAATGCATCTCTTGGCCTCTAAAGGCCAAACAGTGTCATCTCTGTGGGACACAGAAGGCCATAGGCTAGTTTGAATAATGAGAAAAATATATTTTGTATAAAATGACTTGGGTCCTAATTACTTGTGGGCAACTGTAAGCTTACTTTCCCTGTATTTAAGTAGACTTCAGTAATACCAATGTTTCTGTTTTCATGTCAACAAGAACATTAGCTAATTAGCGACTGCAGTTTTTGGAGGTTCACTTTAACCTGATTGGGATTCTAATTAGCACCATTTGATTTAGTCGGTGTGGAAACTTCAGCAAGGGCATCTGACACAGGCAAATCCCAAACGATTTGGAGTTGCCATTCACCTAAAGCTGGGTTTTTTTTTTTTTTTTTTTTTTTTTGCTTATAAACTGTTTGCTTTAGAAGTTTCAGGTGCAAAATACATGTTACTACCATATAGAGTGCATATGCTGTGTATTTACGGGTCTGCGGGTGCCATTAATTTATACCTGTGGTGTTTGTTTTCATCTAAAGATGATACCGCACTAAATTGCTCATGATGGAAACCGTATACAGGTCAGATATATGATCTTTGTCTCCTTCGCCCTTTCGCTATCCCCCAGCGAGACAGATTGACAGAGACAGAAAGCTGTGATTGTACAATAGCATTGTATGATTTTCATCTCTATAGATGGGCTGCTCTGATTTAGTGGTGCAAGACCACAATCATCCACACTAGCACATTATATGGCTGTCGTACTGATGACAGACAATCTTTGATTCAGAAGAACTGAAGTGAGAATTTAAAGATAGATATCAGCAGAAAACAGGGCCCCGAATCAAGGGGGGAGGGGGGCAAAATCAGGAGAAAATGCACAAAGGAGCACGAGAGAACCGTTTTTGGAGTGTGTGTTGTTTGTTTGACATGCCTGAAAGCAATTGTGACAAACTTCCCCAGACATCGACACACTCGAGATCTGAGAAAGGGCCTGCATTCATTATGATCAAAGTGAGCAATTCCAGCAAAAAAAAGAGAAAAAGATAAAACGCAAATAAATGAATTAAGCCTTAATGTAAGACCTCAATGAATGGCTAACATGGAGGAGTTATAATACCTGGATACTATTCGTTAGCTTCTTTTAGAATCTGATGCTGTTGCAACATCTACCAACAGGGACTAAGTGAAATTTATTTAAAAGAAAAGAAAAACATGAGCATACTTGAATATTCAGCAAACATGAATTAAATCGAACAAAAATGACATTTAAGAAATGCATAATATTACAAAAAATATATATTTCAAATGAATGCTGTTCTTTTGAGATATAAATTAAATCTTGAAAAAAAAAAAAAAAAAAAAAAAAAAAAAATATATATATATATATATATATATATATATATATATATATATATATATATCACAGTTTCCATTAAAAATAAAAAATAAAAATAAAACGTTCTGAAGGATCATGTGACACTGAAGACTGGAGTAATGTAGTTTTCTTTTCTGTTTCTCTTTCTCTCAGCCGCTGGACTATGAGACCAAAAAGGCGTACACATTTAAAGTGGAGGCCTCGAATGCACACCTGGATCCACGGTTCCACAGTTTTGGCCCGTTTAAAGACACCGCAACAGTAAAGATAAACGTTCTGGATGTGGATGAGCCTCCCGTCTTCAGCAAACCCTCCTACACGATGGATGTTTACGAGGACACGCCGCAAGGCACCATCATAGGAGCCGTGACTGCACAGGATCTCGACGCAGGGAACAGTCCAGTCAGGTACGCAAACACAGCATATACAAAAGAATAAGACTCAGAGCTGGTAACCGGAGAGGGTTGTTAGTTACGTCCTTGCCATCACCATTGTACCTTTGGAAGAAAGAAAGATTATAATTGGACACAGTCCATCTGAGACTCTATAGCTTTGAGCACACTCAGGTCAAAACAGCAACATCCTGAAAGATTTACCTCGATTTACAATCCATTATGTTTTAGAGTTGCACTTCTTAAGATTGCTTTTTAAAGTTTTACAAGAAGACAAACAATTGATGCACCATTGCCGTGTCCCAACACTACCTAACGCACCGTGAATCAGTTTCACTATGAATATTTCATTCAGTATAACAAAGCAAAATGGACAAAGAAAGGATTTGGATCTGTGAAAGGGCTTTGTTTTACTTTTGTTTGGGACTTTCTTGGTTAATTATTCAGAAACATCGTAACATTGCTCAATGGGGATGGGCACTTTCTCATCAGAAAACAGTAGTCCCCAATGAGGTTCTGTGCGAAAAGAACAAAGCTTTTAAAACACTTCTATACACAGCGCGTGTCCACCGCGTGCAGGATAGCTAAAGTGCTTTTTGGTATCGAAAGTTTCAACGACTTTCAAAGCTTTTTAAGTTTTTTTTTTTTTTCCAAGCTACAGGAGTCAAGAAAAGAGCTTTAGAGAGATCAGAAATGGATGGACTTATGAAAGAAGTAAAGTTATCCGAAGCTGTGTTGTTCACGTCAGCTTCAGTTCACAAACTGAAACATCTTGAGGTAAACCACTCAAAGAAGAGTTAAGTGGGCAAATTATAGGAGGAATAAAGTTCTGTACAAAATATCAGATTTACATTTATACATTTAGAAGATGCGTTTACCCAAAGTGACTGACAATTGAGGAAATAAAACATAAGAAAGTAATCCTAATGAGGCAATGACATGGAAAATACTGCAGTTTCAGGATTGATCAGAGAGGTTCAGACTAGAACCAAGATAATAGTGAGAAATAATGAAAGAATAGTTAAAGAGAATAGTGATAAATGTGCATGCATTTACTATTCTCACGGTTCTCTTCTTTAGTGATACTATTATCACTATTCTCTTTAGCTATTCTTTCATCATCTTACCACACACCAACAGGTTTTTGTTATAAATAAAATGTTTATATTCGCAATCTTTTATCATTTTTTTTTTTCTTTAATAATATCCTGTTGCGCTTGTAAATCCATCATATTATGGAAGTAAAATGGGTTTTGAACAGCCTTCCATGTTGATTTTAGATCAATTTGTCCTCAGATGCATCTGTATTTATGAATGTTTGCTTTTTAACACACTCATTTCCTCTGGGATATTTATCTCATTACACATTTGGATCTCAGGCCCAGCGAAGCTGCTATTTCATCTGAATCGACCCACATCGTTTGCTTTATTTTTCCA
The DNA here is from genome assembly GCA_021554675.1 of Leuciscus idus. Taxonomy (NCBI): domain Eukaryota; kingdom Metazoa; phylum Chordata; class Actinopteri; order Cypriniformes; family Leuciscidae; genus Leuciscus; species Leuciscus idus. The sequence goes on along the minus strand of CM038637.1, from coordinate 7,701,314 downwards.
AATACTTATGAATGTTTTAGCTTTGAGTCAACATAGGAATATGCTCAAACTATCCTGACTGCATGACCCCAGTTAAAATTCAGGAGATAGACATTTGTTTAACTGACTCTCACATCATGCAACAGGAATAGAACAAGACTTATGCAAGTTGTTAAAATAGGACAAATTTGATGTTCTGCTTCATCTCTCCGCACAGCCAAGGGTCTGTCGAGCCGGTCTCTTAACTACTTTCTACAATGAATAATTTGTTCATCAGTCTGTTTGTTTTGTAATCTCGTAGCCGTGTAAAGTTTAATGAAGCATCATATTGAAATTCTTTTTGAAGCTTTTTTTTCTTTCTTTTTTTTTTTTTGCAGCAGCAGCATTTGCTGTTTAAAAAATTCAATTAAAAAAGGCTTTGCTCATATACATTAGGTTAATGATCAGCTAATTAGAAATGTACCAAAACTTGTGTAGACCCAAGTTTGGTTTGAAGATGAAAAACATACCAAGCACAGTGTTCTCTCACCATTTCTAACATGCACTCACTGCGTTCAGCGTGGTCTTGCGTCTGTAAAAGCAGAAACGAAAGCTGATGCTCCCTGTGTGTTCATATGTAAATTACTCAAGCTTATTTTGTCCATTAGATCTAAAGATCTGGAAAAAAACATACATTTACCCACCCATAGACTCTCCCCTCAAAGAAATCAGGACAGAAGTGGACAAATGAGACGGATTAAATCACCAGATGTAAACGGGTCTCCCTCGTTTACTTGTAATCCGATCGACCAAAATGCATCTTAATACCAGGTGTAAACATGGCCTGAGGGTTTCGAGCAATCTTTTCTTTTCCCAAATATTTCCTTTTTTGAAATGTGCTATATTAACTCAGTGTCACATACTGCTCCGAGGCACGAAGGTTGAGGATCCAAATGCAGTTTATTCTGAAAGGGTAATCCAAAAACGTAATCCAAAGTACAGGCAAGGTCTAACACAGGAAGGCAGTCCATACAAACAAACACAACAAAAAGGAAGGGGGCACAGGCAAAAAGGGGAATCCAAGAAACAGACAAAGATCAAACACCAAGAACACGGGATCAATATGCTCGGAATTGCAGTACAAAAACTAAACAAGACTTCGCAGGGAATGAATGTGAAAACTAGGCTTATATGGGGTGAGCTAAACAAGGTAATGACATACAGGTGAATGTGATCATGGCTGATTAGTCGATGGGCAAAGGATTATGGGAAATGGAGTCTGTGGATGTGTGGTGATTGTCCGGGTTGGAGTGCCCTCTGATGGTAATCCCGGGCACTCTCGCTGGTGATCGTTACACACAGACTGAGAATGAGTCATTTATATGCATTACATTCCCACTGCTGCAGTCTCTGTATGGTATGTATGATGATTATTATGGAGAATCAGGCCTCCTAACGGTTGTGAATCAGAACATCAAAGGCTTTTTGTTGAGAATCCAATGCAAATGCACAAAAAATCCTCAGATGTTTCTCTTTTTCTTTTTGTTGACCACCTTTTGAGTAAATTTAACAAGGCAGCAGCTGAAATGTGTAAACTATAAACCCCGTAGCATCCCACCTCACCCAGCTCTCCCACTTAATTTCCCTTTGCTCAATTCTAGGTCAAGCCACAAATAAACAAACAAGCAGTGTTGAAAATACCAGCCATGCATTAATACGTCCAGAAGTTCAGGTCTGAAAAAGTGTTTGTGAGAGAATGAGTCCAAACCGTCAAGTATATGTGAACGAGGTCATCTCAAAACCGAACTTTCTCATGCATATACTGGGGGGCAAAGTCTCACCGAGACGCATGTAAAACACCCCCTGAGAATGGTTACGGGGTGTGTTAACAAGGTTGCTAGGCTATTACACCGACATCACATCTGTTCAAAACTGGACCCACACATAGCAGTTCGCTAGAGTGCACAATATTTTCATGCCTGCTTGCCGCATGACTAAATCAAACATAATGAGCCCTGTGCAAAACTATGAGGACGAGAAAAGAAGGACAAAAACGGTAATATATACCCTTGAACATCGCCTACAGAAGTGCTTAGCCTGGTAAGGGTGAATATGCCCCTCAAATGTACTGTAAGAACTAAATCTGTTCTTTGTTCTTCAGGTATTCCATTGACTGGAAGAGCGACCTGGACAGTTTCTTCGACATCGATCCCGTCAGAGGAACCATCTCGACCAATGAGCTTCTGGACAGGGAGAGTATAGCGCAGCACAACATTTCAGTTGTGGCCACTAAAGTTAGTAAGTATGGCTGTGAAACTCAGAAGTGATTCATAAAAGTTCAATTGTCTTAAATGCAGGGATTTTATCTAACGGATTTACGGTGGCCCATCACTGCGCAGTCAGCAGCAAATTCCATTAAGTCTGCTTTTTACGAGCATTCATAAAATATGACGACTCTCCTGGAATATGTATCATTACTACAGTGTCTTTCTTTTCTCCTTGACCTCCTGAATTTAACAATTGATGTGTTCCCAAGTTCTTAAACTGCTGGTGAATTAGTTGTTCCTTGCCATCAGTGTGGTCATTTATAGAAGTGTTTCAAAGTCAAGTTTTATTTGTAATATTTGTACAATTTTAAAATATCAGTTTTCTATTTGAATATATTTTAAAATGTCATTTTTTTTCCTGTGACACAAAGTTGAATTTTCAACATCATTACTCCAGTCAGTGTCACATGATCCTTCAGAAATCATGGTAATATGCTGATTTGCTGTTCAAGAAACATTTCTGATTATTATCAATGTTGAAAATACTGCTACCCATTTTATTTTTTGTGTGAAAAGAGTGATAATTTTTTCAGGATTCTTAATGAATAGAAACTTTTCAAAGAACAGCATTTATTTGAAATCTTTTATAACAAAATGAAAACTCTTTGCAGACACTTTTTTATCAATTTAATCAGTCCTTGATGAACAAAAAATAAATAAAATAAAAATACATACATACAAAAGCAGTCACGCATGTTTTACAAGACTGTATAATGC